>OV816025.1:214951993-215507681 GCA_929113105.1 Agrypnus murinus
GAGCAACTTGTTATCGCTTCTACAAAAACGTTGCCGGTTGCGTTAATATTTGTAGCCGGCGATATACCCTGTATGTCGAAAGACGATTTTATCGTGTCAATATAGAGCAATACTTGGATTATTATTATAAATAAAGAGTGGAATCTTTATACAACAGACATGGCGATTCAGCATTTGTTAGAAACATAAACACGTATGTGTATAACAAACTATTATTTATGGTATTAGTATATTAGAAATTCTTGTAAATTATTAATTTTTTATTATTTGCTGGAATGTTTTATGATTGTGGCCGAAATATAAGTCAAGGTTATGAGGTCAGTGGCTGATGTAATTAAAGACGGTCTAAATAAGAAATGTGCATATATTTAGCATAAAAAGAAAAAGATTTATTATTGTTATTGGAAGTTGTAGAAATTTTTGCGTGCAAGGCTGACGCAATTGGATTATTCTTCATCTAGCACTTAATAAGTTCCGCAATTATATGGTTTTTAAATAATCTGTTAATAAATTCCAAGTTTCGCTAATTTCTTCGTTGTTATTAAATTTATGTTCCTTAAATTCCACCAAATTAAAAGAGTTTCATATTCATATTCAGAGTTGTTAGAGGATGACATGATTGTTTGAGATTGCTACATCTTAGCAAGGGTCGAAGATAATTAATAAACTACGAATTCAAATAACAAGTGAACAACAATCCGATTTATTATTCTAACACACAGTGGATTTTGCACAGAATAAATAAATTTTTCGAGATTGTTTTAGTGTGTCATGAATTGTATAGAAAAGAAAAGAAAGTTTTGATATAATAGTAGAGTATTAGTTACTGTCAAATAAAGGATAGTCAGATAAAATTGTGTAATTTTATTGAATAAAAGGAGAAATATTTAACGAGTTACAAAGTAATTACTCACTTATAATACCATTAGTGTCGACTATTTTTGTGGTGGTTTCACGAATGTCTATCATGCCTACATTTAAATACCACGAGTGCGCAGCACGAGTGGTATTCGCAAGCATGATAGACATGAGTGTTAAGCACCACAAAAATAGTCTACTTAACTTTGACTACTTATGGTATTCGAGAGACTATTCAACGAACACGCTTTAAAAAATCAAATTGTTTTTCATAAATGTAGCAATGTTACATTTAATAATTGTACGTTCAATACTCAAAAATAAATGTTGTTAAATATTTGTGTTTTATTAAAATTGTCGATTGTTATCGACTAGTGAAAATTGTCGACAATTTTCACTAGTGAGAATTGTCGATACAATTCATTTTCATTGGATTAAAAATATCAAATGTTGCATTTTAATTGGTCAATTTTTAATAAATGACATGTGAGTTGAATAGTCTAAAAATAGAAAGAAAAATCATCTATGGTGCCGAAACCCGGGATCAACGGAGCACGGTGACTAACACGGTGTCATTGCCAGCACGTGTGTAACTGACCGGTGATCCTTTGAAGATACAAGAAACAAGCTTAACGCGATTTGTAGCCAATCTTTTCGTGTTTACTGTGAGTAAAGAGTGACTGTGAACATTTTTGACGTTATAATTTTGTAGGATTTGACACATTTCAAGTGACAAATAATGCCTGAGAAGCCAAACACTGTGCTGAAGGTGAATGAAGAAGGACAGTTCTTTGAGCGAGGCCGCCAGCCTCATGTTCGTTCGACAAGAGGTATCGGACCTCAACGAATGACCTATGATCAGTGGCGTAACTACCGCCCCCGCAGACCCTGCGACGCGGGGGGGCGCAACCCTCCGAAGGGCGCTGTGTTCGTGAAGTTCTATTTGTCGGAATAGAAAGTTTAAAACAAGCATTGGAGATAAGAGAAACATTATATGGAAACAATAAAAGGCAGTAATGCATATATGTATGTATAATGCTCAATACAATTAAGGATATTGTGTTATACTAATATTAGGCGTTTAAATAAGATTAATTAAATTATTAAATAGTGATTACGAGTATTTATCTGCTTTGACATTAACTAAAGCACTTCCGTCGTACGTGCTTCGTGAGGTACTTGTAAATTGTAATGAAATTTAAAACTTGTTTAAAAACTTCAAACTAAATATGCTGATTTCTTGGATCAGCAACAACAGATTCATAATTTTCGGAAAAGTATATGGCTGTTTCAACTGTTTTCCAGTTGAGGTCCGCCACCATCAGCTGCACACCATACCGTTCGATGCGTCTCATCGAGATCAGCAATAGTGTCCATAGTGAAATTTGAGGGGAGCAGCAGTTTAATAAACTTCCATGTTAATTCCCTCACCCTATACCTGAAAATGCAGGTTTTGATGCGCATGTGACCTAACCTACCGTCACCTAATCTAACCTAACTAAAAACTAAATTAAAACACGTATGAATTGGTGAAGAACGTAAACCTAAATTAAACCTAACTTACCTAGGTTACCTTAGGTGTGGACACTATTGTTCAGCTCGATGAGACGCATCAATGGTATATAGCATGTGCGGCTACGGGTGGCGGACCTACTCTAAAGTTTTCCCAAATGTATTAAGAGTTTTTACAGTGGATTGTGGCAGTTTAATTCGCCTGCGTTAAAGTCCGGGAAAAACACTATAATTGGTGTTAAATATCATTAATAGTTTAAAAAAAACTCGTTGAAGAGATACAAGCAAATCAAAAGATGTATTACCTTATTTTATTACCTTATTATTATTTATTGCATATTTTGTTTTACCAAAAGTTACCTACGTACAATTGTAGATATATGAGGGGCGCAAACGTAAGTCTCGCAGGGGCGCGCGATCTTATGTAGTTACGCCACTGCCTATGATACTCTTGGAAATCCAATATCGAGACAGATTCTGCACTTTGGAGCTGGACCAGTAGCAACCATATCGCAGAACATACCGTCTTCAAAACCACCATCAATTGGGCAACTGTCTGAATTGATTCAGCCTAGGAAGCCATCCAAAGCTGACAGCATGCGCTCTAGAAAGACAATTTCATCTACTATCTGCATGGAAGAGGTGAAGTTGGATATCCAAAGCAAAATCAATAATTTAAGAAAGCGAGTCCTGACTCGCTTTCTTAAATTATTGATCCGTCTGGTTTTCCTGAAGAACCAGACGGAGATAGACATAGCGAAGCTGAACCTGAAAACTACTACGAAGGGATTCGAAGAACTTGCAGCCAAGTTTGCCGATGGTGTCCTCGAAGAAGAAGAAATGAAAGAGTTCTCAACAATGAACTTTCACATTCGTCAAGAAGAAGGTAACATCGCAAAAATGAAAATTCAAGTAGAAGCACTTGAACAGGATCTCATAGAAGATGTTACGCTTCTCGAGAAAGAAGAAAAAATTATAAAAATCAAGATCAAAGAACAAATTGACGAAGGTGCCTCCGATTGGGACAATGACAGTCAGGCCTTGTCAACCACAAGAACACAAAACTGGGTACGGGATCGTCAGGTATCTCAGTTAAAGAATACAACCTCACCCATCGAGCAAGAGGAAGGAGACAATTGGGGTGTGTCTGATCTCGAGAAGAATCAGGCTGATACTCTAAAGGTAGATCAGCCTGTAACCATGAACCAGTTGGCCGTCCTTTTTAAGAAAGCACTCTGGGCAGGTGTCATCAACAGGGACGTCGTGTTGCGGCAGTCAGCGGACAAGGACCTCCCAAGATTTTATGGAGATACTTTTGCGGTGGAACGAATTCAGAGTCGCCTTCGAGAGAACTACCACCAAGTACAGATACGACAACTGTGACAACTTGGCTCGCATCAGAAAGGCGCTTGGTGGAGAAGCTTACAAAGCAGTACAGGACATGTTCGGCGACACTGAAAATGTACCAAAAATCATTGGAACTTTGGAAAAAGAATTTGGAATGCCATAGAAGATACTGGATGCTCTAGTGAAGCGTGCAGAAGAAGTACCTGATCCCAATAAATTTGATAATATTATCAAATTTGGACGGACAGTCTATTCTCTCGTTAGTACCGCCACGTCCCTCAAGGAGGAGTCCTACCTTCACAGTCCATTTTTATTGAAAAAACTTGTGGACAAAATGAACCCGCGGATGCAGCCCGACTGGATAAAATGGGTACGGAGTGATACCACCCGAAAAAGAAATTTGAAATATTTCTCCTGGTGGATCGAAGAGGAAATGGACGTCGCAAGAGAGCTTTACACTGCCAAGATAAAAGAAAAAGAAGAACAAGAAGAAAAGAAAAAGTATTACAGCATAGTCTTGCGGAATGTTGGATTTTCGCCAAGAAAACAAACGAGGAACGATGGAAGATAGTGTAGGAAGCTAAATTCTTCTTCAGCTGCCTTGAATATAGGCATCGTGTCGGTGCATGCGACAAGGTCTGCAGCTGTGGTATCAATGTATGTAAGAAACCACACCATAGACTACTTCACAACGACAAACTTGAAAATGGAAGGAAAGTGGTTCAATCGCGCAACCCTAACCTTGGTAAAAGAGAAGATGGGGCCACCCAAGCTACACCAGCACAGAGCCGTGAGTCTTTTGGACCTAACACAATGCCTACAGCAAACGAAGCACAAGCCAGTCTCGGAACCCCAACCGTGCCAGAGCCAGTTGGAAACATAGCTGCCATTGCTAATACTCGTCTTCGCGCCATCATTCCCATGAACGTCTTCGGCTCTAAAGGCAGAAAGTTGAAATATGTTCTTGCTGACTCTGGATCTGATGATACAATGATGAGGGCTGAAGTCGCCAATGACTTAGAGCTCGAAGGACAACCATGTCACTACTCTTACGCAGGTATTAATGATCAAATTGTTACAGATGATTCCCAACTGCTGAGCAACAACGTCCAGGGATGCTTCCGTGGTGCACCACGTCTAAGATTAGACAAGGTAGTAACAGTGAGTCAGCTGAACCTGCCTGCGTACACGTTGGACCTAGATCAATTAAAAGAGCAGTATCCACATCTACGAAGGATCAAGGGAAGATCCATGCTGAATGTGGTACCAGACATGATCATCGGTCTCGACAACCTCCAGCACCTGCTAGCCAAGCAGGTTATTACTGGACCACCTGGAACTCCAATTGCAGCCCGATGCGATCTAGGATGGATCATCGGTGGAGTAACAAACCAGAGTGGCAGTAGCTCAATTTGTGCGATAAATGTTAATGTTGACAATTTGCACCAAATGGTGAAGCAATTCTTTACTCTCTAGAATTTAGGTGTTACAAGTAACAAGAAAAGGAGTGTCTCTAGTGTGGAACAACGAGCCGAAGACATCTTAGAGAAGACAACGCGCTATCTGGCCAATGAAAAGCGTTGGGAAACAGGACTGCTTTATGCCAATGATAATTCGGAATTTTCCGAGAGCTACAACAATGCGCTTCAAACACTCCACGGAATTGAACGTCGAGTGAGACGCGATGAAACCTTTGCCGCGTTTTACAAGCAGAAGATAGAAGAGTACAAGTAAAAAGGCTACATCTCTCGAGTGATTGGACAACGAAGACAAGTCCCAAAGTCGTGTTACATCCCTCACTTTGGAGTGACAAACCCAAATAAACTTGGTAAACTTCGACTTGTATTTGATGCCGCTGCTAAGGTGGATGAGGTCAATTTTAGTAGCCAACTATTGCCAGGAAAGAATAGGATGCTGAAAATTGACGAAGCTTTGATGAATGTCAGACTTCACAATTTCATTCTCACGGGTGACATCAACGAAATGTTTCACCAAGTAAAGGTAAGAGAAGAAGATCGCGTTAGCCAGCAATTCCTCTGGAGAAATGGAGAAACGTGGAGAGAGCCTGATATTTACAAAATGAATGTATTAATTTTTGGAGCACTTTCTTCTCCCACCACTGCCATCTATGTTATGAAACGGAATGCCCAAAGATTTAAAGAAAATTTCTCAAGAGTAGTTGAAGCAATCCAGAGTGAGACCTACATGGACGACTGTCTGACTGGAGGGGACAACGAAGGCGAAGTTATTCAGTTACGACGCGACATTTGTCAAGTCAATGAGGAAGGTGGTTTTATTATTGGCAAGTGGCAGAGCAACAGCAAACGAGTATTGGAAAGCATTCCACTTGAGCTGCGAGCCGACAGCGCCAAAGAGGTCATTGAAAAAGATCAATGGGAAAACGAAAGAATCCTTGGAATGTGGATCAACCACAAGGAGGACATTTTCACATTTCTTTGCCGCTTTCATAAAGTGGATAGTACAATCTTAAATGGGAAGCGACCTACCAAACGAGAAATGTGCCGACTGGTAATGAGCCTATACGATCCTCTAGGCCTTATTGGTCACTTCAAGGTAAAAGGTTTGATGCTGCTCCAGGCTGTATGGCGTTCTGGGATCGGATGGGACGACGAGGTGTTTGAAGATGTCTACGTTAACTGGAAGACTTGGCTCACCGATCTCAAGCGCATAGAAGAGGTACGTGTTCCTCGAAGATATGCTCCCACGGTGCAAGAGGCCTACGAAATTCAACTTCATACCTTCGTGGATGCCAGCAGTGAAGCGTATTCAGCCGTGTGCTACCTACGAATCCGAAAAAGGGAAACAGTCTACATAGCGCTTATAGGCTCGAGAACCAGAGTAGCACCCATGAAGAAGAAGACGATTCCAAGGTTAGAGTTACTCGCTGCGCAGTTGGGAGTAGGACACGCAAAGCACATTTGCAACATCCTTCGAACAAAAGTAAACAAAAGGTTTTTTTGGTCAGACAGCCGTACAGACAGGCGTACTTGCTTGGATCAAATCCGACGTTTAGAAGCTGATGGAGTTTGTCGCCAATCGCGTGGGCGAAATCCAGGCGGAATCTGACCCATCGGAATGGAGATGGATACAACGACCCATAGTGTAGCTGATGATGCTACACGGTTTGTCAAGCCGATCGAATTTGACCCTCAGTCTCGATGGTTTGCTGGCCCAGGATTCCTCCAGAGAGAAGAGAGTGAGTGGCTATCAGAGCAAACTGAGGATTGTGGTAAAGGAACAGCAGTTTATAATACAGTGACATCCGCTGTACAAGTTGTCATCGGACCAAATAACATGAGCAGGTTTGATGGATTTTCAAGTTGGAATCGACTTTGCCGTAGCACTGCTACTTTCACTGTTGCAGCAAAGTACTGGTTAGGCCAAGCCAGGTCCAAAATCGCATCAAAAAAGAACGAGTGCCATGTAACGCTCTTTAGACCTCCATGGACCGTAGTCCCTGAGGAGAAAAGTAACCCTCAGACCAAGAGTCAATGGTCGTCTCATCTCTCGGAGGAAGAGCTTCGATTAGCTAAACTCGCCATTTTGAAGGAAGTTCAAGAGCAAGTCTTCGCAGACGAGATCAGCTGCCTAGTAAACAGTCGACATCCATCAAAGAAGGGTCCTCTTCGCCGAATTTCGTGTCAACTAGGACAGAATGATCTGATAAGGGTGAAGGGGAGGATCGGAACAGCAGTGGTCGATGAGAACGTGAAGATGCCTGTCGTCCTACCTAAAAGTCACCATGTTACTAGACTCATCATCGAACATGAGCATCGGAGAAATGCGCATGTTGGACAGGAAGCAGTTTTCAACAATCTTAGGCAAAGGTACTAGATCATCGACGGGAGAACGACCGTAAGAAAAGTATGCCTTGCCTGCCAGGAGTGCAAGATAAGGAAAGCCAAACCGATCATTCCGGAGATGGGGAATCTTCCTTGGTATCGTCTCGCCTACCACCAACCACCATTTACTTACTCTGGATGCGACTTTTTCGGACCCATTGAAGTCACCGTGGGACGACACAGAGAGAAACGATGGGGGTGTCTCTTGGTATGTCTTGTTACTCGAGCTGTACATCTAGAGGTCGCCTACGGGCTCGGTACCGATGAAATGATGATGGCACTTTCCAGATTTGTTGATACCCGAAGAAGGCCCCGACTTATGGTAATCGACAATGCGACAAACTTCGTGGGAGCGGCTCGTGAGTTGAAAGAAGCAAGCGCAGAGATGGACATTAGCCGTGTCCTCACTAACCCGAAGTTTCAGGGAATGGATTGGAAATTGATTCCACCTGCTGCACCACATTTCGGGGGAGCTTGGAAATCTCTCGTGAAGAGCGTCAAGTCAGCAATCTACAACTTGTTGAAGAAGAAATGCCCACGTGACCAAGTGCTCCGAACTGTTTTTAAAGGAGCTGAGAACATTGTTAATTCTCAACCATTGTGTCATGTATCAGGAGATCCTGAGGATCCGGAGACACTAACACCCAACCACTTCATACGTAGGGCATACGACGCTGGACCCACTATGCCAGGGAAGTTTGATGACAGTGATGAGTTCCGAAGAAAGCAATAGCGATTGTCACAGTTACTCATTGACCAATTCTGGCAAAGATGGGTGCGAGACTACTTACCGACGAAAAAAGTGGACTGAACAAGCGGAAGCGATTAAGATTGGTGACGTCGTTTTTATTGTCGACGAGAACCTACCCCGCAATACTTGGACCAGGGGCCTCGTGACGAAGATTTTTCGCGGAGCAGACGGGATAGTTCGGGTTGTCCAAGTAACCTGTTATGATACGACAAATAGCAAGAAGGTCATGTACAAACGGCCGGTAGTAAAAGTATGCCCTATTGGTGTTAGGGTTAAGGATTTAGGCAGTTTAGAATAACTCCCTAAACCGGGGGCCGGAATTGGATTTTTCATATATAATATAACAAGTGGTCTAATTTTTTCCGACAAAATTTGTCATTTCAGATATGAGTAGCTTTCGCAACGAAAACTACACGAGTCGACGCAGGAGACGAGTGTAATTTTCCAAAAGCAAAAGCTACGAATGTCTTAAATGATAAATTTTGCAAGAAAAAATTAGACCACGAGTTGAATTCGGCTTGACAATTGATCGAGCAAATTTTTATTTAGCGTGTGTAGTTAATATTAATTTAATTAAATTTGACATTTCATTTTGACATAAATTTTTTCACTAAGAAAAAACCACTAGTGGTTTTTTCACTATAAAACTAATTTCATTGGTCCCAATTTGAAAATATTATTCTTTTATTCGAAAAACGTACAAGAAGTAATAAATTAAAAATAAAAAATAATGATACCCAATTAATAAAATGTGAGTTCAAGAATTCTCATTACGTATTTATTTCAAATTAAAATAAATAAAATGTAAAATAAGTACTTGCCAATACTGAAACGTTAAATGCATATAATCTTCAGGATTTTGAGTGTTAATAAACTAATATTGTAAAAATTGGTTTCTGTAGTATGCAGTATGAAAAAGCATCATCAGTTTTCAATAATTATATTATATATAAAAACAATATAGGTTGTAACAACCATCCGAACTTATTAAGTGCTAGATGAAGAATAATCCAATTGCGTCAGCGTTGCACGCAAAAATTTCTAACAACTTCCCATAACAATAATAAATCTTTGTCTTTTTATGCTAAATATGCATATGCACATTTCTTATTTAGACCGTCTTTAATTACATCAGCCACTGACCTTATAACCTTGACTTATATTTCGGCCACAATCATAAAGCATTCCAGTAAGGAATAAAAAATTAATAATTAACAAGTATTCCTAATATACTAATAGCATAAATAATAGTTTTATATACATATATGTCTTTATGTTCCTAACAAATGCTGAATCATCATGTCTGTATAAAAATTCCACTCTCTATTTATAATAATAATGCAAGTATTGCTCTATATTGATACGATAAAATCAGCTTTCGATATGCAGAGCATATCGCCGGCAACAAATATTAACGCAACCGGCAACGTTTTTGTAGAAGCGATAACAAGTTGCTCCAATGTGAGACTTCTGATTAAATTCAATGTAAACAACCCGATGACGATAATATTGCGCGTTTCCAATTGCTAGTTGCTGATTGCTTAAGGTAGTAAATACTTGTATACTTCCCCATTACAAGATACCTATTTCTGTTTTAGGTTAAATCTTACATTAAGTATGGCCTCAATTTAATTTAATGCATTCTTCGATCATCGTCTCTCACATCGTTAGTTGAATAAGGAAAATTAACTAAATTCCATAGAAAATCAGTTTTACAAATATCCTTTTTCTAGTGTGCTTCACTAGTGTGCATGTTACTTATAATAAACCATTTTCTAGCTATATTTCTCAAAATAAAAATTTTGAAAGTGAAGTTAGGCAACGCATCTAACGTGTCTTTAAATTTCGTTTCTAAACTTGCTTAAAGCTATTGAGTGGGTGTATTCCTTTTTTTTTGTATGCCAAATATCACGACAATATGTAAGTTTGCATCTCACTTAAAGAAAGTTTACTCTTTAATACAAAACAGGCTTAAGACGAAAAACTGTAATTTCATTACATCAGATTGTTGAAATGTTAATTAAGTTCGCCGAGTTTTATTTGGTGACGTACTTAGTTGGTTTTGTTTTATTAAAAAGGTTTGAATTTGGTTCAATAAAGATAAAATACAGTTGGCAAACTGATGGCGCCAAACATTTAAATATTCAAATCTGAGTTATTTAACCATAGTTATACTTAATTATAGTACGTATAAGAATTATGTTGATGCCAAAAATAATAATCTTCAGATAAAGAGAACTATACTATTTTGGGATTGATATTTCAAACAATGGTATCCGAGTTTTATTTTATTTTTTATTTTTTGTTCGTGTTAAGTTAATTAAATAAATTTTTGTTGTATTAGAAAAGAAAAATTGCTTTATATTTGTTGCATATTACTGTGTTCCTAAATCTGTATAATTATTTAGTGCCTTATTGAAGCAACCCGCCCTAGAATCTCGAGTTTGCGAAGAGTTACAGGCTTCACAACAATTTTACTTAGCTGGAACAATTATTTTCAATTAGAGATAGGCGAGTTGTATGTTTGTATGCATCTGTATTGTTGCCACCGCCGTCTGTTTTTTATCCCTTACATCGTAGCATTTTGTATAATTGAATTTTATATCTTTAAGTTTAAAAATTTCCTGCATATAAAACTCGTATATTTAATTATTAGAATAAATCGTAATACAAAAATAATTCAAAAGCCCCTCGTTGGGTGCCCATTTGTAACGTTAAAAAAGCGCAAAAAATAACCTAACCAAAATTGTAACGTTAAGATCTAACAAAAAAACTTATAGTAACTTAAAAGGTAGAAAGTCACCCAAATCTAAAGTCAAGCTAGCTGCTGTATATGAATAAAATCAACAAATTTTAATTCACATATGAACATTATAGAAAATTAAAAAATTATTTATTTGTTGTTTAGCACACCAAACTTGTCATTTTAAATCAGAAAACAAATTAATAATGATAACATCGTTGTTCGCTTTACTAACGTAGTATACATTGATGCGTAAGATTTGGCAACACAATGTATGATCAGTATTTGACGTAAAACCAAAGTGAGGTTAGAGTTTGGTAAAAATTATTGACTGTTGCACGTTAAATAGTTTTATGCGGTGTTATGAATATGATTGTGACCAAAAATTATTTTTTGATGACATCATAAAAGAACAAGTGTGTGGTATAGCTTCAATTTGGTCTGCTGCCCTTCTTGCCAAGTTGTCAAATACGTTCACAGATCAGAAACATACTCCCCCAATGATGATTCTACAAAACGTCATGTTTTGAATATAAAACTTGCAGCAGGTAAAAGATTCTTAATACTATTTCCTATTATCATTATAATTTTTTGTGTATAACATTACTTAATTAAAAATTGATCTTCAACGATGATCGATGCCGGTATTGGGGCAAGTCAAATCAACGCGATTTTCACGCGAGTATTGAAAGAACGCACACTTATGTTATGCGATGTACATTCAGCCAATAAGGGCCGACCGTCGAACCACGCCTTGCGCTATTTAAACCACAGAGTTCTTAAGAGTAAAGTATACGAAACACCTTTTCAAGACATGGAGGCCATGAAAGAGAAGATACGTGCAGTTTGTAGGGAAATAACACGTGAAACTTTAAACAGGGTTCCTTTATCCTTTATGAGACGCAATAGAATCTGTTTGGAACATGATGGACAACACTTTGAACATTTGCTTGGTTGAGTTGGTTAGTTTTAAATTAATTCTTATTTAAGCTTCTACTCAAGTGGATATGTAGCAAATTTTTCTAAATAAAATTTTGATTTTCATTTTCTACTTGATGCAATTCAGTTCTTAAACGGTCCTCGAAACAAATATCTACTATATTCTATTATCAGTGATAAATTTCCTAATGACTTTGACATTTGTAAAGGATGTCCAAATTAAACACAAGTTAAAAATTATTAATATTATGAATCTAGTTATAAATGAAAGCAGTATTACTGGTTTGCAAAAATAATTGCAATAATTTGCAAAAAAGATTAATTTTACCATTACACTGTTTTGATTTAAATCTGCATTTTAATTATGTCCTGCTACATACCTATGAAAATACCATATATTTAACGAAATAATACGTAATGCAAAATATGTACCTAAACGGTAGCCACTTTTTATGGCGAAATAATAGTCATGTCTTTGGCGGCTATATTTTGAAGTTTTGTACACGCCCCTTTCTTCTCTAATTGGCCAATAAATAGTCCCATAACAAAAGTGTGCGTTGTTTCAATACTCGCGATTTTCACATCACTTGACATGTCTACTGAGAGCAAAACAACGTTGAAGCAAGCAGGGGATATTATAGAGAAGTCAAGTAGCGAGAAAAAGTTGCGAGAAAGCTTTGGTTCAAGAGCGGGAACTAACAATAAAAAGGCCGTTGTAAGTTTATCACTGTTTTTCAATATTGCAGTACATAACTTCGATCCTTTTTATACACATATAAACGGTTACTAATGAACTTCATATTTACTCACTTATTAATCAAAAATTAGACTGATTTGTCCACCCAAAGTGTCTCTTTAATATAGAGCACGCACTCAGTAGTCCGCGACGACATCGCCGAACCACGTCTGGGATCACGTACAAGTAATGAGAAAAATCAATGTTAATACAATTTTCATTTTATTTCATTCAATTTTATTTATTATATTTGATTTCATCTATTTAATTTATTTACGTATATCATTATTTTCAAGTAATATAAAAAAATACCAACATAAATTCATCTAACATATCAAATTTGAATTTCCGCGCGAAGCAACGTTGCCAGATCATATAATAGGGTTTTGCATGTGCAGGGACTTCAGTCATCAGTTTCCGGTTACAGCTGGAATACAAGTTTATAATTGAAATATCTCAATAACTAAGAGGTAAACTGCAGTTTTTTTAACGTCAATATAAAATACAATTTCTAAACTATTGTTACATAGTTTTTCATATACATGGTGAGTTGTTTAAATATAAAACTTGCAAGTTGTTCTTGGGCATACTGTGTAAACCCATATACATCAATGTATTTGACTGCAACTTTGTTAATCGTTTTCTCGGTATATACGTGGTGAAATGCCGTTTTAAGGGTATCAATCGAAAGAGCAACATTGAATTTACCAAATATACTTAAATTATGTAATTCTTGAGTTGTAAGGTTTGGGTGACTTTCTACCTTAATAAAGCTCAAAGCACTTCAGACGAGAGATACATCAGCAATTCTTTTTAGCGGTCTACAGAACCGGCTGAGTATGCAGATATTTTCGAACCTGATTGGTACAAAGTTATATAAAGTTATTTCAAAATGTCTCTCCTGACGGGCTGAACAAGAAAAATGTAAACAAGTAATACAATAAAATTATAAAGTTCCATCTATTTGAAGGGACCAATTGAGTAGAATGCGCTCTAAGTGACAGCAAGGTTCAGTAAACAAAATTAACCCATACAAACAAACTCGTTCCAAGTCGTATCTGAAAAATCGTTTGTTGCTTTGTGTGCAGCTTGGTCAACGTCTGAATGCGAATGACTTACAGTTCGAGCAATACTGCTTCTCATGTATATACGTTAGGGTGGTCCTTATTTTTTGATTTTTAATTTTCAAAATACGTACCCTCCAATTTTTTTCTCTTACATGAAAGGAAGTTACCCTAAACATAGGGTAACCCTGGACATAGTTTTGAGTCTCAGTGAATGACTACAAATTGTAAATATATTTCTAAAAATGACAATTTTATTTTGTTAGCTGTTTATATGCTAAAATATTGTCTGTATTCCCTGACGGAAGATCTGTTTATGACATAGTCATTTGGGTCTATTGATACGGCTTCTACATTTGCTGACAATATGTGGCAGGTATCCTGGTCACTTATTTTACATCTATCTAGCGCTGATAAAATTCGTGCAGTCAAAATTTGTTTCCTGATGGATACCGTATTTGCTCTCAGAAAGTCAAAAACAGGCTCGAGTAGACTGGTGTAAATTTATGTTGCGAAAATTTGACGGAGGAGCTTCCAAGCAAGTGGCATACATTGTAGTGTGTACATACATTGTAGTGTGTACAGTACATTGTGGTGACGAATCTTGGGTATACAGTTACGACCCTGAAACTAAACAACAGTCTAGTGTTTGACTATTCGAAGATGAAGACTTGCCCACAAAAGTAATTCGTGGCAGAAGCGTCAATAAGAAAATGATTGCTATTTTTTTCCGCCGAAGTGGTCCTGTTGCTGTTATTCCACTTGAAGATCGCAGAACTGTTAATTCTGAATGGTATTGCGAAGTGGCTTTACCACAGATGTTTGCAAAATTACAGACAGGTCGCCAAAGAACCGGTTTGCGTAACATCTTAGTCCTTCATGTCAACGCATCCTCCCACACTGCTGCCAGAACATTGGATTTTTGAAAGATACCGGAGTTCAATTGGTAACTCATCATCCGTATAGCCCAGATCTGGCGCCGTGCGACTTTTTTTGTTTTCAACTGTTAAAAAAGTCATGCGAGGTAAAAGATTTTCCAGCGCAGATGCAGCAATTACAGAATTTCAAATAATTTTTGAGAACCTTTCAGAAAATGAATTTTCCGAATGTTTTAAAAAGTGGTTTCAAAGAATGCACAAGTGTATTAGTCTGAATGGAGATTATTTTGAAAAACAATAAAGATTTTTTGTTAAAAAATGCAACGGTCTTTTTATAACTAACAATTTTCAGCGCAACTCTCGTACAATGGTTAATGGAATAATCCGGATATAGAAATAATCTTTGTGGATAAATTGAGTATTCCAGTAAGAGAGTTTCGCGTATTCTAAAGACAAGCGTCTTCAAAACCAATACAGCACCCTTTCACACAAATATGGCTGGCTTAATATTTTATATCTGTAATGATGAATTACAATAATTATTAATTATTGATGACATTACCTTATGACCCATATGTAATAGTATTAGTAGTGTAAGTACTAGAGTGCTCTCTCTCTCACCCAAGAGGCCCGGTTCGACTCCCGGTAATGGCAGACCTGGCTAAGGTTTTATGCAGTTTTCCTTAGCTGTAACACAAATGTGGGATTTATGCTATATAATCTGTTTAGTCGGTTGCAGCAGCACGTTGGTCCAGAGTAATAGTAATAATCGCCTCTTCCTCCAGCACAAACTTCATAGTTTCTAGGGCCTGGTTCGCCAGGTATTGGGTAGCAGCAATTATTATTATTAATAATTAGAAAGGCATTAGAAGTATGCTAGTAGTCAGAAGTATTAAAGAAAAGCATCACAAATCATCAATCAATCAACATAAAAATTTTCAATATGTAACTGCACGACCCGTAAACTACGTCATCTGATTTTCCTTCATAACTCAAAAACAGATTATTTCTCGAAAATTACGTACGGACCAAATTTATAGTAGCTTAAATTTCCCACAAAAAAGGAAATATCTTTTCTCGTACCTTAATGCGGTCCGGGTTAGCATGATCTGGTCAACTTGAAATTTTTAGGGTAACTTCCTTTCATGTAATGTAAAAAAATTTGAAGTTGTAATTTTTTTCTTACCCATACAAATAAGGACCATCCTAATATACGTCAAGGCTAAAGTCGGCTACTCACTATGCGTAAATGTGTGAAAAGCAAGTTTGATTATGAGATTTGAAGTCTATAGATTCTGCGAGATTCTTAATTCGTATTTGCAATTCGGCAATTTCTCTACACATCTGCATTTACGAAGTCCATCCTATGCGGTTGGATTGTTCTAGATGACAACGACAAAAAGAATCAACAAAAAATCAAACATGCATGCATATACTGCATATGCATACATTATGTACAGTGTGTAGTTCGTAAGTGATGCGCGACCAAATATGTCTTTGATGAGTGAGTTTTCTGTAACGTGAGCCAACCGCAGTGCGCTGTTCGCATAGACGCATGGAGTGAGGGAATAGCTTTTTCTGCATTTTCACCTCTCGTCACTTTGAGTGCTGGATTCGCCTTGTTTAGACTAAAGAACTGAATACTTTGAAACCAAGTTTGTCTCTATTGGGCGAAGTTGTGGCTTGCAGGATTCGTAACAAGAAACAACCCATCTTGCCGAACTATACACCACCGTCATACTTACAGGTACTACCGCTCATAATTATACGAACGCCTAAATTTTAATCATCATAATATAGTATGAGCAAAACGTAAATTCATAAAGAGTATGAGTTCTAAGTAAAACTAAAGTCTCTGATTAGTTCAAACCATTAGTATAATGAATTCTACTACTTTTGAGTGTTGGAAATTACAGTCGTGATCAGATCTTGATCTTGTTAAGACTGTGGTCTTTCATAACAACACATTTTAAACGGTGTCTCCTAACCGCACATTATTGTACTTGACTTACCAATACGTAGCTACATATATTAGCGGTAGCGATGTTACTTTTTCACGGTTTGAGACGGCTTTCCACCGTGCAAAATATAACATTGTTGCCTAAATACGTATTGGTCTAACTTAAATACAATGTGTAGTTACGAGACACACATAAGTCATAACACACATAACAAGAATAACACTCGCAATCTAAATGCTTACACACGCGCGCGCGCACATACACAGGAAAGATTTTATTATATCGATTAGCCAAGATGTGATATTTGTTCAACACCTCGTGCAATCGAGCTTTATATTCATCAACCTGTACTATTTCATTTCTTTTTGTTTTATGAACCTCTTTGCACTGAATAGCATGAGGTTCTGAAGTGCCCTCCTGGGAACATTTTTTTATTTTAAGAGTTTAATTTAAATTAATAAAGGAAAGAAATAGAATAAGAACCCATCTTAAAAACTGGAACGGTATAACCATATACAAAATATGGTATAAAAGATGTTATATGTAAATGTATTGTTCTGATATCAGCAACTCGAATTACATGTAAGCACGATGTGTTGCCTATCTTCCAGGCGAAAGAGGGATTTTACAATTTTTTTAAACAATAAAATTTTGCATTAAATATGTTAAGGATATACACTACAACACTATGAGATGATAAAGGTAAATGATATTTATTTGTGTATATTTTCAGACGTTTTGCCATGATTTTGTATATGTGTTTATGAATATCAACAATAATAAGTTTATTTTGGAATTTATTACCTTTCATCTTTCATCAAGTGTTGGATGGTTTATTCCCTACAATAAATGTTATCAACACCCCAATTTATTTAGTTAATCTTTGAACGTTTATATTACTTTTATATCATAGCAAATGGTTTCCAAAATTGTTTTTTTTAATTATTATATTGTCGTTTTTAATAATTAACTACCACGGACCTTGTATATCATATCAAATTGTCTCCGCAACGTGGGGTTTTTCCCAATTTATTTAAATAATCTTCGACCTTTTATACCACTTACGGTATCATATTAGTATAGGTCTATTATTATGTTAAATAAATAACCTATGCTTGCTTGTGTAATGTTGTTTTCCAGTGTATCTTGTCAAGCTATTGTAAAAGAAAATACAGTTTTCTTATTTCTTTTGATGTAAATTTATTTGGTTAAAATAAAGTAAAACAAAATATATCTTGTAAATTTTTATAAAATAAAAAATAAATCAGAACATGTAGTTTTCAAAAAAAGTGTATGAAGGCAACTAACAAAAAATGTCTTCACAACATTTATTGGCATTTACAACTGCTGTTTTCCGTGGATCCAATCGATATAACTGGAGACACGAGCGAAAACACCTGGATAACCTTTAACGGTACATGGTTTGACTGACCAAGATACAATGCCAATTTGTTTGCCATGAGCCACATTTGGACCGCCAGAGTCACCCTAGAATTTTAAATACACGTTTAGTCACATAATACTAAGAAAAATATACCTAACTTCTAACTTACGCTGCATTGGCCTTTGCCTCCTTCTGGTATACCCGAGCAAACATGGTAAGCAGGACTAACTCTAGAACCATGAGCCTTACTGCAATCTGCATCGCTATATACCAAAATATCTACTCGTTGAAGATTTTTCATTACGCTACCTCCGGTCTGTAAAGTAATTTGAATTAAAGTCATACTGCATAATTATGTATGTATGTATATTTAATGTCTTACGTAAGGATAACCCCAGCCAGATAAAATAGTTGTATCGCCTGCTGGTGGAGCCTCGCCTTGCTCAGGTAATGTCACTATTTGAACATTTTCACTTAATGGAATTGCCGATTTCAACTGTAATCGTTCAAGAGTGTTTGAATCTTTACCAATAATAGTGATTATATTTGATTGTCTACCTTTAAAACTGCTACATCATTTGCATAACCTCTAGAAGGAGCGTATTCTTCATGAGTGTATATTGCTGCTACTCCAATAGCATTCTGATTATTAGATGTGATTTTAGTAACTCCATATTGGATACTAAGGTACGATGCTGTTCTAGAATTTAATACATAATATTATTCAATGCGCTTTTACAAACTTACTCGAAAGTTCTTACTGTCCAACCACGCAATGGGCAGCTGTTAATATATGAGTAGCGTCCAAAATGGATCCTCCGCAAATATGGGAATTGAATTGACGTAAAGAAACCTATGAATAAGATATGTTTAGGTATGTAAGTATATAGAATAATTCAAGTTTCCGAACTTACGATGTAAGGAATTTCCCCTTCTTTTGCATCAGTTCCGTTTACTATACGACCTCCATCAGGAATTGGAGACGCTGCAAATTTTTAACAAGTTAAAGCTATTTCTGAATAATAATTTAAATACAACTATTCCTAAAAAACTTACCAGAAACATAAAGTGCAACAGCCAGGAATACAGTTGTTCTCAACATCTTTGGAAGTAATGATAATATTAGTTTATTCAAAGTTCTTTTATAGGTATTCTTGCTATAGATATCAATATTGATAGTATTTATTTCTAGGTGCTTAAGATGATAACGGGAAATTAAATTTAATAAGACAATACGTTCTTATGTCCATAAGTATGTACTCATTTTTTTCATGTTTTGATATTGTTTTTGTGATTATACTCGTCCGTCGCCAATCGTTGAAAACTTAACAAATATGAGATTATAATAATTATAACTTTTGGGTAAATTAAATAACAATCAGTGATTTTTTTTAATAATAATGATTAGTATAATTAAAACTTTTGTTCTTTAAATTAGATCTTATGTTCCAACTGAGTGGAAGATGTATTAACGAATAATATTATGGATAATTAACACTAGGTACTTAAATGATCGCATCCCATAAACATTAAAGTCTTTATTTATACTTAATTGCTAAATATTTAATATTAAGAAATAATTGTAAATGTTCCAATACTTATTTTAAGTTATAAACAAAATTTACGAAAGTAGTAGGCCATTACTACCAATACAAGTCAGAAGTCAATTCACATTAAAATAAAGAAATGTAAAATAGGAGAATCGATTGACAGAATAGCTTCTAACTTGTCAATGCCTTTTAATCAAAACTTTTAGTAAGTCCTAAATGCGCGCACCGTCCTTTTTTCTAACTAAAAAATAAAGTGGTATATTATGGTCCTTGCAGGCGCACACATGCAACTTGTCGTCTTACCCATTCTTTGCTATCTACACAGTCAAACTTTCAGTTGGATTTGTTTGGATTTATTCAGTTTGATCTTGATTTGATTGAATCAGATTCAGTTTGAACCTAACCCTCAAATTCCTTTTTTTGAATAGGAAAATAGCACAGAACGTTATTTTTTAGTTATAAAAATATAATTTAATTTAATATTGATAATCTAAAACTACGTGGAATAATTTTATAATACATATTGACATGATATGACAGACTATAGACATCAATAATTACAAACATGCTGTTTGGGTTGCATAACCTTTAAACGAACCCAATTTTCACTAAATTCCTTTTAAAAAAATAAATAAATGTTTTATTTTGATAGAGAAACACTATAACATAGTAAAAAAAATGATAAATTTTAAAGTCGATTTTCCTCTTAAATTTTGGTAAATTTTCTGGGTTAACCAACGTTGAGCTATCGATATATAATTTTTGTAGATAAATAAGTTTTAAAGCCATTTCAGAATTGTTTTCACCTACAACAAAGAAAGTGCGTGCTAGTGAAGATGTATGCAAAGATTTATTGACTTACCTGCAGGTTTAGTTTATAAGATTTGTAATATAAGTAAGTAATACAGTTTTCTTGAGAATCAACGATTTCAGTATTTTTATCATAATTTTGTTCTTTGACAAGATTAAAAAGTCTGTGAGCTCAAATATTCGACGAACAAAAAGTTCGTCTCTGAATTCGTGAAGTTTGTCTGTCGGTCTGTCTGTCGCCTTTTTCCCCTGTTGATTTTTTTGAATTTTTTGGAATCTTCTAATACATCCAATTCTAAGAAACTTTTGGTTGAAACATTTTTTGTATCTCTTCGGGAAAGTGGTCAAAATGACCACCGAAAATTTCGGTAAATTTTTGAAAAATGAAAAATTTTGTATTTTTTAAAAATTTACGAAAAAATAAACATTTTTAGCAACAAAAGAATTCGACAAAAAATTTTGTTCGTCATTGCAATTCTGCGCATTCTCAACTGGTTTATTATAATGTTGTCAAGTAAGTTCTTGAGTACAATTGAAACAGAAATGCCAATATAGGGATTATTTATTGTAGAAGATCTGGGCATTTGAAAAACAAAGATTACAGCGATTAACCATAGTATTCTGAAAATATGTAAATTAGCTATTAGTTAGGAGTTGAGTATCAAAATTTGTGTAATTATTGTTTCAATGGGATTTCAGGATAAAGTTTATAATAAAAAAGAAAGTAACAAAGCATTTTTAAACATTTATTTCTAATTTCAATAATGTTTCTGTTTAGTGGAAAATTAAGTTAGTTGTCATTCAATCCTAAGTTTATGTTTACATTTTAGTATGTTTTTTACAACATTAAAAAGAGGGAATTTCCCTCTATCCATTTATAATATTTGTTTAAACAATTAGTTTAATTTTAAATAACAATATGGTTATGTAGCTTTAGTAACAATTTAATTCAATTGTTTCCCACTAAAAATAGTAACTAATTTAATGCATTCCACTAGAAAAATAACCAGTTTTTCTTTTGCTTTTTGAAAACATAAATTGAGCTGGAAATCTAGTGACTCTATCTTGAAAAATTCCATTTGTGTGAACCACGCATATTTAGAAAAATTGAGGTTATGTTATGAGCAGAAACGTGTGAAATGTTTACCATACGTCAAGAATTGGAGGTTATACTTTGATGATAAGTCAAAATGTTTAGAATTATAAAGTTTTTTGAAAATAAGTAGTGCTAATAATAATAAACCATTTAATTTAAATGAATAAGCAGTGCTGTGAAGGTAATTAGTGTTTTAAAATTTTCTTTTTGTGGAAAGAGATTTTTTTTGTTTTGGTGAAGTTTAATAGTGATCATTGGAATAGGAATGTTAAATGGAAATTTAATTTTGAATAAATTCAAATGGATTTACCTTATGTCTGAAATACAGCTGGCGTTTATAATTCAACTATAATTTATAATCCAAGATTTGTTTTTGAAGAGAAATAGAATTTTGTGGAATGTCAACCTTTTCCATTCTGACTCATATGGAAACATGAAGACTTTACAGTTTACTACTAATTCAAGTCGGTAAATATTTTAAGGCGCTAGAATTCTGAATTTTGTACTTTATCTAAGGTAATTATATTTAGATTTTAAAGTAGTCCCACTAATGATATAAATATTAATTAACAAGACAAAGGGAACTATACTGCATTATAATTCATGTATCTTTCATTCTTTAATGATATACAAATTTGTGTTTATTTCATTAATTTTAAGCGTTTTGCAATATCTTTAATTTAGTTTGTTTACTTTGTGTTTGTTTTGTTGAATAAAATTTGTCATTGGAATATTTTAAAAGTTCCTTCTGGCTTATCATTTTATTTGTATCTGGGGTTAATAATGTTTTCTAGATCTATATTATTTAGTTATTATTTAGTGCCCTATTAAAGCGACCCTACTGGACAAGTCTCATTCGTGTAAAGAACATACTTTCACAGACAATTTAGTTAGCCGGTGCATTTTTCTTTGATGATAAAAGGTAAGTGGTTTATATTTTGCTTATATCTTCACTGTACTTTTGCCAAAAATCTGTTTTATGTATTTATTGGTGCTACCAATTTTAATGCAATTTTAACAAGTTAGCAATTTTTAATCAATTTTCGACGTTTTATTGGGCCTTTCCTAAATAATTATTGAAAAGCTTAAATAACATAACTATTGTTTCCCAAACTTGGGGCATTGCTTATTATATACAATAGCCATATCTCTTCATAACAATATAAAATAGCAAATAAAAGGAAAAATTAATTTAAATTAATAGTGTAAACGATATAACGGTAGCCTCACAAATAAATAACATTATTTAATTCTGAATATTGGTCAAAATATAGAAAACGACAGATTTTTTTATATAAAAGCATTTGATTTTCAGTATTATCTAAATATTAATCTTTTTGATTGATTCATTGATCTGACTGAAATATACATGAAAAAATAAAACAAAAAAATTCATTTTCGCTTCATTTATTTCCAGGAAAAGCTACAAAATTATATAAAAATAAAACTTAAACATCGGTTATTATGCAATAAATATTAAAAGCTCATAACACAAAGTTATATCCATAAGGCTGCATAAAGCACACAAAAAAAAATTTAAAAACCGCCTCCAATTCATCAAATACACTGTTTTATTTGATTTTGCACTACCCAAACGTTTACCAGCAAACAAACACTTTAATATGCGTGATGTAATTCCAATGGACTAACGCCGATTGCCAAAACCAGCTGAAACGTTCTTTACACATGGAACGGGCATTACCGTTTTTGGACCTCTAGTTTAAAATTATTATATTTTCACAATAAATTGTTTAAAAATGTTTTATACAATAAAACAGTTTTTCACACATCAACACACGTTAGTTGACATTCAAACTGTATGCAGCCATATAAGACGATGTATCAACCATATGCTTTGCCTTTTAACTAACGCTTCTTATAATATTATGCTCATTTACATAATTTATTCTAATTTGCATAATGTCTGCGAACATACTTAGAAATCTTATCTTAATTTAAATAATGTATGCAAGATACTCAGAATCTTTATCTTAATGGCTGAATACTAATGTGGTTCTCTAAGAACTTCAACTTAATATGTGCTAAGTAGGCGCATTTTATGACCATAGGATGGTATATAAACACCGAACCTCGATTAGATCCTTCAGTACGTGTTACGGTACGAGTTCCAGGCTAGAAACTGGTATCCAGGGATACTGTTTACCTCGGTCTTCTGAGCATTATTACCAGTTTTAAATGTTGAAACTAGTGTTGGGTTCGCGATACCACCCGCGTATCACGACACTTGCGAATCGAAACCATTAGCCGTGTGAAGTGTCGACTCCTTCACGACTCTTTAACGATACTTCGCATTTACACATCATGCATGCGCTAGTTCATATAATATAATTGAAACGAGCAGTCAAGATTCATAGCTAATACGTAAATCATAAACTAGGGATTAAAAAACAATTAGGTTTATGAGTAAATTCTGTTATGGTTATATATTTATGCATTAAGTACATTAAAAGACATTAAATTATTTATACACCGCATTCGTTCTAACATTTGCTATAGAAAATTAGTATGGGAAATCTGAATATGCCAAATAGTTCGTTCTCGAATAAAAGTCGGTGAGATTAATAGTTGCAAAACAATTTAAATAATTTGTTATTATTCTTTTATTCGAAAAACGTACAAGAAATAATACATTACAAATAAAAAATAAAGATACCAAATTAATAAGACAATGTCTTATTAATTGGGTATCTTTATTATAATATAGACAATGTCTATATTATAATATATGTCCCATTAATAAGACAATGTCTTATTAATTGGGTATCTTTATTTTTTATTTGTAATGTATTATTTCTTGTACGTTTTTCGAATAAAAGAATAATAACAAATAAAATTTAAAAAAAAGTTATGCTTGTAACGGGGTTCGATCGTGCATTCCACCAGCCCGTGCAGTTTAGCAAGCCACGGTTTGCCATCGAACCACGGAGGCGTTGCGTCAACTTTTCAGGTTTCGGCTTTTAAATTAATGTTTTGCAAATAATTCATGAATTTATAATTTTAACTAAAAAATCTACAACAAAATAGTTTTATATGTACGTCTTATTCAATGATTGTTGGCCAGTTCAACAAATCTGCCTTTAATTTCTTTGTAAGAATGATCAAGCAACTTCGAATTACACTCTAATAAGAGCGATACTGTTCGACACGAAGTGTCGCGACACTTCAAGTGTCACGACCACGAACAGTATCACGACACTCGACACCCAAGTTCCCATCACTAGTTGAAACTGTATCATAGTGTTTAAGTAATTATGCAAGTGCATATTGTGTAATTTTACGACGAATAAACATCTATTGTACTTAACAGTAAACTGTGTTTATTTTGTAACTTGGACTCCATCTTTCGCGTTTTAAAATAAAGTATTATTTTTAAAAACGCTTTTCCACGCCAAGAAAAGTTAATTCGTTTCATATATATTTTACATTATAAGTTAAACATTAATGAGCTATGTAATATTTATATACTCTAATATATCTTAAATTAGAAATATTTTTGGAAATGTTTGTTAAATATTATAAAATATGAAGATTTAAATGTAAATTATTTGTTCAAAACGAAACATTTAGTAAATATTTTTAATCATGCTAAATTTTATGTTAAGTTTTATTTATATATAAACTATTTATTAAATATATACCTTTAAATATTACATACATACATACATAATCCATTCCCCTTTTACCGCATTTTGCAGTGTCGGGGTTTCGTACAAACTCTTATGGGAGTGCAACGGAGGTAATGGAGCTACTGTAGCAAGTACATTACGCTCCCCCATGCTTTATCACTTTAAATATTAATGTTTCTAATATTACAAAAACATTTAATATATATGTTAAATCTTGTATGTTAATATGTTTGAAATATATAGACTTAAATTAATCATAATAATAAATTATTAGATGTACAATAAAGATTTAATGCATATTTTGTATACTGAAAAAAAATTAATATTTAAAATACATTTAACAAATATCTATCAAATATATGTAAATTTTTTTAGTTTTTTAAAATGTTTGTTTATTTCTTCTTCTTACTTTTAATAAGACACTTTAGTCTAGAGTTTTCGGAATTACTTTTTTGTATGTTGTATATTGGTACTTTTAACTTAATAATTTGCATTTCTTATGGTGTAATTTATAACAAAGGTATGCATGTTCGAAGTTTTTAGTTAATTTAAATTAATGTTTTTCCATTTGCTATTTAATATACATATTCTAGTTTTAATTTAGAAAAGATTTCAATGCTGGGTTCGTGATTAAACTCTCTCTTTATTTGCCCGTTATGATAATTAGATATATAGTTAACATTTGCAACTGTCGATATCTCGCCTCAATGAGAAATTGTATTTGAGATATGTCAAAATATATTTTAACAACTGTCAATCTCAACTGAGACCAACCCATTATGATTTTAACCCATAAGGATATTTATCATGTTCATATTCAGGTAAAATGTTTTATAAAAGCTATGAATAACTTAAAACTTACCGACAAACAATACAACACTAAACAGGAAAGGTTTGCCCATAAAATAGAAAAAAATAATTTTGTGAAAAAAGAATTTATTTATGTACTACTGTGCTTTTCATGAATTAATTACAGTTATGTCCAATGGAAACCTTTGGGAGAAATTAATTAGAGGATTAATTAATGAAATTTTAAAAATGAATATTTGGCTTTTTGTGTTAGGTACTATTGGTTTCATAATGATCTAGGACAACAAGGCTAATATGATGCTATTTTCTGTTATTTTATCCTATGCATTTACACTAAGGTAAATTAATAAAATAACATCATATTAGAAACCCTAGTTTTCACCATGCAACTTAATTTTTGTATATTATAAATTCCAGAAATTAAGATTTTATTAGATTTGGTGTAATATTATATTTTGCGGGCGCCTAAAAATTAAAATTAACCGGTTGCTTCGCGGTCACTTAGCAGTATACAACGTTTGCCACTCGCTGACAGAATCTGCTGGTTACATGTCTAAATATCACGGTCATAATATCACAGTCATAATATCACTGGGCGATATATTATGGTCAAAATACCACATGTTAATATATGATACGCAAAAATATCCTAAGGTTAGAATATCTTATAAAAAATATCCTAATAAAAAATATCACTATTATGTTTAAAATATAATAGTTATTTATTGTATTCAATAAAACCTCACTCGACTTTTAAATACTCATATACAAATACATTTATATTTTTATTTACAACTGTAATAATTACAGTCGTAATTATAATTATTATAAGTGAAATACTAACCTTCTTGCATGAAACCTAACCTAACATTGCAATTAAATTGCAAGAAAATACAACATTGATATTAAAGTACCAAGATATTTTTTTATGTGAAATTTTGTTCTTGGGGTATTTTTTATTATGATATTGTATTATCTATAAAATATGTTATTATATTATTCATATTTCTTTACTAGGATATTTTTTCATGTGATATTTTGTTCTTGAGATATTTCTTATTTTGTTGAAAATAAAGTTTTCTCATTTGCCGTAAAATAAGCATATAAAATTAATAGCAGAAAATTAATTAAATCAATTAATACAATTGATAATATAATGAATTGGCAGACACAAAATTTCACACCCCAAAAAAAACAGACAATTGTTTTAGTAGGTATTGGTCCCCTTGAGCGTGGGAAAATTTTGATGACCGTGGGAACCTAATTAGCATAATTAATTGCTCTAATTAAATTAATTGATCTAATAAATATGCAAATGAGGCGCGAATTAAATTTATTGATCTAATTAAATGTTCGAATTAGATTATTTGATCTAATAAATATGCAAATGAGGCGTGAATTAAATTTATTGCTCTAATTAAATGATCGAATTAAATTATTTGATCTAATAAATATGCAAATGAGGCACGAATTAAATTTATTGCTCTAATTATATGATCGAATTAAATTATTTGATCTAATAAATATGCAAATAAGGCGCGAATTAAATTTATTGCTCTAATTAATATGCAGGTGAGGCGTGAATTAAATTGATTGATCTAATTAATATGCAGGTGGGGCGTGAATTAAATTTATTAATCTAATAAATATGTAATTGAGACGCGCGGTAAATTTATTGATCTAGTTAATATGCAAATGGCGTGAATTAAACCATATCATTCGCGGTATCGTTTGCATATCCGCCATCTTGAATCTGTCATTTTAAATCTGTCATTTTGCATCTGTCATTTTGCATCTGTCATTTTTACATCTGTCATTTTTGCAGCTGTCATTTTTGCATCTGTCATTTTAAATTTGTCATTTTTGCAGCTGTCAATTTTGCATCTGTCATTTATACTTCTGTCAATTTTTAATCTGTCATTTTTGCATCTGTAATTTTTGCAGCTGTCATTTATACGTCTGTCAAATTTAATCTGTCATTTTGCATCTGTCATTTTAATTCTGTCATTTTTGCATATGTCATTTATACGTCTGTCAATTTTAATCTGTCATTTTAATTCTGTCATTTATGCGTCTGTCAATTATGCATATGTCATTTTGCATCTGTCATTTTTGCATCTGTCATTTTTGCATCTGTCATTTTTGCATCTATCATTTTGAATCTGAAATTCTTAAAGCAGCCATCTTGGATTTCCCCAGATTTGAATTTGTTTCTCCTTCTCGCTACGACCTACAAGTTCTGCTGCTACCTTTCTCTCTCTCAAGCACCCTATACTTTTTCCACCACCACCTTTTCTAGAAGAAATAATAAAGTCAGATTGGAATTAAAATTATGTTTATTATTAATATATTGTTATGACTACATTTAATTTATAATAAAATGTTGATAGATAGATTGCTGGTGGTGATGATAGCTTGAGGACTCCAGAACTGACCTCTGTTTTCTATTTGCGGTTCCAGGGGCTGTAACAACAACAACAATAGAACATTAAAAAGGGGTTTATTGTAAACTTGATGTTTCCCCATCACATACCTTATCTGTTTCCACAAACATGCAGTCATCATAGCAGCAGCCTGTTTTTCCCAAGTACATTAGGCCCAGAGAAATCGTTTTAGCTGCAATCTGTTCATTAACTTCCTTAACCCTTTCATCTGTTAACTTGTCGCTGATTCGCTTAGGTAGAAATGTAACGTAGTTTTCACCAACAACAATCACGCTTTGACGTTTATCACGACAAACGACTCTTTGGAATTGTAGTATTTCGACGACCTTCTTGACCCCGTAGTCGCACAATTTCTTGATAGGTTTCCGGCTGCTGGTGTAGGGTTTGTTCAATTGTTTTAACAAATCCATTTTTCTACGTAAAAACAAAGATACACACACATGTTAGTATTTAAATAGTAGCAAAATTTTAACACGCACAAGAATAATAATAATTAGTTTTAACATACCTGTTTAGTTGAAGCAAACAATAATAATAATAATAATTATCACTATCACCGTAACGTAGCCGGCAAGAACAAAGCTAAAACTAAAAAACGGAAGGGCTCGGCGCTTTTATAACCTTCTAATCTGCAAGACTGAACACGCGTGCTGATGCTGCTGTTCGTAAGATAAAAATCTAAATTTACTACACCCTGGCCAAAAAGGGTACAACCTTGTTAACGGTCAAAAGGGGCCGACGGTACATTTGCGCTGTCAATTAACACTTATCTAAGACACCAATCTAACCGACTATGTATTGCCGAGCCGTGAAAATCATGCAAGGACTTGCTCGAGGTTGCCAAAATATGAGAATGCGTATAAACGACAGAAGGCCATATTTTAATGTGTTATATATTGAAACTAAAAAACGAATTGTTTGCTTATAACAGATTTAATTTTAATTCATGCATCAGAGTTCGTAAATGAGATAGCAAAAAAACAAAGGTGCAAATGTGGGCCATTCTGACCAGTTCATAATATTAAAAATAACATCTATTTATTAGAATAAAAATGTATTACATTTAAGGATGCATGCGTGATTAGTAATTTAAATTAGATATAAAGGCTTGCTATAAAATTAACTTAATTATTATTTTGTTTGTTAAAATGCGTCCTGTGTAAAGCTTTATAGCTAGCGGTCAGGTAAACCCTTTTTGTTTTATGACTTTCTTGAAACGTTATCTGATCGTCCCATCTGCCGCAAGAAGAAAGAATTTTTGTTTGAAGACCTAGAGATATTACGTACCAAAATGTTATATGTACAAAGTACTTATGACTAAATCTGTAAATTAAAATCTTTCGAAATGCAAGTATCTCTAAAAGTAATGTAAAAAAAAGGTTACACAATATTACGTAATTATATATAATCCTGATTGTACGAGTTCTAACAAGATACAAGGGGTTGACCGTCGTAGAAACTCTTTTATAATCATTTTGAAAGCAAAGATGAACAGGGTATATATGTATAATATACATTTATAATATGTATAATAGGTTATACATTGTAGGGGTAGAGATAACGACATTCCTTCGTGTAATTAATAATAATATTTTATATTATTTAAACTATTAATAGCTAACTATTGTATCGGTCAGAAGGATAATAAAATTCATTAAATTATCATAAAACGAGTCCTTAAAGTACCGTCGCTTTTTCAAACAGAGAGAGAGAGATCAAATAAAACAATCTTCCAAAATAAAAAGCGAAACCTTAATTAAGATTTATTATTGCATATTTTATCCCCGAAGAAAAAATAACGGGATAGTTTTACCTGTGTTAAACGGTATCAAGAGGGGGTAGTGATACCGACATTCCTTTCCTATACTGAGTGTGAATAGGCAATTTGCAGGTAAAAACGCCTTTCTGTAAACTTTATTTCTAAATGCTAAAACTGAATGCGAGAATTTAATTAAATATCTCTTGCTACAAGTTTTCATTTCAACAATTTGATTTTTGAATTTGCGAAAGGTTTTATGTTTTTATGACAAAGGGTCGATGAACTATTCAAATGTTATACTTGTCAATTGTCAACTAATTTGTTACATATTTTTCACGTTATAAACGTGTATAAATAATTTATAAACTTTATGTCATATTAGCTTCTGGCATATGTTATTACACTAGAACAAAGCCAGTAATATGACAACCTTTACGGTATCAAGCCTTACTTCGAAGTTATATTTCTAATAATGATCAAACACACAGAGATAAGTTACAAAGACTCGAATTTTTCCTTTATAATTCTAAAGTTAGGTACATAGAAAAAGCTTAAATTAACAACATATAATCTGATTTATTTTGCGTCAATTTTACCGTCACGTAGCATCCAAGCTTTTATTTTTAAATTAAGGGTTAAGAGAGGGAGAGATGCAAGAAAGATGTATTCCATTTATAAGTGTTTACCTGCTAAGGGTTTCAATTGATATATTTCGTTACTTAGATTTAGAGGAGTATAACCTTTTATCTTTTATTAATTGCATTAAAACGGATCTTTCTTTGACTTTGTACAAAGCAAATAATTAATTTATAATATTTAATAGCTTGTTTTTAACACTTTACTTTTAAAATTCTTTTATTAAATACAAGCATATATTCTTTGTTAGTTACTTATATTTTATTACTTTGTTAGTTATAATAGAAGGAAGCGATAAAATTAACTGTGTTTTCTCTTTCAAAAAAACAGAATCTATTCTACGTTAAGCTTTATTAAAGAGCTGGCGACCAAGTAGTGTAAGAGTTTCGTAAGGTTTAAAATACCACGGGGATTGTTTGAATGATAAGCACACCCTTAAAAGGGAACCGTACCGAGTGCTAAAAACGCAGGTAAAATTCTTTTAACAATTTTAAATCTTTATCGATAGGTCGATCAATACCTTAATTAAGAGTTTAGACGTTATACGGAGATAAAAGGGTTGAGTATTTACTGCATTTAGTTAAATAACAAATCGACTACACGTCTACGGTGAATTTAGTCCTAATAAAAAATAATACATTATTGACCGTTTGAAAATGGGTTCTGAATAAGAAAGAAAGAAATCTTATCTTTTATTCAGATCTGAGTGTAATCATTACCGACGGCAGACGGTGATGTGCTGTGTAGATCATTTCATTAAAACAAGATGAAACAGGCATGAGCGGCCTCGACGGTTTATGACATCCGACTGATTTATGACCTAGTAAAAAAAGCTTAATTAACAATGCCTTGAACAGGCTCATTCTTGTTTATTTCGTAATATTGCGCAATCTATCTTGCGCGATCTAGAGCGTATAAAAAGCAAACCTTGAACTCCCATACGTCACTTGCCCACGTCCGCTATCGCTGTTAATATTGCCTTAGCTCTAATTTGTTGTTGTTATAGTGCTTTAGTGTTTAGTGATTTAAATAAAACTAATTTAAATAAAACTTTGAGTGTTTGCGGCAGACGATCCATAGCAGCCAACCAAAAGGTAGGATTTTATTAATTGTTTATTACGTAGTTACTTTTTTTTCCTGCACCTTCTTGTTTTAAACACTAATTGTTTATAACAATATACATACAATGCAAATAATTATTTATATTACATAAAAATTTGAATAGCTGATGTTTAACGTACTAGCTGCTTAGTAAATTCTTCTTGCTTGCTTGCATTGCATTTAGATGTTATTGTTTAGATAAACAGTTTTCGAGCAGATTAACTTTATTCTAAATACTAATAATAAATGTTCATGTCTACTAATTTAACGAATTTCTTGTAATCTGATTTATTTTGCGAACATTAATGTTTCCCTGTGTCATTTAATAATAAGTCAGTTTACCTGTTTTTATTTAATGCCTAGTAAACTAGATGGCTTTGTTGTTGTTTATTTAAAATTAATTACAAACAATCTTGTGTGTGTGTTATTAATGCCATAATCTTTGTTTAACTGTGTGCCAGTATTTTTACAAATAATAATATTATTTCTTAAGTCATTTTAATGTTGCTAAACCGCTAACAATTTAAGCTTTAATAATATTTTGCTTAAATTAGACTGCTAATTTCGTGAAAGAAAGCAAGCCAAACTTGTTGCATCAGGGTAAAACACGAAAATATTACGTCATTTATTAGATTTGTTTATTCAAAATTGCGTACAGTTATTAAAAAAATTCCAATGTCAACATACTTTGTAATGCATGTAATTTCTCGGTTTTAGCATTAGACGTATAAGATTAATTATAAACCCGTACGTGTACTACTACTACTACTACTACTACCCGTAACAAAATGACTCTTTATGAAGTTATTACTGAAAGTGTATCTACTGTTAAGAAGTTTAACACCCAAAAGCGTCGAGTCGTATTCAAAGTGAAACAACCTTCAGCTAGCCAAGACCTAATGGTCTTTTTTAAAGCAGCTATCGAGCAAATAATTACATATGCCATGTCTAACGTTTCACCAACCGACCGCGTAGGAATTACTTTCGAGTTCGATAGTTTTAAAGATAAACTCCTCGGCTACATGAGTTTTAGACCGGCTAGTGAGGTTACCTACAAAGATGTTTGGGGGATTCTAGAGAGCATCCTACAGAGTGACCCTGAAGCTCTCAGTACTGACAAGTTCCGTATGATTGTTTCATCTGTGACGCCACCTGTATGGCAAGGGCGTAACCGAAGCGGCATTTACAGTACCTTCGCCGAAGAGTGCAGCAAGCGTAGAGGGATTGTAGCTTACAAGAATACTGACAATCTATGCCTACCCAGGGCTTTGATCGTAGGGAAGGCCTATGCTGATAATAGCCCTGATTACAAGAAGGCCAGGTCTAATCAGAGTGTACAAAAGATAAAGGCAGAGGAATTAATGCGAGAGGCCTGTGTACTCGTCATTCTAACAGAGGGAGCCGGTGTCAACGATATAAGATGCTTTCAAAGACATCTTAATGAATACAAGATCATTGTGTACAGGTATGGTACAAAGGGCCGCGATGTGATCTTCGAAGGAGCTGCTGATACAGAGAAGAAGATCAATCTACTGTATCACGAAGGACATTATAACGTAATCACCTCACTAACTGCTGCCTTTGTATGCAGGTACTTTTGCGAAACCTGCCTTATCCCCTATAACAACAGGGGCGATCATAGATGTGAGAAGTCCTGTATAGGATGCGGTAGCTCCCCGCCATGTACTAGACAGGCCCTATTGATCAGGTGTCATGAATGCAGAAGAGACTTCTATAGTAATGAATGTTACGAGAATAATAAATTGAAAATGTGTCAGATTGTTAAACAATGTGAGGATTGTTTTAGGATCATAAATCTAAAGCTGAGAAAAGATCCTCATGTGTGTAGAGAAATTTATTGTAAAACTTGCCAAGCTCACAAACCTGAAAACCATTTTTGTTTTGTAAAACCAGTCTGGGAAATGTCTGCTGTTAAACAGAACGAGACTCTATTTGTATTTTTTGACCTGGAAACAAGGCAGGAAAAACAGATCTCTGAAGGTGTCAGTATTCACGAACATAATTTATGTATTTTGCACCAAGTATGCCCTAGCTGCTATAACGAACAAAAATTGTATTGCTGTCAACGTTGTGGTATTAGAGAGCGGGTCATAAAGAAGGACTGCATTCAAGCGTTCCTGACCTATTTATTAGAAGTCCGCAAGAAGTTTAGAAACGTCGTAGCTATAGCTCACAATGGGCAGGCCTTTGATACCCAATTCATTCTGAACCACATCATTACAACGACCTCGCTGAAGCCTGAGCTCATAATGAGAGGCAGCAAGATCCTTTTGCTTCCATTAGATAATCTAAAGTTTATCGATTCTCTGAACTACTTCCCATTGGCCCTGTCTGCACTCCCTAAAGCGTTTGGTTTGCCGGAACCAAAAGGATACTTCCCGCATCTCTTTAACACCGAATCAAACGCGAACTATTTCGGCCCTCTACCAAGCATAGAATATTACAGCCCAGGTACCATGAAACCTGGGGCTCGTGAAGAATTCCTCAACTGATACGAGGCGAACAAAAACATCGAGTTCGACATGCAGAGAGATCTAGTGGCGTACTGTAGAACCGACGTAGATATTTTGAAGCGAGCATGTCTTCACTTTAGAAATCTGTTTATTGAAGAGTGCGGTGTCGATCCTTTTACAGAAGCCATCACCATCGCTTCGGCTTATAATCTAATGTTCAGACGCAAATTCCTGCAACAAAACACCATAGGGATAATACCCAAAAGCGGTTACAGGAGAATCGATAATCAGTCCAAAATAGCTCTCCAGTGGCTCGTAAGGGAGGAAGAACAAAGAGGTATTATGATTCAGCATGCGGGTCTACAGAAGGAAGCGATAGTAGCAGGTCTGAAAGTAGATGGTGTCTTTGAAAAACAGGTTTTCCAGTTTCATGGCTGTTTCTATCACGGCTGTACCACGTGCATTATCACTCGACGCGATGAACCAATACACAACGATCCATCTGATAATATGAATATGCGGTTCGAGAAAACTCAGGTCTACCGGTCTCAGGTACCGAGCTGCTGAAATCTCTAGGATACGAGGTCATTGAAAAATGGGAGTGCAGTTTCAGAAAAGAGATGGACCCCGAAATCAGACAGCAACTGGAACACCATCCCTTACTCGTTAATACACTTCTTAATCCTCGTGATGCTTTCTTCGGTGGTAGAACGGGTGCTACCAAGCTAAAGTACCGGGTAAAGCAGGGTGAGAAGATCCGATACGTAGATGTGTGTAGTCTGTATCCATGGGTGTGTAAATACGGAAAGTTCCCCGTTGGACACCCTAAAGTTTACGTTGAAGGCGATTCCAGGCAACTCATTGAGGGTAAAGGAGGGATAGAAAACGTTGAAGGCGTTATTAAATGCACCATGCTTCCATCCCAGCATCTGTATCACCCCGTTCTACCATTGAAAATACATAATAAATTACTATTTCCACTCTGTTACTCATGCGTTAAAGACTTAAATCAGGGAGAGTGTTCTTATTCGGAGACAGAAAGAGCCATAAGTGGAACATGGGTTATTGATGAGGTCGTGAAGGCTATGGAAAAGGGTTACAGGGTAGTAGAAGTACAAGAGATATGGCAGTACGAAGTCACCAGGTACCAGAAGACCTCTAAGTCGGAGGGTTTATTTGCCGGGTTCATCGACAAGTTCCTGAAGATAAAACAAAAAGCTAGTGGTTGGCCTGGTTCCTGCAACACGGAGGAGGCCAAAACGAAGTACATTGAGGAATACGCCGAAGTAGAGGGTGTTTCGATGGATGCTTCGAATGTTATCAAGAATCCGGTGCTTAGATCGCTGGCCAAGTTAATGCTAAATTCATTTTGGGGTATGTTATACAACTACTTTACGAATAGTCACTTACTAACTATGTCTTTGTTACAGAAAAATTTGGTCAGCGAGAAAATCAAGCAAAGACCTCTATTATTCGGGAGCCAAAAGAATTCTTCGAACTACTTACCAACCCTAGCATCGAAGTTAACCATCTTCAGGAAATTAACGAGGAAGTGATTGCAGTCAATTGGCAACACAAGGAGGAAGCGGCTGAACCCCTATCCACAATAAATGTAGTGATTGCTGCGTATGTCACTACTCAAGCAAGACTTAAATTGTATTCTTACCTGGAGCAGCTGGGTCCTAGAGTGTTGTACTATGATACAGGTAATAATTATACGTTTCTTGTGTATTTTGATAACTACTACTTAATTTGTTTCCCTTTTTCGCTATAGATTCTGTAATATATGTGTCCAGGCCAGGAGAAGAAGATCTACCTACAGGCAGTTTCCTGGGGGATCTCACGAACGAACTCATACATTATACATTATAAAATTTGTATCAGGTGGTCCTAAAAATTACGGGTACATCGTGTATGACCCTTCAACCGGGAAAGTCAGCAGGGTGGTGAAAGTTAAAGGCATTACTTTGGACCATAATGCCTCCCAGCATATTAACCTAGAGTCAACGCTCGCCCTGGTAGAGGACCTGAATAAAAAGATATTGATAGAATCCAGTAACATCAGACGGGGAGAACAACACCAGGTTATAACGAGGACAGAAACGAAGACGTATCGAGTGAATTTTACAAAGAGACGTAGAGTGGACGACTTCGACTCTGTGCCTTACGGGTATAAAACACCTCGAGTGGATTGATGTTACTAGGTTCTACTAATATCACATTTCAGTATTCTCGAATTCTCTTAGTAGTGTTTTGTAATGTATATATTTATTATCTTTTAGTGGCTGTATATGACTGTATTTTTAAGATTTCTAGTTTTGTAGTGTGTAAATAATTTTTAACAACAGTTATCCCCATATATTGTATATAACCGTTTTTTTTTCTCTAGATTTCTAGATTGTATTATTTCTTGTGTTTTTATTTCTGCAACGACATAAATAAAACATCGAGTATTTTATATTAGTCATGCCTATTAATTATTTAACATGTTCGTAAATTTTTGTATATCATTTGTATAGGTAGTACCATATCTAACTCTTAAGTTGCAAAATATTTGTATAGTAATAAGTACAACACCAGCTGAAGGTCGATGTTTTCAATGATTACCATTATTAATGTATATAATTATTGTACAGTTCAACCGTAGTAGTAGCCGGGTATGTTAATCGAAAGAGATCGACCTTTAGCATAGTGTAGTTATAATAATAAGTGAAGCTGGCGAGGGTTATACTTTATGTACCGTAATTGTAATTATTTATCAAAAGATGGTGAAACTTGGGAGTGATTGAATGTAAATCACAAGGGGATACATACTCGGGGGAACATACTCATGAAATAGATCTCTTACCTGATAAACGCGTTTTTGTTCTTTTCAATTATGTCTTTTAAGTAGTAGTAGTAGCAGATGAAGACATTGTTGAAAAGAATATTTGACATAACAAAGCGTACAAGGCATTCAATAGACCGTAGCAGGTACCAACCTGCTAAACGTACGTCGTACGAGTGGTGCCTTCATTTTGAAATAATAAAGAGTTAATATTAATAAGAATACAAACTTTTTAATTACATACTATTATGTTAAATTGGCGGTTATTGTTACGAAAATACCTACCGCATTTAGTTAACAAGTAATTAATTATTACAGTTGTTAATTGTAGTCATACTCTCATTGATAATTTTATTCTGGAAAAGGATCCTTATTAAACAGTTGCAATCTATTGTTCTTTAATTTTATAAACTTGAACGAATTCCTCCTTTTTTAAGCATATGGAACGTTATCAAAAACTGCAAATGAAAAACATTTCAATTTGTTACACTTTTACAATTTGTACTTTTTTGAATTGGCTTTTTCCTGTATTCACAATAGGTTTTCTTTAGATAAACATTTTTAGATAAACATAAACGTTAATTTTAAATTAAGAATATAGATTTAAAAAAATTAAAAGTAACGCAAGTACCTACTCTAATCTAAAGAATTTAGAAAAATTCAATTTTTAGAAATCAATAAAATTTATTATCAACAATCAGCACAGGGAATTCTCTGATTAATGTATTTGTACTTTACTATGCACGTATGATTTGTACTTTACGATAGATCGTGAAGATTAAGACATACTGGCACGTAGACTTTGCACCTCTTTTTTACTAATTTTATCCGTTTTAAAATAAAAATTAGCACTTTTAAAATTTGGGGAATTTTATCGTGGTTGGTACCAAAAATCGATAAATGTCAAATTTTGACATTTGAAAATTAAAATTTTAATTTAACAATGATTTCAATGACATTTCATTTGTCATGGTTCATGACTGACAACCTCGAAAAACTAAATTACACTAGTTCTAATTCGAAACTCAAATGAGCTAGTTCAGCACTACTTTCGTATTAAAAAACTAAAAATTCGTTTAAATAATTAGTAAATATGTGAAAAATAAAAAAGAAATATACATTTCGCGCTTAAAATTTATATTATTATATCTTCTTCTGCTTCATCTGTTTCCGAATGTTCTTCAATAACATCGGCAATAGTATCACGCCAAAACAGTTGAATAAAATAATCCAAATGACTCTTAAATTTTTTTTCTCAAAAACACTTGTTACTATCACCGAACTATTCACAATCTGCCATAACGTAAACGAAATCGCGGGACCTATTTCCTCTATTGTGATTGGTTGTTGATGGACATGTCGCTGTTTGCACCAGAATGATTCAGGCAAATGTCGCACTTTGAATCTTAATGTAGTCTAAAGTGACTAATTTTCTATTCATTTATCATGTTTTGCTTTTAAATGTATTTTAACATGGTGGAAAAAAATTAGGCAAGTTCAATGATGTGTATAACTCAATTTTCAATTTTTTGTGACATGTCGCGTTTTGCATATATACCCCTCATTTCATACCTTATAGCACCGAATGTTTTGATCATATGACCGATCCTACAGCAATTTAGACTAACCCTCTAACAAATGCTGTAAAACTTATTTAACGCACGTGTTGCATTCAGTCTTTTTTCTCAGCACCGCAATAAAAGCCAGCCATTAGTCCATCACGATAAAAATGCCCCCCTCCTTGTTGAGTTATGTCCATGGCCCTCTTTGATTGGCGACCCCCCCCCTAGCTCACTCACCACCCATTCGTGTTACGAGCTTTTGCGGATACTGTCACTGACGGCAACCACGAAAAAATTAACGTGGTAAGACCAGCCGATTGATGACTGTATGTATGTATGACTGTTCAATGGATTTTTATTAAATCTTTTCAAATTTTATATAATATTTTTATTTATTTTATTTTTATGCTACACGTAAGTATCAAAAATAAGGAAAATGATAGTGGCATAATAACGGTTCTTTTGTAAAAAAAACAACTTTTAGTTACATATTCCGCACAATCTAGTAACCGTGAAAACGACCAATTGCAAACAATCTCCAAACTCAACGGTAAAGACCGTGAGGAATGATTTCTCACGATCAGTAGTTGTATTAAAACGCCATAGATGTCACCACTTGCAATATTTATAATATTATTAATTATTTGAAATATAAAATGTTATAAATTTTAGATAAAGGTTAATTTATTTTGTTTAATTAATATTTTACATTAAATTATATTTCGAATGGAAATCCATCTAGAAAAAAACTAAGGTCAGACCCGGGGAATTGAACCCGGATCGCTCGGTTAGTAGCTAGGACGTAAGCATTGAGCTATCGAAATGCCTTTCAATGATATTTTTTTTCTCATTATATAAAGTTACAATGATTGTTATTCAATTAAAACGTAAAATTAATTAATGTTTTACATTATTATATAATTTTTAATGTAATTTTATTTATTATTATTGCTAAATTACAATAAAAACATTGAAAACATTTATAATTTGCTGCATAATGCGAGAATATTTGACATTTTGCGCAGAGTTTAATAACCTTGACAATTGAATGGTGATTTTTGTACATATATTATTTTTTTAAAACGAGTACATAATTATTTAGCTGTAAGTACTAAATAGTAGATTGACTGAAATTATACAAATTGTAAACGTATTATTACTATTGTCTTTACAAATTTAATGTTTACTTTTGTCGTTTTTAAAATTCTATATGTATCATGAGTGAATCCGATGAAGGAAAATTGGGGTGTACACTCGTACACCTCCAAACATCGTGGAAGCGGCTCACATTACATCTCTTAATTTATTGCCAAATATTTCACGTAAAAAATATGAATGCGAGTATAAATTCTAGGTTAAAAAACTTTCTTAGCTGTTGGAGGTTTATTACTTTTTTTGTTGTCGTAGATAAAGTATAGTGTGTAACGCGTGCAAAAACACCAATTTCTCACTCGTGTGATTGCGGCATTCGACTACGTCTCATGCCGCAAAATCTTCACACTCGTGAGAAATTGGCACTTTTCTGCACTTGTAACACAATATACTATTAATACACTACTCAAAAAATAAAGATTAAGGGATCACTTGTTCTACCTATGCATTCTCCTAATTATTTGAGCAGTTAATGTGTTCCTTTATGCCCTCACCACACTTTGGCAGGTTTTGTTTGTATAATGCTTCAAATTCTTAGGCTTGCCTCGGGGGCCTACTGATACATGTTACGGCACTGATCGTCAGATTTACTATTTTTGTAGTGAAGATCTGGTTCTAATTATATTCAAAGCAATTCAATTTAAGGTTATTTTTGATGCAATTTAATGTTAACGATTGTTGTTTATTATTTTAAATTATATTCTGATATCTCGAGGAGCTCTCGAATAAATTCTATTGTTATACATACAATATATGTATCTTTATCACTTATTTCCATTGTTTGTTTTAAATTAAACTGTTTTTAAAGATTCTTTAATTTTCACAGTGAAGTTAAATTTGGAAAACTTGATTGAATGGGATTTCTTGTCGAGATAATGTGGCCGCTGGATCCAACTGGAAAATCTGAATGTAACCTGCAATAGTGGAAGTGTAGCTTCTATACTGACTTTTGAACCATGCCACAGCTGGCCACAGCCACCGTGAGATTCGAGCAAAAGGACCTAACTTAATCTGAATGTGAAAGGGAACGGAATTTATAGGGTTGTAAGAGTAGAAATGAGCACCATTTGATATATAATAATTATTATTGGGATTAATACTAAACGTTAATAACATACACAATATCTATTTGTGTATCGTATAATAGTCGTTATGTTACATATGGAACTATTAAGTTTATTTTTTAAGTCTTCTTTTAATACAATGGGATATCTTAAATTTATTTTCTAAATAAAATGGAATTGAAAGATTTCTATTCCATAAACAGGTTAATAATAATTTAATTTTATAGGTAACTTTATAATTGTTTTGGTATTAGGTATTTAATAATTAACGGTTTGTTTTACACATGTATTACACTTGGATTTTTAAGAGTCATATTTTAATTATTTATGTTTTTTAAAATAAATAATTTCTCATGTTTATAATTTGTAAGTAGTAGGGCAACCGATTAGGATTATATTTTTCTTGGTAAACTATTATTCAATCTTTTTCTTAATCTTTACTTTCTTTTCATTTTAGATTGATGGGAACTGATGGATGTATCACAGGATGATTTATTAAGAATAGCACATATTAATGGTCGATCTTTATTACCTAAATTAGTAGATGTTGAACAAATTTTGTATGCATCAAAGTATGATGTCTTGGCTATTTCAGAAACGTGGTTGACAGAGGAAATTAATACAGATATTTTAGAATTTCAAGAATACAGGATAATACGTAAAAATAGAAGTTCAAGAGGAGGTGGTGTAATATTTTACATAAAACGTAAGTTAAATTTTCCTGTAATTGTTGTAGATAGTAATATTGAGCAATTGTGGATTACGCTGAGTCTTAAAAACAGCGAAAAGATTGTGTTGGGTGTAGTTTACAGACCTGAGTGTTGTAATTATAAGAGTTTCATTGACGAATTGGAAAATTCATTTATGTTATGCTCATTAGTATCACCGAATGTTATCTGTTTAGGAGATTGCAATATAGATTTTTTAATGATAGAAGATCGTTACACCAGATACTTTAATAACATATTGGAGTGCTCGAATTTAACTCAGATTATTAACGAGCCGCACAGAGAGAAATGTATTTAAATTTCATCAACAATTGTGTGGTATTGTAAAACAAATTGGTCTTAAAAAAGTGATATAACGTTGAAATTCACAACCCATTATTTGTTTGATGGTCACTGTTTAAAACCAAGCTTCTCCGTTGTTTGGTTGTCACTGGTTTTCCCTTTCTTTCGGTTTATCGTGAAGTCGCTCCTGCGCGTTTGAGCTCCCTGCTCAATAGTAGAGTGAAGTAACAAAATGGCTGGTTTTTGGTACGAGAAGTTGAATGGGCGAGATATATTAGAAATTGGTTTTAAATATTAATTCGCTTTAGCGGAATAAATCTCACATTCAACAGAACGATCGCTTGATTATTTATATGCGATCAATCGTCAAATTGGACGGATTACGTTCTGGTGCTAACCATTTTAGGTAACTTCTGTTCGTTAAAACCTCGTTGCGCTAAATCTCACAAATGTCTTTTTATTTTAGGTACTATTATTTCCCTAGCCGTCACCTTGAGGGAATTGTATTGTAAAAGACCTTTCAGTTTATAGAAAGGTAAAAACCTTCAAATATTTAAAAATAATACAATATACAGGGTGATTTCTTTGTAGGTCTTTTTGTTTTGGGTTTTGTTGTTCGTTGGTGTATTCTTGTTCCTGCCCATCTGACCGTGTATTTTAATTGGAAGGTTCTTCCCCTTTGTGTCCGTACCTACATCTATACATATACCGGGTCGGAGAAAAACAACCAAATATCGAAGGGTGAAGCGAAAACCCCCTAAGCAAGGCTTTAAACATACAGCCGTGGGTCTTCGAATGGTGGGATGTTTGTCTAAATTTGTATGTATTATGTGTCATTTTATTTATGTATATGTATATATTTATTCAATGTGTTTACAATTTATGCATGCATGTTAATTTTAAGGATAAAACGAGATCTCGAATAGTGGAATTGTTGTAGGGTAGTTTTAAGTACAACCAACTGTGATACAAATCACCATTCACCTTTTTTTTTGTTGAAACATTACATTTTTTTTAACTGCACAATAGAAAATAGTTGCAAGTAAAATAAAGCCCTACTTAGAACGTTTACATTTCACTACGTGCGTTTTATTTATTTATTATTTATTTATTTGTATGATTTTAATATTACTTTCCAGTTCGTCATTTGTAAGTATATATGTACGGTACGACCAAAATATTGGAAGTTGCCCATATTTTAGTAGATCTATTTCTTCGTTTGCCTGATAAGCTTGAAGCTTTAGTAATAAGCATTGTTTTTAAACGAAGTGGCGCTTGTTTTTTTTATCTTTTATATTTTGTATTACCCCGCCCCTCTCCGACTTATTGGGGGCTAGCTGGCAAAAACTAAAGCAGTGTTATTTGGATCAAGCTGATACTTCCAGCACAGCTACATTTTGGTTGGTTAAGTGTTTCGTTATATAAAAATAGCCTTTGTGTTTCTGTAGGTTATAGTAGGATAAAGAACCAACTCCAGGATTGTATTTTGTAATTTGTTGTATTCTTGTTACAAGTTATTTGATTAGTATTGATTGTTAATCTTAGTATAAATTGGTTATTTGTTTTGTTAGCCTTGATTATTAATTAGTTCATTATGGAACGGAAGATCCATATAGATAGGTTAAGTAAATCAGAACTATCTTATGAGTTAGCTATTAGAGGTCTTCCTGACTCTAATGTTGATAGTATGCGAAAGTCTCTTCGACAGTTAATGAAAATGGAACAAGATCAGTCCGTGCTTGAGTTACCAGCTCATCCGTTTACTTTTGAAGAAGATTCAGATGCTATTTCTACAGCTATTATTGAACTTAATACGGCTTTGGAGTCATTTGATGATAGTGTGGATTCTAATCCGTATAAAAAATTGCAAAGTAGGTTAAGTCACCTATTAGGTAGGGCTGCGGCCATGAAAGCCAAAGATGAGGCTTCTGCATCAAAGCGGGCCGAGTTCATTCAATCCATTCTTGGATTAATGAGCGATATTCATGATAAAGCTTCAGTACCACAGGTAACTGATGAAGTAGCTATTCAGTTAGGGTTAGGTTTAAGCGTTGGGGAAGCTATTGTTAATTCTCCTGCGGGCAACCCAGCAGCTTCTTCTACCCTTGCTGCTCCTGATCCTCAATGTGGTCAGCCGAAGTCTGTACCAGTCTTTAAATGGGGACTTGATAAATTTGCAGGACATGAATCTAAGATTTCTTTAAATGCTTTTTTGCAACAAGTGGATGAGTTGTCTATTGCTCGGAATGTATCAAAGACCCAGTTATTTGCATCTGCTTTGGATCTTTTTAAAGACCAAGCACTTTTGTTTTATAGGTCTAGAAGAAATGAAGTATCTGATTGGGACTCTTTGGTTAAACTTTTGAAAGAGGAATATCTCCCTTTAGATTATGATGATAAGCTTTTAGAAGAAATTCGTAGGAGGACTCAAGGTCCTAATGAACCGCTAGGGACTTATTTAGTAGCTATGGATAATTTATTTTCCCGATTATCAACAAAATTTTCTGAAGGGATTAAATTAAGATTACTGTTAAAGAACTTAGCTCCATTTTACCAATTTCATTTGTCGTTTAAAGAAATTAATTCTATCTCTGATTTACTACAATTTGGTAGGCAGCTTGAAGCTTCAAGGTTGAGGGCTGACAGTTATGTTCCTCCAACTAGAAGGAAAACCGACTTAGAGCCAGATTTAGCTTTTGTTGAGACTGCTAGTAATTCCAGTAGTGCTGCTTCAGATGTTTCATCACGGTTGTGTTTTAATTGTAGGAAAACAGGACACATGCGTTCTGCATGTTCTTCTCCCTTGATTAAACGTTGTTTTGGTTGTGGTGAGATGGGGGTCACTAAGACTTCTTGTAAGAAATGTTCTCCTAGGGATAATAATTCGGGAAACGGTCGAACTCGGCATTAATGGGTGGTGTTAGTACCGAGTCTTCTTTTCAAGCAACCACTGTATTATTAAATTTTATCCTTGCTCATGCCGAAGGAGATGAACGCCCGTATTTGTCTATAAAAGTTTTGGGTCATGATTTGTTAGGTCTTTTAAATTCCGGTGCTTCTAGGACTATAGTTGGTAAACCAGGTTGGTCGTTTTTATGTAGTTTAGGTTTTGGTGCGGGATTATCTAAGTTTGGAGCGACTGATTGTCGTGTAGCAAATGGTCAAACTGTGAAGAGCATTGGTCAAGTTGATGTACCGATCCAACTTCAGGATCGAATGCATATTATTTCTATTTTGGTAGTTCCGGATCTTCCACAGACTTTGATTTTGGGTATTGACTTTTGGAACCTTATGGGTATTGTTCCCAATTTGAGACAAGGCAGTTGGCGATTTGTAAAAGATTCTGACAATTCGTCTGTTGAACTGGAATCTATTGAGGTTATGCATCTTAGTAATTCTACACTTAGTTTTGAACAGAAATTGGAGTTAGAGAAAATTTTGAATGAGTCTAAAGCACTTCCAAGTGAGATGTTAGGTTGTACGTCTAGGGTTGAGCATGTTATTCGTACAAATTCTGAACCGATTAAGCAGAGATATTATTCGGTTAGTCCGTTTATGCAACGTCTTATCGATGAAGAACTTGATCGTATGTTGAGCTTAGGGGTCATTGAACCGTCTTCTAGTGGCTGGTCCAACCCAGTCCTACTGGTCAAAAAGAAAGATGGGACCTACAGATTTTGCATAGATTTTCGTCGTCTTAATCGTGTGACTGAGAAGGATGCTTATCCTATTCCCTATGTTAGTGCTACTTTGGATAAACTTCGAAATGCCAAATTTTTGTCATCGTTGGATGTTAAGTCTGCCTACTGGCAAATTCCTTTATCTGAGGATTCCCGTAAATATACGGCTTTTACAATCCCCAATCGTGGCCTTTTCCAGTTTACTCGTATGCCTTTTGGGTTACATAATGCCCCTGCGACTTGGCAAAGGTTCATTGATAATGTTCTTGGTCCATCTTTGGAACCATATGTTTTGGTGTATCTGGACGATATAGTTATCGTGACAGATAGTTTTGAAAAGCATATTGAAATATTAAGAGAGGTTTTTAATCGATTGTCTTTGGCTGGTATCACCTTAAGTTCGGATAAGTGCAAATTTTGTGTTCCTGAGCTACGATACTTAGGTTATGTAGTTAGTCAGAAGGGAATTCATGTGGATCCTGAGAAAGTTCAGGCCATTATGAATATTCAGCCTCCTCGGAATGTGACTGAAGTTAGAAGTCTGATAGGTTTGACTTCATGGTACCGTCGTTTTGTACCACAGTTTTCTGATATCATTCAGCCGTTGACAACCCTTCTTAAGAAAGGTGTCAAATTTTATTGGTCATCTGAGTGTGAATGTAGTTTGCGGACTTTGAAAGAATCTTTGGTTAGGGCACCTATTTTACGTTGTCCAGATTTTGAGTTGCCATTTACTGTTCAAACCGATAGTAGTGGTTTTGGTTTAGGTGCTGTCTTGACGCAACAGATTGATGGTGAGGAAAGTGTAATATGTTACCTTAGTCGTTCTCTCACTCGTCAAGAGCGAAATTATTCTACGACTGAGAGGGAATGTTTAGGAGTTTTATGGGCCGTAGAAAAACTTAGACCATATTTAGAAGGCCGTCGTTTCACGGTGATCACCGATCACTATTCTTTGGTGTGGTTACATAATTTAAAAAACCCGACAGGTCGTTTGGCTAGGTGGTGTTTGAGACTCCAAGAATATGACTTTGAGGTGGTCCATCGTAAAGGTAAAGACCATTTGGTACCTGATGCGTTATCACGTTCCGTACCGATTCTTGACAGTATTGAGTCAGGTGATGAGCCTGTTATAGTTTCAACCGATAAGTGGTATAATAGTATGGTTGATAGGGTTCGGGCTAAACCTGCTAAGTTTTCTCAATGGCGTATTACTAATGAAGGTTTATATAAATCTATGAAAACCGAAAATGATTCTGATACCGTTTGGAAACTTGTTGTACCTAAAGAAAATAGACTTGCTATTCTTCGTCAGGCACATGATCATCCTACTTCCGGTCATGGTGGAGTATATAAAACATATCATAGATTAACTCCCAAATATTATTGGCCAAAAATGCAAGCCGATGTAGCTCGATATATTAAAACTTGTCAAATTTGTCAAAAATGTAAACCAGATTTAAGACCTCCTGCTGGACTGTTAGTTCCGCAACCAATTGTTGATCGCCCTTGGCAGATGGTCAGTATAGATTTGATTGGTCCTCTCCCGAGGAGTACAAAAGGTTATTCATATGTCTTAGTCATAGTGGACTATTTTAGTAAATTTTGTTTGCTATTTCCTCTTAGGAATAATTCAGCGAAGATGGTTTGTTCGAGAATTGAAGATGAAGTCTTCTTAGTTTTTGGAGTACCTAGATTGGTGTTGGTAGACAATAGAGCCCAGTTTACTGGTCGTGAGTTTCGCACTCTTTGTAGTAACTATTCAGTAAAAATTCGTTTTAATGCGCATTATCACCCGCAATCAAATCCCACAGAAAGAGCGAACAGAAATGTTAAAACTATGATTCGTTCCTATGTTAAAGAGAATCAGCGTTCTTGGGCAGATGAATTAGCAAAGATTGGGTGTGCCCTTAGAACTGGTCGTCACGAGACTACTGGTTACACTCCCTATTTCTTAACTTTTGGTAGGGAACATATTTTAAAAGGCACTGATCATAAAATATCTGATAAAGTTCAAGATCTGCAAGTTGATCGTTCGTCTGCTACTGTTATTCCTGATAAATTGCAGGGAGTTTTTGAGGTAGTGCGTAATAAAATAAAAACTTCTTTTGATCGCAATAAACGTTACTATGATCTACGTAAGCGAGATACTCAATTTGTTATTGGTGACAAAGTTTTAAGGAAAAATTTTGCTCTTTCTGATGCGAGTAAATATTTTTCACATAAACTTGCTCCTCGTTATATTGGTCCTTTTACCATTCACAAAAAGGTGTCTCCTTGGACTTATATTTTAGCTGATGAACTTGGTAGGGAAGCCGGTAAATTTCATGCCAAAGATTTGAAAGAGTATGTTCCGAATCATGTCGGAGATTAGGGTCATTTGGTTGTTTTTTTTGGGGGGAACCATTTGGTGGTTTGGGTTCCACAGAGTTCAGCGATGGTTGGGGCTGTCCTCATTTGGAGCGTTTAGTGATACGCTCAGTTCGACCTAATATCTGTCGACTTGTTAGGGCTTATTAGTTTTTATTTAGATCTTTGTTTTGAGGGTATCTATTTTTGCCTTTTATACCAAGGGTTTTGATATAGCAATTTCGACTTTTGTTTTGGCTTAGCCAAACTATTTTTTTTGTATACCGGATTTGACAATTTTTCTTCTCCTTTTTACCTTCTCCTTCTTTCCTATACCGATTTTGACTCCATATTTGCAATAGCACGGCTTGGGCTGGATCCCCAAGACCGTGGTTCTTTTGGGTTTCTTTGGGCTGAACTCCCTTTTTAACCCCCGGTTTCTTCTTCTCTTGTTCTCTGTCTCAAACGGTACGTGTGTAGTGTCCGGGTGGTTAGTGTTGCTGAGTAGTGCTTCCGAACCTCGGATGCGGGGGTTTGGCGCTGTTCAGTCTCCACGACGTTGGAACTGGCAGTGCCCCGCATCGTGTGTGAAGTTGTGCTCCTCGGTGGCTCTGCCATCTGCCCACTTCACATGTGTCCGGGCGAGCCCTTCTTTTTCACTCTGTTTTCTTTTTCTTCTTTTTTCCTCTACACTACCCTCTCTTGGGTGCGAGCAGAGAGTATGTCGGCGGCTCTCTGTTCAGTTCTTTTTGCTGGCCATGTTCAGTGGTTCGTGCTGGTAGGTTTTGTTGTGAGTCGTTGCCAAGCCTCGGGCACTGGGAGTTGCTCAGTGGTCCCTTCCCAACGTGGAATACCACTGTGCCCAGTACCGTGTGTGAAGCGCGTCTTTGCAGTGAACCCTGCTTGCCCGACCATTGTTCATGCTTCGGGGTGGAACCTTTTGTTCCTCTGTTCTTTCCTTATCTCCACCTCCAATTTGTGTTTGTCCTTTGTTGTTTTTTTTCTGGATTTTTTTGGATCACCCTTTTGGTGTCCATTGTTGGTGTCATGTTTTTTTTGGGTCATGGTATTTTTCATCCTGGTGGGTTGTTCTTTCAATTCATTTTGGGCAAGTTAGATTTTAGCAAGGCTAGGTTATGCTAAGCCGCGAAAGGGTTTTCGCGACTGGGAGTTGAGGGGGGAATTATAACGTTGAAATTCACAACCCATTATTTGTTTGATGGTCACTGTTTAAAACCAAGCTTCTCCGTTGTTTGGTTGTCACTGGTTTTCCCTTTCTTTCGGTTTATCGTGAAGTCGCTCCTGCGCGTTTGAGCTCCCTGCTCAATAGTAGAGTGAAGTAACAAAATGGCTGGTTTTTGGTACGAGAAGTTGAATGGGCGAGATATATTAGAAATTGGTTTTAAATATTAATTCGCTTTAGCGGAATAAATCTCACATTCAACAGAACGATCGCTTGATTATTTATATGCGATCAATCGTCAAATTGGACGGATTACGTTCTGGTGCTAACCATTTTAGGTAACTTCTGTTCGTTAAAACCTCGTTGCGCTAAATCTCACAAATGTCTTTTTATTTTAGGTACTATTATTTCCCTAGCCGTCACCTTGAGGGAATTGTATTGTAAAAGACCTTTCAGTTTATAGAAAGGTAAAAACCTTCAAATATTTAAAAATAATACAATATACAGGGTGATTTCTTTGTAGGTCTTTTTGTTTTGGGTTTTGTTGTTCGTTGGTGTATTCTTGTTCCTGCCCATCTGACCGTGTATTTTAATTGGAAGATTCTTCCCCTTTGTGTCCGTACCTACATCTATACATATACCGGGTCGGAGAAAAACAACCAAATATCGAAGGGTGAAGCGAAAACCCCCTAAGCAAGGCTTTAAACATACAGCCGTGGGTCTTCGAATGGTGGGATGTTTGTCTAAATTTGTATGTATTATGTGTCATTTTATTTATGTATATGTATATATTTATTCAATGTGTTTACAATTTATGCATGCATGTTAATTTTAAGGATAAAACGAGATCTCGAATAGTGGAATTGTTGTAGGGTAGTTTTAAGTACAACCAACTGTGATACAAATCACCATTCACCTTTTTTTTTGTTGAAACATTACATTTTTTTTATCTGCACAATAGAAAATAGTTGCAAGTAAAATAAAGCCCTACTTAGAACGTTTACATTTCACTACGTGCGTTTTATTTATTTACTATTTATTTATTTGTATGATTTTAATATTACTTTCCAGTTCGTCATTTGTAAGTATATATGTACGGTACGACCAAAATATTGGAAGTTGCCCATATTTTAGTAGATCTATTTCTTCGTTTGCCTGATAAGCTTGAAGCTTTAGTAATAAGCATTGTTTTTAAACGAAGTGGTGCTTGTTTTTTTATCTTTTATATTTTGTATTACCCCGCCCCTCTCCGACTTATTGGGGGCTAGCTGGCAAAAACTAAAGCAGTGTTATTTGGATCAAGCTGATACTTCCAGAACAGCTACATTTTGGTTGGTTAAGTGTTTCGTTATATAAAAATAGCCTTTGTGTTTCTGTAGGTTATAGTGACAGGGACAATTTGTGTACAATTATAAAACAAGATTGTGTCATTTAGTTTGTCAAGATTTTGTGGAAGTCAATAGTAATTTTGTAGAATCAAATGAATAGTTGTCTATAAGTTTCCATAACAAATTGTGTTACTTATTAAAACAAAATGTGTAATGTTATTGCATACAATTTTATACAAAATTGTACAATTGATGCGCTAGTTGTGCCACATTTACTTAATAATATTTAATACAATTACTTGTTCACATTTATACAAATTGTGCAATACTCTGGCACAAATATTGTATACAGAAGGTTAGGTATCACAAATAAAATATATATTTTTACATATATTAAAATATATGTAACTAATATGTATATAGCTATACAATGTATAGTATTTACATACCATACAACGTGTAATATATACACGTATAACACTAAAATTTCCTTTTGCCGTCGCCTGTTTATGTATAAATCTCGAATTTACATTAATAGCGATAATTACAAGTGGTGACATCTATAGGATGTCATCCATAAACTTTGCGAAACACAATAATTAGTAGCAAGCAGTTTGAACACTGGATTATGATTTCATTCAAACAAAATATTGTATTTTTCTAAACATGTTTTACAATTATACTTCAACATAATATGCTAGCTTATCCTCTACAATATTGTTCCAAAGAATGCAGAACTAAATCTGACTGTGTTAAATAATTGTCGTACGTTCCTGTTAGACAATTCAGTAACGAAAACCTACACAACGCTGGACAATACGATTCTACAATTATAATATAAATTTCTCCAACACCGTTTTGAACAATATTGTGCAAAGCTCTTATGAAGTATTTCTCTCTGTGTATTCTAGTCGCAGTATCTGTTAAGATATTAATGACAAGATAATATTTATGAATACTATTTTACTACAACTGTTTGATAAATATGCTCCATGGTGTACAACAGTGGCGTGCGGTCCATGGAAGCAAGGGAAGCAATGCTTTCCTTTGAGAATTTATTAAAATTAAAACACAATGCTAACAAAAATAGTTTTATAAAATTATGGTTATCGTTTATTTAAATTTGTAATGTTTAATCAGCTTAAAGCTCAATATCAATTCCGTACAGCAAAAAGTATAATTATTAAGAGTACTATTTTAAATTAGGCTCATTAAACTTGCACGGAAAGGTAATACCGAATCATCGTTACAGAAAATAAATTTTACAATCAAGACGTCATGTTTTTAAGACTATAAAGTAATCATGGAAAGTATAGCAGCTGTTTAAAAAAATAGATAGTAAATATAACTATATCTAATTATTTTGTACTGATATAAAAAGCCGCGGATCGACTGATGTTACGGGCCTCATGTAGTAATAATATCTGTATCTAGTTTTCAAATTGTTATATTTAAGATGTATCAAGAGAAATTTCTTGAGATTCTTCACGATTGGCTCATATAAGGTTAATAATTGTCTCATCTCAATGACTCATGATAATAATCATAATTGGCTTATAATTTTTGAATCCTAAAGATTTAATATTATTAATGTACAATATTTATAAATATTTTCCGGGAATTATTTTTAAATAAATTGGATTTAATCAAATATACGTGAAAGCATTTTTATAAATAACTCGTATGCAGTAATTTAAAAGACAAGCTCCGTGGTCTCGGGGTTAAGCTATGGAGTTCTAATCAGATGGTTGAGCGTTCGAACCCCGGTTACTCCAAAATTGATTTTTATAAAAAAGTGTAACAGGTTGCCTATCTATAGGCGTATAGAAGTCTACTATACCGATCACAGGACGTTACCGATAGATGGCAGTAGCAGTACTAAAAATTCAAATCCAAGGGCGGGAAACATTGACTAGTTGGAAATGACAAGCGAGAGCGAGAGCGAGAGAGAGAGAGAGAGAGAGAGAGCTAGAGCGAGAGCCGAACGAGAGAGAGGGCCAGAGCCAAGCGAGAGCGAGAGAGAAGGCCTGAACCAAGCGAGAGCGAGAGAGAGGGCCAGAGCAAGAGCAAGAGAGAGGGTCAGAGCGAGAGCGAGATGCATATGGCCCGCGAGATACAAAATGACAGATTCAAAATTGACAAATTCAAAATTGACAAATTCAAAATGACAGATACAAAATGGCGATTCAAAATGGCGATTCAATATGGCGATCCAAGATGGCGATTCAAGATGGCGATTCAAAATGGCGATTCAAAATGACGATCCAAGATGGCGATTCAAAATGGCTATTCAAAATGGCGATTCAAAATGGCGATTCAAAATGGCTATTCAAAATGGCGATTCAAAATGGCCGCTGAGTAGGGATAGGAGTGGGAGATGGCGTCGACCAATCAGAAGCAAGGGGAGGAGCTACAGGAGTAGGGATAGCCAATCAGAGAGCAGTAGGCGTGGCCAAAAAAAGGAGTGGGGGTCATCTCAAGTGACAAAATACCTACTTATTAACATGCAAGGTCAGAGTGGAAGAGCAGTATTGTACTGGACTCTCGCCTTGGGATTCTGCTATCAATACTATTGATACCATTTAGTTTTCTTTATAATATTTCTTGTTGTATATTTCTTGTGTAATGTGTAAAATTATATGACTGCAGAATAAAGATTATTATTATTATTATTATTATTTATTAATCTAGACGTTTTGAACCCAGAATGAGGAGGAAAATAAACATAGTCTAATATCAACTATAAATACCGGGTGACTAAAAAAGAAAGAATCCTGTTCCAATCTTCATATCTTCGGAAAACATTTAGATATCGATTTGAAACTTGCAATGTTGAAAATTATGCATACCAAATTTCATAAACGTATGGAGCGGTGTGGTTGTTTTTAGGTCTTTTATTTTATTGTATAGATTTTGTTCAATGTTTTATTGTAGTGCTCTGGACCATTGTACAAAGTATAAGAACTGTTTGAGATTTTCCTAATTTAAGTTATTTTAAGGCATAAACATTTGAATTGAAAGTTACTCCATCAAAATGCTTCATCGTCAAAACTATTTTTTAAGTTTTTCTTTGCGTTAAATTGTACGTACTGTAAGTTTATTCAGTAAAGTTGTAAAATGGTTTGATACAGCTGTACCGTATGATATGATAGCTTGGAATCATGTAATTAAGAAGTAATTAACATGTTTGCAATACATTTGGCAGCTATCATTGACGTTGACTTACAAGCTTATTAGCCAATTTAAGATACAAGTAGCTGATATCTCTTTGTTTGCAAATTTATGGGTACATTCTTATGTATGTAATATTTAGAAATTTGATAATTTTTATTATTATTATAAAACAATATGACGTCACGTCAATTTTCGTTCAATTTTATTTGACGAAATGTGAGTTACATGTTTGTGCGGTTAGAAATTGTTAGATTTTTATTTAACATTTATATTTTATTCTTTTAACAATTAAAGCTAATCCATGAACCTGGGAAAATAATATTTAATCGTCACTTCTATTATTAGTTGATTAATAAATAAAAACTCTTGTTTTTAAAATCTTTGTTTCTATATAAATTTATTTATTTTCTTACTTATTGTAGTTTTAAACATTTCACTTTAGCAATTTATATGTGCATAAGAAATTAGCTAAACAGTTCTCGTCTAGCATACTCCAATCCAGGTGATTTTGGTAGTACCATTATTAAAAAGTAGAGATATAGGTAAACTCTTTCTACAACGTGTAACATTTGTTTCATGCTCGAACCAAAAGATAGAACCGAGTTGGCTTATCGAAAAAGAAATATTGGGGTGTTTTATTTAATGCAGGCAAAGATTCATTCAATTCATTTTATACAAGTCAAATTTAATTAAGGCAAACTAAGTTTATTATTATCTAATAACACTGCAATATTGTGTTGTGATAAAGTTACCACAGCCCTTAGAATATATTATTAGTGAACCTCATTTGTATTAAACATGTAAATGACAATGATGTACCTCATACAAACTTCACTCCTCTTATGAACTTGTAAAACTCCTAAATCATTTATTTTCACCTTAGTATATTGTAACGTATACCAGATAATAAAACGGTGTCGTTAAAACTGAAAAAGGTATTCTAGATATATCACAATAAGTACTTTAAATGACGCTGATATTAGTGAAGTTCAACTGATGCATGTTTTTGGTATGAATTTTTTCATTTACCTCAAAAATAAAATATTTAGAGATACTGACTATATCCACAGATAATAAACAGATAAGCAGCATCTTGGAAATAAACGCTTACTTTGTTGGTTAGTACGTGCAATTGAAACAGATGGCGTGCCTGAGCGCTGTGCAACTACATTTGTCCATACAAATAATGAAGTAATATTCATTCATTGCTTGGTCGACTGCGACGTTATTATATAGCATGCGCAAGTTTACAGTTTATTTTATCCTATGCATTTACAGATTTATACTGAAAAAAAAGAATAAAATAGTAGCATGTTAGCCTTGCTGTCCTAGATCATTATGAAATCAATAGTACACGAAACATTTTTACAAATTACTGTACACAATATTTATATAAAAAAATATTACAAATGATTTTCTTTAGAAAATCGATGTTATCTTCATTTTCGTTGCTGTCAGAATTTTCTTCGTAAAGTCTGTGAGAACGCATTCCAAAAGGACAACCGTCATTATAAATTCGGACCACAGGTATATTCGCCACCGTATAACTCGAATACTATCCATCCTAAAATTATGGTTAATGGCCTATTCGAAAGGTAAAATCATGTAGAATGACCTCTGAAACGTATGTCCACTTAAGAATTGTGGAAGTATAAATTTTTGAAAAATATAATTAACCATGAAAATGAGTGTATAAGTGTCACAGAAACACACTTTTCTTTGAACATATGCTAGTATGTTATCGGTCAACATTTATTGCATATCAAAGAATAGTATAATACATTTTGTAGGCTTCAACTTAGTAGTGTGAGATATTTTATAAGTATACCTCATAGAGCCTGAGAAAATTGCAAAAGAGTCCCGCTAAAGGCCTTTTTCATGTCAAATTTCAAAAAATACCCATTATTGTAGGAACCATTTTTCAAAAAGTACATTTTCTACCTCGATCACGATGCAGGATTGTTTAAATATCGATATAAACTTACAGAAAAATGATAATATGGTTTTTTTTCTTGCATCATTGTATGAGTTTCTTTAACAAAAACTCCGATATCACCGTAGATTCCGAAGATTAAGAACGTTTCTTGCGGAAATTGGATCCTGGTCAAATTGGCTGAAATTGTGATATGTTATACGTAGTTTATATTAGCTTGATCAAACGCCTCCCGGGCCACGAAACTCTAAAACTAACAGTTTTTGGAATTACAGAGCACGAAAAGCAGGAAAAATTCATACTTCGGTTTATGGATTTTTAACACTTACAGCCTCGGTAACGTCACCTTCGTGTATATTTTTTGTTTTGATTAACAAAAAAAATATTATTAATTGGTAACAAAAAATTATTAGACCGTCCAAAAAGCCCGTCTTCTTGTGAGCAATATATAAAAAAATATTTGTTCTAGGATAAATACTTTTCAAGATATTTATACTTCTTTAAAGACGTGCAAGCAGTTTTGATAATTTCTTCAGTTTGAATATTTCCGAAGTTCTGCGTAATCTAGCAAATTGATGAATGAAAGTTATGTTCTTTAACAGATTGCTACCTCATAATTGGTTTTCAAAATTAAAATAAAAGTTAAAATAAGTTAAAATCCGTAATATCGACCCATTTAAGTGATCGATTTCGCATGGAATGACCTTATATTTATTACATGGGTTCCACGTTATTCCAAATTGCATTTAAACAAATTGTCTCAATTCTTTCCACTCTATACGTCACCGCGTGGTTAATACGATAAGATTAAAATATTCAATCATGCAAAACTTATTTCCTTTTTTAAATTTCTTTTGAATTCTATATGTAGTGCACTCTGTCGAAAAATACTTCAGTTAAATAAGCAAGCGTATTTTATTTCATTTCGCTGCGCATCTGTTACGTTTATCTGTGCTATAATACATATAATAAATCTTAACAAAACAATTAAATATAAGATGTACTGCAATATTTATTACAAGAGTACAAAGGTAGAATGCAAGTGCAGAATTAATTTAATAATCATCCCCATAATTTCAGGGTTACTTGAGTATTGATAAGTTTTTATTTTAAGTTCTAATTCTACATATGGCATTTAAATCTGCAACTAAGATCAAGGAACAAAATAACTAAGAATCTCAGGCGCTATTGTCGCATATTACTTTTATCAATGCCTTATGCCTTATTATCTAACAGAAAACTCGACCTACAATGTAAATTTTACGAAGAGTCGATGGAGAAACCAGAAGAATGGATTTCCCTATGGTAGCGACCAGTCAACTGTCCCAACAAGAAGTTTCATTTCCGCCGAAGATGTGGCAAACACCTATCAGTCGCAAAGTGTAGGAGAAAGGAGAGAAGAAATTTAATAATTCATGGAGTTGAGGATGCAGAAGTTGAAATGAACGAGAAACTAGGAAATAAGGTAAAATTAGTATTTAGTAAAATGGGAATGAAGCAAGTGACAGTGTCGAGGAAGGAGAAGTAACAAGATTAGGAAAAAGAGAATAATAGATCAGTAAGGTAGAACTAACTAGTGAAGTAAAACTATCGAAGACCTTACAGCTACAAAAGATTTAAAGGCCTTCAGGTACAGAAGTCTGGATGTCAAAAGCTAGGAATTCATTAAACAAGAACTACAAGTGAGATGTCGTCAGATAATATAAAAAACGAAGAGCTAAAAAAGCAAATTAAAACTATAAAATACAGGGTGTATAAAAAACTAACATGGGGAGAAAGTCGGATGGAACTAGAAAAAGGGGACTGCAATAAAATGCTAGCAAAAATGGAATATTAACCAGTTGAAGATGATAAGCCTAGCATTGCAGACAAAACCCTGAACGCGTTATTTAACAAACTTCACCGACTTATCCACCCACCCCTCCAACTCACTCGACTTAACCAACCTCCACAACATACGCACCCACCAAATTACTTCCCCTTCCCCTCCCACCAAATTACCAAACCCCTCTCTGCTTACCTTCGCGTCGGCTTCCTTTCCTGGAGAGAGCTTCTTCGAGGTCTCTTTACCAGTTTTTGCATATTTCCCGTTTTAATGGAGCTTATGGAAGTTAGAAGGCCCTGCGACAACATCTTCTGGTCTTTTGAAGTCTGGCACACATTTCTCAGGTTTCTTGAATCTCTTCGCAGTTCCTTCTCCTGTAATTGTCCTACCACTATTTCATATTTCCAGATTTACCTGGTTTTTAATTCCTTTTGGTGCACGAAACAGTTTCAAGCAACATCTCAAGGTACTATAGTTTTCTCAGTTAGCCCTCTGACTACATGATCTTTTCCGACATATCTGGTACGTGGACAAGTACCCTAAGTCTTTTTAACTGTTAACTAGTTAACTGTTAAACCACGCCCCCGTCCACAGAGTTAACCAAGAGTAGCCACAGTATCTCGAAGACAGTTTTGAATATTTTCATTCACGCAATAAATGCATAGAACCGTCGCGTTGTAACGAAGTTTGACCAATCAACTTTAGGAAAGCTGCCACTGCCCAAAGGCGTCCTGCCAATAATCTACTCAGCTTTTTCCTGAATCGGAATAATTGCCGGGTCGGGATGGCGTCGGTCAATAATTGCTATTTTTGAGTCTTTGGCAACAGCACTGTAAGGTTCAACTCTTGGGCATTTTTAATGTCTGCTGCTGTTTAGAAGTATTGGAGTCTGATATGGACGCTTTTTCTCCCTCTTTTTTTTGAAAAGTGGATCTGACTGATTTCTCTGATGTCCTAGTACCTGTCGCTATTTTCTCTGTTTTCCGGTTCCCCTATCGTATTTTACGTTATACTATGGTAGTTTTTTCCAAATTCATTTTTTCACCTGTTCCCCAATCCGAACCATTTACAGTCCTAAATCTCGTTATCTATTTTTCCAAGTACATAATTTATCCTATACTTTGCATCAAATAATCCTTCTCGATTTAATTTGAAATAATTTATAAGTACTACACAATAAGGTGTGTGCATTCTTAGAGTTTCGCACCAACGCACCAGCCACCAAGCACCAACCAAGTAAAGCACCAACGTTTAATAAGGTCGTCCAATCGTTACTGAAGGCCAAAGGTCACATTGAGAGTCAGCTGGGAATAGTTTATTTTAGTATGCTTTTTCCTAGCCTGTTTTGCTTATAAAAACCCGATCGGTGATAAGGGTTAGACAACTATGGTTTTATACAAATACAGCATGATCGATAATGAGAGAAAAGAAAGCAGATAAAAATTATTCGTATTTTATTGCAAGTAATCTGGAATGTAAAATACAGTTATCTACTTAAGTGTTTTAAAGATTAGTTTTATACAAGACAGATATACCTTTGACCTAGCTAACAAGTTATTATTCTTACTTAGTTGTTATTAAACTAATCTATTGATCTAGTTTTACCGTTAATCCAATCAATATAGAACGCAACTCGAGTAAACACACCTGGATATCCTTTAATAGCGCATGGCTTTACAGACCAAGACACAATACCAATCTGTTCACCATTAACAACTAATGGTCCACCAGAATCACCCTAAAATAATAGGATACATGTATAACACATAAATAATAAAGTTCCAAGAATGCTTACACTGCATTGACCTTTGCCACCTTCTGGCACACCAGCACATACATGGTAAAAGGCGCTGACTAATGAACCAAGAGCTTTTCTACAATCATCATCACTATATACTGAAAGATCTACCCGTTGAAGATTCTTCATTACACTGCCTCCAGTCTAAAAGATCGACACATTAATACTTAAAATATCATTTAATTACTTTTAGAACTGACATAAGGTAAACCCCAGCCAGCCAAAACGGTCGAAGCGCCTACTGGAGGATCCACATCTTGTAATGGCAATTTTATAGGCTGAACAGTTTCGCTGAAGGGTATAGCTGAACGAAGCTTAAAAAATAACCAAATATTACATTAATGTACACATTAGAGATAATTACCTAATTTACTCTTAAAACTGCAATGTCGTTAGCATGACCATTGTTAGGAGAGTACTAATTGTAATCATTATTATTGTAAAATTCCTTGAAACTAAGCCAATGTATGTATTAAGTTTTACTATTGCATTGTTTTAAAAAAGAGATTCCTTCTCTGGTAACCATTACTTTAATTTCCTAGTTGTCAAGGCTAGTTCTAGCCGAGCCGAGGATGAGTATGTGTTATCAGACACAGCTACCTCTAGCTGAGTAGAACCAGACAGTTCGAAACAGCTGTCCTAGGCTGCTGCTGGTGAATTACACACATCTCATTTTTAATTGTGGGTTTTTATATCGTCATTTTTTGATTTATATTGCAATATTATGTAATGTTCTTATTATTTGTACTGCATACAACAATCTCATTTATTCGGAACAATATTGTTTATAAAAAACTATTACTGAATTTCAGATAGACTGCATCACAAAATTGAGATTAATTTTGTTTTCAACCTTCGTAAATTATTACTCTTATCATTTATAAATAAACTAAAGTTTATCGATCGTTTCAGTAATAATACAACCTTCAACGCAATATATTTTAAGCATTTCGTAATATAATCGTAAATGAATGATTACTACTATTTTTTAAAGGTCATCTTTAATTATTACAAGTAATAAAAATACTTGATTCGATATAAATAATTAATTTAATGGTATAGATAATTTTAATTAGGAAAATAAATAATGAAGTATATGTTGAGATTTATCGTAGGTATGAATTTTGAAAATAATATTGTTAAATAGATAAAATAAACGTCTATTTTCAATGGAATTTTTGAACATTTACTATTAGTTTTGAATAAAGAATTGTAATATTTAACTGAAAAATCTTATTATATCAGCACATGATTGTGCTGTAATTCAACCTATGCAACCAGTTCTGATATTTTCATTTGCTCGTCGAAATATTATATATATTCAAATCCGTTTATATATTTTTTATTAAACATTACGTGTTTTAATCGCAAATATTACATTGGAGCAAAATAAAACCTTTGACCTATTTAAATAAATATATAGACACATGTGTAATTATTTCTATATCTAGTAGTGTTAAAATGTTGGCAATAAAAGGAAGTGCGTTATTCTTTCTACTAATCAACGTATTGTTTGTTCTAATACAGGTATATATTTTCAAAAAAGTGTTTATATTTATTGTTTCTTTTAAACTACAATTTGTAATACATGCAGTATGGGCCGAATTAATTGCACCCTTTACAATAAGTAGCCTACAGTTGCGTAATTTTTTCAAAGATTTGTATTTTTCCGGACATGTACCTGTTTTCTTAGACGCTCCAATCTTAGAAAGTCATAACTTAGCAGGGTTGGGTCATCTCTCAATATTTGACAAGAATTAGAGATTAGGTTTTTCGAAATATTTTTTTGGAATAAAAGATTGAATTATTAAAAATATTTTTTTAGGATTAGGGATTGGAGATTCCATTCTGTAAAAATATTTTTTTAAATATTTTGCTGGATAATTTTTTGGGATAAGAGATTAAAGATTGGATTCTTTAAAAATATTTTTTGAGATTTTTTTTCAAAATATTTTGGATGGATATTTGGATTTTTTGGCATTAGGGGCTAAATTTTTAAAAGTATTTTTTAAGATTAGAGGTAGGACAAGAAGGAGGAACTGATTACAAAAATTTTAGCTTTTCAGTTTTTGGCCTCTAAAAATCTAAGAGTATGACATGAATAGGTTTTTATAAAATAATATAGATGCATCTTAACCTCCAAAAAGTTTATTTGTTATAAAACTAAATTTAACAAGCAGAAACACCAATTGAAAATTTGCTTACTTTTCTTTATAACTAGACTTCAAATTTGTATTTATCAAAATAAGTTATTTTTTTAATTATCAGTTGCAGAAGTATAGGAAAATAATCTAAACTTATATTTTTATTTTCTCATTTTGAACCTAAAAAAAGTTAAAATATACCTCTCAAGCAAACCTAATGTATGTATTTACATGACAAGAAAGTTTTGCAGATCTGTTTTTAACACAATATAACATTGTCAGTTTTTATCTTAAAAATCAATTTATAAATCAATCAAAAATTAAGTGATTCTATATAAGCCCAATTTGTTTATATGTGGTTCAGGTATCGCCCAATTCCCTCACATGGGGAATTGGGAAAAACATTTTAAAGAGATATTTTTTTCTGTCAAGGATAACAAGGTTTAATGTATTTATACTTGTTTTACATAGACAACATTAGTGTAAATATACACTCAATCAGAGCTTTTAAATTCTATGAATGCTATATAACTTTAAAAAAATTAAAAGCGTTTACCCCTCCTCCATTTGCCCCTCCTACCCTAAAGGATTAGATTTTTAAAATATTTATTGGGATTAGGGATTAAATTTTTCAGAATATTTTTTCTGATTTTTTGGGATTTTATTGGGATTGTATTTGCTCGGGTTTGGTTTATCCCTAATCTTATTCTCAGATTGGTAACTACTAATCCGGGGATTACTCAACCCTGTAATTTAGGAGTACATATATATCTTAATACCGTTTAAATAAACTAGCATAAATAGACAAAATTCTTCTATTATAGTCCAAGTTTTTGCTTGCAGCTGCGCAGATAATATTTAAACGGTATTACAAAGAAGTACGAATATATTGCGATAAGTCATATGCCGAATTTACATATCAGAGAACAATTGGTACTTTATAACTTTCATTACTTTAACAAATTATTTTACTTAGTTTTTTTTACATTGTGGTAAAATGAGATGTTCAGTTCAAAATCAATAAGTTTATCAATTGCAAAAATGTAAAGATAATTAATATCGAAATATGTTTAATTTCATCTTATAAGTAATTGCAAATATTCACATACACATCATAGTTATGCGTATACTGAAGCAAACAGCGTAGTTATTTGTGCTTACCCCATCCCATATTTTTTTGTTGATTTAAAAATAAATAAAAAAATTATAATATGCGTATAATAAAATATGTAGTATCATTCAAATATTCTAGAAACTCATTCACGCAAAGGATGTTTACGTCATTTAGTTACCATGTACGGAATCTTATGTTGCTTTATTTAATTATAATTTACAAGACCTCAAAAGAACGCTTTAATAAACAGCAAAAAATGATTCCATAGTATACTATAATGATTAAAATTTTACAGGAAAGATAAACAGAGGTTATCAATAAGAACTCATTGCATATGTAGTAGTACATATACTTGCACTTGAGTGTGCAACATAGTCAACCAACGTGACATGGTGGTAAAATATCATTTTTAAATTCGACTGTAAAAGGTTCATTATAAAATTTAAAATGTAGAGAGGCTTTTAAATAGATAATTTTATAAAATGCCAAAATACGTTAGATTCTGAATTGAAGAATCATATCTAAGAACTTATTTAAATTTTATTAAACTAGTTATTGAATTTTACATTTTACACTAGTCTAAAAAATATCATTTGTCAGACTAGTGTGAAACGTGAAGTTTTTCGCACTAGCGCGTTAAAGTTATTTTGTCAGATTTTATATTAAGATGACAATCGAAAAGTAAAAAATATATTTTTGGTTTTATGTCTACGTATTAGCAATATTAATTTTGTTTTTTTTATGTCACTTTTATCAAGTTTTTTTTATAAAGACTTTAAACACTAAAATAAACGTTATTTATTTGTTATTTCTTAAGCACGCTTATTGCATAATCAATGTGATTAAGTTTTAGTAGTTCTAGAATTGTTTGCAATGGAATAAAGTAATTAGTTTTTAATATAATTGTTCAGTTTAATATTCCCCACAACAGATGAAAACTGATGCTCTAAGTAAGCTCTCACACTGAGGCAATGCTTAACTAGCAACTAGAAACTGACAATAAGCAAGAGACAATATTATTTTGACCACCTCTCACACTGCAGCAAGTGATTCCTTCAACTTCCAATAACAATAATAAATCTTTTTCTTTTTATGCTAAATATATACACATTTTTTATTTAGACCGTCTTTAATTACATCAGCCACTGACCTCATAACCTTGACTTAAATCTCAGACACAATCATAAAACTAATAATTCCAGTAAATAATAAAAAATTAATAATTTACAAGTATTCCTAATATACTAATAGCATAAACAATAGTTTGTTATACATATATGCCTTTATGTTTCTAACAAATGCTGAATCGTCATGTCTGTTGTATAAAAATTCCACTCTCTATTTGTAACAATAATGCAAGTACTGCTCTATATTGACACGATAGAATCGGCTTTCGACATGCAGCGCATATCGCCAGCAACAAATATGAACACAACCGGCAATGTTTTTGTAGAAGCGATAATAAGTTGCTCCAATGTGAGATTTCTGATTAAATTCCATGTAAACAACCCGATGGCGATAATATTGTGTTTCCAATTGCAAGTTGCTGGTTGCTTATTGCTTCAGTGTGAGAGCCGCCTAAGAGTTGTATTAGATTACTTTTGCATGAACAAATAAAATGTATAAAGGTCATATTTTCTGTAATTTGCTTAATAAAAAAATCATGTAACAATCTTTTCTGATTTTAACTTTTTCTAAACACTAACTAAAAATTATCTATTACAATTACAACTTTAAAGAAACTATAAGTAGTATACAGCAATACAGTTAGTAAGAGAAAATCAATTGATGAATATTTTGGCTTTCCTTGTGTTAAACCGAAATAAAAGTAAAAACCAATAGCAATTTAGAAATCTAGTAAACAAATCCAGCTTACAACATTTTACGAATCTTATTTACAAAAATATATTAAAATAAGAGTGAAAACAAGAAAACAATATCAATTAAAAAATCCACTAAGAAATCTAATTTAGAAAATCTTATAGGTAAACAAAATCTATAATGCTGGGATACTCCTGATAATCTTGCAACTCGAGTGCGTATAAGCGACTGACAAAAGTCGCTTACTCCACATGTCGAGTTCAACTAATATACACATTGACATCGCCTTCTCCAAGAAGACCTGTTGACTCTATAAAGTAAACATTTACAGTACTACCCGTTATATAAACTTTTAAATGAGAGTTAAGTGTTTCAGGAGACAATTTTCACATTTCAATATATTATGTCGCTTATGTAGGTCTTTTATTTTTGGGTTATAAAACTCTGTAACTGTTTTGACCAGAATTTAATCATGTACCACTAGCACAGTACAGAATTATTCCATAAACCGCAGTCATTCCATCACTAATTGTTTCGAATTTTTGTCTTTTCTCGAAAGTAGTTCGATTTGAAATCACACATGCAATTATGTCTATATTGACAGTTATTTCTATTAGGGCTCGATATATAACTCTTCTACTTCCCTTGGTATTTACATTATTAGTAATATTTACATTGTTGCTTATTTGATTTCTCATTTTAATTAGATTTATTTTTTTCAGGGCAGACTGTATGGAGAAGAACGAGACAAAGCAGAATTGGCCTGCGTTGAAGAAACTGGAGTTGATTACAGATTAATTAAGGAAGTGTACTCTACACAAAAAGTCCCAACTGACGAAAAATATAAAGCTTATTTAAATTGTTTTCATCTAAAACAAGGATTCAGAAACCAAGCTGGTGACATAAACTTTGAAGAATTAAAAGATGTATTAGTTACAGATGGTGGATATGACGCAGTCACGGTTGATAAAATCTTGTATCCCTGTAAAAAGATTAAATCAGATGATCCTGACGAACTATCTGTGTTAGTTTTAAGTTGTATCTTTGAAAATGCACCGTAACTCTATCAGTTAAATGTATTTTTTAAGTTCGTTTATATTTCGTGTTTAGAAATAAATTATTATACATCTAGATTTTAGATGATAAGATAGATATTGTTTCTTGTACTGTATCAGTTATACTAATAAAGTTTATAATGTTGTAATAAGATCTATAAAATTGCAGCTGCTTATTATTTTGCTCTAAACTGTATTGATTCTTGAATAATAATAAGTTTTAAAGGAAAATTATTCTTAGTCTAATTGTAATAGTTTCAAATTATTAATGGGTTAGAAATTCTAAGATGCGATAGAGATATTCTTAGAGCGCCACGGAATTCAGTTAAAGTAAATAAACACAAGATCACAAACATCCTTACATTACCTACCTGTACATTAAATAACAACAAGAAAAGAAACAACGTAAATGTTTATTTGTCTTATATTCAAATTAATGAATAAAAATATTAAGGTTAAACTACAAATAAGCGAAAAAGGCCTTTCCTTCAATTATGCTTTGTTCAACTTAAAGCTAGAGCAATATGAAAACTATCACTATTACAAATACAAAAGCACGTTATTCAAATTGCTCTATCTTTAAGTTGAGCAAAGTTATAATTATATAAAAAATAAGTAATACTTTTAAATAAAAGTTCAGAGTAACAAGGAAAAAATAAATTATTATTTTCTATTGTGTTTTCTATTATTTTCTTATTTTTCTATTATTCTTTCTTGCAACTTGGGTTGAAAATTATACAAGATTTAAACTACCTGCAAGTTTATATAAAAGAAAGTCACATAAGAAACCAAAAATTAATGATTTAAAATGACTGTATCGGCCTGATTTTGTTATCTGCTAATTAAGTTTCGGTACCTGCGAAATGCTTGTCTTCAAAACCTACAAATACTCGCCAGGAAACTCCTTTTCTATACCAACAGATGACGTGTCGAAATATCTTTTCTTTATTGTACTAGGTTTGATGATGATGGTCTTATCTTCCTTAATTTCTTTAAATTTCAAAGGCATTGTCTTGTTAACTTATTCGGCATGTTAACGCCAATCTAGCTTCGCTTTTACGGGTTAAGTTAAAGAAAAGGAAGATTGTTCAAGATATAGTGTGCAAACACAATAATACAATTCATTCGCAGATCATTCGTAGACATGAGAAAAAGAATCACCTTCTAAGCAATATCACAATGAATCGAACATATAACAAACTTTTTAAAGAAAAATTATTCCGATCATATCATTTTGTTTCTATCTATTTCGACTTGGGCATATTGTAACAGATCCTTATAATAGGATACAGTTAGTTTTCATAGAATTATTACCCAGATAGCAGAACTACTTGGATACAGGCTTGAGACAAGCTTGTCATAACAAACGTCCAACCTTGCAATAAGCTTGTTCTGACAATGGTTTATACTTATGGCAAGCTCGAGTCAAGCACCCTAGTTACCAAAAGTATAAATTGCAGTCAACTTGTTCTGCAAGCTTAGTTTAAGCTTATTAGTGTAGCATGCAAGCTTATTCAAGTATCATTCAAGCTTGATGCAAGTGTGTATCATACTTTAGCTTTTCTAAAAGAAGCTTAATTCAATTTTAGCTAGTATACCTAGATGAGTATGTTTCCAGTAGACAATATTAAATAAAAGACCAGTATATATGGAGTAAATAAACACTATCAGCCGTACTTATAAAGAAATTACGTGCGTATAACATAATAAAAAATATTACGTTACACGTGTGTAATCTTTCTACAAGTACGGCTGTATGTATTTATCGACGAACAAAAAGTTCGTCTCTGAATTCGTGAAGTCTGTCTGTTTGTCGCCTTTTTCCCTGTTGACTTTTTTGAATTTTTCTTTTTGGAATCTTATAGTACATCAAATTCTAAGAAACTTTTGGTTGAAACATTTTTTGTATCTCTTCGGGAAAGTGATCAAAATGACCACCGAAAATTTCGGTAAATTTTTGAAAAATGAAAAATGTTGTATTTTTTAAAAATTTACGAAAAAATAAATATTTTTAGCAACAAAAGAAATTCGAAAAATTTCAGGAATTTTAGTTTTTATGACAACTAATGTGATATGTCAACATTAGTTTTCATACAATCAACAGTTGTTTTTGTTCGTCATGGCAATGCTAGCTCTGCGCATTCTCACTAGTCGACGAACAAAAAGTTCGTCTCTAAATTCGTGAAGTCTGTCTGTCGGTCTGTCGCCTTTTTCCATGTTGACTTTTTTGAATTTTTCTTTTTGGAATCTTATAGTACATCAAATTCTAAAAAACTTTTGGTTGAAACATTCTTTTGTATCTCTTCGGGAATGTGGTCAAAATGACCACCGAAGATTTCGGTAAATTTTTGAAAAATGAAAATTTTTTTTATTTTTTAAGAATTTACGAAAAAATAAACATTTTAGCAACTTTTTTTTTAACGAAAAGTCTTAGGACTTAGAATTTTAGTTTTTATGACAACTAATGTGTTAGGTCAACATTAGTTTTCAAAAATAAATTAGTTTATTAAGTATACAGTTGTTTTTGTTCGTCATGGCAATGCTAGCTCTGCGCATTTTCAACTGGTTATTTAATGTATTTCATAGCTAAAAAATATATAAATAAAATAAACTCATAAAACTATTATAATACATGTATATAATTTATTTTTAATTTTCTTTCTGGCTGCGTTGATATCTGCAACAAAACGAAATAATTAATATTAAAATTACTGTATGTGTTGTAACACATTGGACATTGTAAAATAATTTGTAAAAAATTTTAAATTTTTTAGAAAAATACTACTCCTCTAATTTTATTGTCAGTTGCATCTTTAAATAATGTAACGTTCTTTCTAAAAATAATAACACAAGTGCTGTTTAAATCGTCTATTCACAAACAAATATTTATTTCTATACACTAATGAATACACTATAAATTAACGCTATGATTATAAACCATTAAAAACTATTATTTACAGACTATGGATTTCTAATACAACATTTATATTCACTATTTATTTTGTAATACACAGTTAATGACTTGCTGTTGACTGCCTCTCTTTTTATCCGCAATCCGCTTTTATATCCTCATATAAACGCACCAGAAGTCGCTGGAACCTTCTATGTATTCTAGAAAATGCTAGAATAAACCGCATCTGATTTACATGCTTGTGCGATGCGTCATTCTCTCGAAGGCGGCAGAACACACCACCTGTCGCTCGAAAAGAGGTTTGTTCCTTTTCTCTCTTGTTACACTGCCCCCCTCTTCAAGTCTGTTCTGTCCCAGAACAGGTTTTATGCTCTGGTTCCTGTAGAACGGGTCATGACGATATCGACAGTCTTCACCTCGACTACACGTTCCATTACGGTAGAAATAACAGTCTACACTCTTCGTTGGCCTTAATGCGGGTCGTGGGTCAAAATTGCAGACGAAGATCTTGACGTCCGTACCTCTAAAGACAACTTCCAGCATGTTTCTAACGATTCTCCAATCCAGCTGGTCCCGCCCACAGCCGAGTTTGGGAACTGCCAATTTGTTAATTCCCCTGGTAAGCAACTCGATCCTCAAATTCCATAGTGCCCTCCACAAGTCGGCGTAACTCGGTTTCTGGTAGTAAAACTGCTTGGTTACCAAGTAGTAAATGGATCGGTCATGATCAGGCAAGCGTAAGGATTTACCAACAGAGGGATTTTGTTCTCGAAGTTCATTCAGCCGTCCAAATTTATTTCTAAACACTACTGCGATCCCCCTGGACATACGGAGATCCTCGGAGACACAGTGGGCAATGGAATAATCACCAGGGACCCGGAAGAGATCTTGTTGCATCTCAGTCGTGACTCCGAATCGCGCTTTTCTAGTTCCAGAGAACGCAGCCATAAATTCTCTAAAGGTTGGCTGATCATCTTCAAGCCTTACGGTATTGATAGCCACCTCAGCCTCATCTTCCCGATCCGGGACTGCGTCATTATTTCCCTCATAGTGCGCCAGACGATTGGAGTGTACCACCTTTGATTTCCCCCTTGGCAATTTCTGGATGCGATAAATCAAGTCATTTATTCGTTTCTTCACCTGGTATGGACCCTCCCAATTTCGCTGTAACTTTGGAGAATAGCCACGACGCCTTTGCGGTTGTATAACCAGACAAGCTCTCCAGGTTGAAACCCTCCTTCTTGGGCTCTCACATCGTACGTAGCCTTCATCCGGTCACTCGCGATTCGACTATTATTTCGGGTTCGGTCGTGAATATCCTCCAACTTCTTCTTTAAGTTGATGACATAATCATTCCCGGCTACCTCCTGCTCTATAGGTGGAGACCCAAATTCCAGATCACACGGTAACCGTAACTCGCGTCCAAACATCACAGACGCTGGTGACTGACCGGTTGTTTCGTGGACCGATGCACGATAAGCCATCAAGAACAGATGCAGGTATTGGTCCCAGTCTCGTTGATGATCGGAGACGACCTTGGCCAAATATTTGCCCATTGTCCGATTCATGCGTTCTACCATTCCATCGGACTGCGGATGTAACGGTGTGGTCCGAGTCTTGCGAATGCCCAACAATCGACAGACTTCTCCAAAGAGTACAGACTCAAAATTGCGGCCTTGATCCGAATGCAGCTCCATGGGCACTCCGAAGCGACTGAAAAACTCTTTGACTAGTACGTCAGCAACAGTCGCAGCTTCCTGGTTTGGTAGGGCATATGCTTCTGGCCATTTGGTAAAATAGTCCATTGCCACTAAGATGTATTTATTCCCATCGTCGGTTTCGGGAAATGGTCCGGCAATGTCTATAGCTATTCTCTCCAGAGGACTACCCACATTGTACTGCCTCATAGGTGCTCTTCGTTTCCCCAAGGGTCCGTTGCCAGTGGCACATAGTTCACATTTCCGGCACCACTCCTTCACGTCTTCTTTACAGTTGACCCAATAAAAACGCTCCCTAACTTTCTCCAAGGTCTTTTTCACACCGAAGTGTCCTCCGGAGGCACCGTCATGGAGATGTCGCAATACTGTAGCCACTCGGCTTCTTGGAACCACGAACTGAGACCTAATGGTGGTGCCATCTTCACTCTCCAGTAGTCGCTTCAGGAGATCGTCTTCCACCTTCAAGGACTCACATTGGGCCCAATATGCTTTGAGCGTTCTGTTGAAAGGGCTGACGGCCTCCCAGGCAGGCCTTTCTCCCACGCGCTTCCATTCCAGTACCATTTTTAGTTCGGGATCAGCCTCCTGCTGTCGTTGCAATTCTTCCGGCAACCAATTGTCGTTGACGATGGTAGTCCTTAATACTTGGCAAACCCTCTCTTCCAAACGAGAGCAATGACGGCAATCCGTTGGACAGGGTCTTCTTGAAAGAGCATCGGCATTTCGATGACTAGTGCCCGCTCGATGTTCGGTGTCAAAGTCGTATCCTTGTAATCGTTCGATCCACCTTGCGACCTGGCCTTCAGGATTACGGAATTGTAGAAGCCATTTCAACGCTGCATGGTCCGTCCTCAATAAAAACTTCCGTCCTTACAAGTATTTGTAGAAGTGCTCAACGGACTTCACGACGGCCAATAGTTCTTTTCTGGTCACACAATAATTCCTTTCGGCTTTCGACAAAACCTTACTAAAATAGCCGATGACCTTTTCTTGTCCATCCTGTATCTGAGAAAGTACCCCCCCAATGGCCAGATTACTTGCATCTGTGTCAAGTATGAATTTCCCTTCTGTCCGTGGATAGCTCAATATTGGTGCTGTTGTCAGGGCACGCTTCAACTGTTGGAAAGCTGCTTCACACTCTCCGCTCCAAACATACTCGCGCCCATCTTCAGTTAACCTTGTCAGAGGTTTCGCTATATTGGCAAACCCAGGAACGAAACGCCTGTAGTAGGTACATAACCCAAGAAAACTACGAACTTGGTGTTTATCTTTCGGTGTTGGCCACTCTTGAACTGCACGAATCTTATCGGGGTCGGCTGCCACTCCATTTTGTGATACGACGTGCCCGAGATATTTCACTTCCTTTCTGAATATGTGGCACTTTTTCGGACTCAGTTTCAGATTGGCTCCACGTAGTCTTCGGAACACTTCCTCTAGATTGTTCAAATGTTCGTTGAATGATTTTCCGACTACAATCACATCATCTAGGTATACCAGGCAGGTCTTCCACGACAGCCCTCTCAGGATGGTCTCCATTAGACGCTCAAAGGTGGCCGGAGCGTTACATAGACCGAAAGGCATAACTGTAAACTGCCATAGTCCGGAACCAATAGTGAACGCGGTCTTCTCCCGGTCTTCAGGTTCCATTTCAACTTGCCAATAACCACTCTTCAAGTCCAAAGTCGAAAACCATCGTGAACCAGACAGGGTATCTAACGTGTCGTCGATGCGTGGTAAGGGATAGCTGTCTTTCTTGGTCACGTTATTGAGCTGCCGATAGTCCACACAAAATCTCGTTGACCAATCCTTCTTACTGACCAGGACCACCGGTGATGCCCATGGACTGCTGGATGGCTCGATGACCCCTTGTTCTTCCATATCAGTAATAATCTTTTCGGCTTCTGCTCGCCTTGCTAGAGGTAGACGCCTCGGCTGCTGACGGACAGGCATAGAGTTGCCTGTATTGATTTTATGTTTTACTATATTTGTTCGTCCCTTCTGGCTATCGTCAAAAGCGAAGATATCTTGGTATCGGTGAACCAAACCCTGTACCTCTTTCACTTCCGTTCTGTTAAGGTCTTCGCACGAACTAGTAACCATACCCACTAATTTTCCACCATGGTCTTTGGGCACTGGTTTTGGATCATCAGCCATACACCTGGCTACTCGAAATACTGGCACACACTGTCCCACAAGGGTACTCTTCTTCAATGTCACCGGATCCACATTAACGTTCATAATTCTCACCGGTACTCTCTTTCCAACCTTGATCAGCGCTTTTCCCACCAGTATGCCACTATGGATCTTCTTATCACAAACAGGCTCCATCATTCGCACACATCCTACCCGAAGATCTCCATCCAAACCCGCCTCGACAACCATCTCGCTTTGACCCGGCAATATCACATCTTCAGTCAGCAAAACCCTTACAACCGGATCTTCTCGTGGGTGCAACGGAAGTTCTTCGTTACCGACCTTCAAAACACCCTCTTTCAAATCCAACGTAAAACCAAATTTTCTCAGGAGGTCCATTCCCAAGATGAAGTCATCAGTGATATCGGCTACCAGCACCTCATGATCACGTTCTTCACTTCCAATGCCAATCTTCATCTTCACCACTCCGCGTGTTGGTATCACTTCACCTGTTGCTGTACAGAGTTGAGTAGTTGTTGGTAACAGCTTCATACTTGTTCGTAGAACGTTAGGGCGTATGATGGACTTTGTCGCCCCCGTATCAATGAGTAGTGGAACAGTACGATTAGCAATTTTCCCATCTACGAACAAACTGCTGGTACTATTGTTTGATGTTACGGCATGGATGGTGATCTTCGGGGCATCTCTACTCAAGGTCAACGTTCGCCCCCACTCGTCGACCTTCTTTAGTTTTCCGACTGCTGAACCTGTTTTGGTTTAGGGCAACGACGTCGTATGTGACCTTGTTCGCCGCAATTCCAACAACGAGGCCCTCGAACTTCTTGATGATTCTTCTTACGGCTTTCTTCCTTCCGAAGAACTCTCAGTACTAACTCCTCTAGGTGATCTTTAGAACCTTCTTCTTCCTCCACAACGGCCCGAACACGCCCGTGACCTCGGGACGCTTGTTTTGCAGCTTCAAATTCTAAGGCGTGAGCAAGCGCATCATCAGTTGTTCTTGGTCGTGCTAGCCTCAATGATTGTTGTGTTTCCCCGTCTCTTAACCCATCAATGAAGGTCTGCACAGCGAGCTGTCCCAGAAATGAATCGGGTGCCGTAGGGTACGCCAATCGGACAAGCCGCGCAACATCGGCTTCAAACTCCTGCAGGCTTTCTCCATTCTTCTGGATACGATTCTTCACTTGCGCGTGATACACTTGTTGAAGATGCGCGTCTCCATATCTCATCTCCAATCTAGACACTAACAATTGATAATCATTTTCCTGTCCTGCTGGGATTGTTTGCAGGACGTTCAACGCGTCTCCACGCAAAGCCACAGTTAAAGAAACGGCCTTTTCCTTGCCTGTCCATCCGTTGGCCCCAGCGGCCGCCTCAAATTGTTTGTAGTAGGTGGACCAAGGTATCTTTCCATCGAACGTGGGTGGTTTTACTTTTATCCCTACGGCAGGACCCCTTTCTTCTTTAATTTGCTTCTTTACTTCATTAAACTCAGAAGTTGAGGGAAACCGTAGTTGCCTCATTCTATCTTCCAACATATCGGTTATGTCGTCTTTCTTAGCTGTTGATGGTAATTGCATTTGGGCTATTTTCTCTTCTACCATCTTTATTACCCTATCTTGTTCCGCCAATCTACCTTCCAATAGTCCTAACGCGCTGGCATTCTCCAAAAATTCTTCGAAAACTTTATCTTCCAACGCTTTGACATTTTCCAACAATTCTCCTTTAAGCCTTCTAGAACTGTCTTCGGATTTCCTAGAATTCTCCAGTATTTCTTCCTTTAGCATTCTAACATTTTCTTCGGCCTTTTCTAGTAATTCTGCAAACCTTCTAGAATTCTCTTCGTGTTTTTCCAATACTTTTTCTTCCAGCGCTTTAGTATTTTCAAGTAATTCTTGTTTAAGCATTTTAGAATTTTCTTCAGACTTTTCCAATAGTTCCTCTTTTAACATTCTAGAATTCTCTTCTATTTTACTTAATAACAAATTAGTATCAATTGCGGGTCCAGGTATTTCGAAGAGGAAACTTTCAGGGTCTTCTTGCTGCTCCAAAAGCCATTCTCTTAGCCGATTTATTAACACACTTTTAAGGCCCGTTGTGTCCAAATCTCGTTCTTCAAGTTCATGTTTCAAGTCTATTACTTTGAGATCTTTTAATAGTTTCATCACCATTTTTAATTGTTTGTTGAAATTAATTTTAACACTAAAAATTTATTCTCACAGCACTTTATTTAATTATTACGCTATTTTATTTATTTTAAGACACCACACCTGACAACACTGTAACGTTCTTTCTAAAAATAATAATACAAGTGCTGTTTAAATCGTCTATTCACAAACAAATATTTATTTCTATACACTAATGAATACACTATAAATTAACGCTATGATTATAAACCATTAAAAACTATTATTTACAGACTATGGATTTCTAATACAACATTTATATTCACTATTTATTTTGTAATACACAGTTAATGACTTGCTGTTGACTGCCTCTCTTTTTATCCGCAATCCGCTTTTATATCCTCATATAAACGCACCAGAAGTCGCTGGAACCTTCTATGTATTCTAGAAAATGCTAGAATAAACCGCGTCTGATTTACATGCTTGTGCGATGCGTCATTCTCTCGAAGGCGGCAGAACACACCACCTGTCGCTCGAAAAGAGGTTCGTTCCTTTTCTCTCTTGTTACAATAATTTTCGCACAGCAACTATAACAAAACATGAATTACAACTCAAGTTTAAGAACTAACAGTATGAAATGTAATTCATTTAAAAATGTTTACCAGTTCATTCAGTATTATTAATACGGATGCAAAGTTTGAGGGCAGCATATTGTAGAAAAGTAAAGACCGCTAAAAAAAGCAACAGGTATAATAAAGAAGAAATAATAATCTTATATAATTCTTTTTTGGGACACAACAGTTAAATAAAATGTGGTTGACCAGATGAATTCAATATAAATATTTATACAATTTACAAGTAGTGCATAATTTTATCATTAATAATTCATTAAATAAATGATGAACTGATATTTCCTTTTTATATGTTCTTATAATCGTGTTTTATTTTGCATTAGTATTTTTTGTTTAGCTTTAAATTAAACAGCGGTGATAAATGGGAATTAAACCATCAAAAATTAACATTTACCTGTTTAAACTTTGCATCCTTAATTATTAGATACAGATTAAATTAAATAGATCAACTTACGCTAGTATTATTTATTATAAGCGTATCTATCAAAGTCAGCCATTAGCATACATACTGAAATGGTAATTTAAGATGACCAAGTTAGGATTACAAAATAACTTCACATATCTTTTTCTTATTGAAGGCAATTTCTTCATGTCATTCACAATTTTGCATGAAAATAAAAATTGTTCTGCTAAGGAGTCTGTCATAGTTCGGTGCATCATATACTATATGACACAGTTCCTTGCATCTTTACCACCAATAGTGGCTAAAATTCTCACCTACAACAGGTTGAACAATATGATCAGCTAATAAAGAAAAATATAAATCACGAATAAATTACAAATTGATTCTTACAAGTTATCATCTTTTGTTTTTTTCTTCAAAGGCATTAAAATCCTCCATATTCTGCAGTGGAAGATGGCCTAGTAAAGCAAATTCTGGATTTTGATTCTCTACAGTAACAGTACCGTGCTGATTTGTTATTAAGATGTTCATTTTATTATTTATGTCAGTAATTTGTTCTGTCATTGCTGATATTGTTGCCTGAATTTGCCCCAATAATATACGATCTGCATCTGAGAACACAAAGTTTTAGAAACATTAAACAATTAATAGCAAATCAACAAATTTTTAAAAAATTAATTAAAAATAATCATTTATAAAATAAAGTGTTGTAAAAACACCTGATGCTGCAATAGAGGAGGTTGTGGAAGAAGTAAAGCTGCCGATTGCACTTTCAGTATTTCTGGTTTTCGACACGTTGAGGCCACTTCTTTAGAATTACGAAAACATGGATATTCAGGAATTTGTCAAATTTGTCTTTTGTCTGCAACTTTTTTGAACCGCTTTCCATGACCATTTTCATCATCTTCACTGCTGTCATTTTCTGCCGGCAAGAGATTATTTTTTTTACGTCTTCTTGCATTCGGCAAATCATCTTCTGTATCTAAATTTGACGTGTCTTCTGCTTTTTTAAGTCCAAACGAGCCTTTGAATATGTTTCTGTAATCAAAACAAATAAGTGATTGACTAATATTTACAGCAGGCGTAATAGTTTGTACTTTTTAAGATGGAGAAACAATTTTTTACTGTAATATTTGTCATTATAATAATTATATCCTGTGATCCAGAAAATTCTCTCGAGGTGTGCCGTGAAAAGAAAAATGGACAATTAAGACAGGTCATATCTTGCTGCATATAACATAAAATAAACAATGGTTAATTTAAATGTCATATCTGTATCACTCTAAGGCAGATTCATCTTATTTTTCCATGGCAAACCTCGAGGAGAAATGTTTTGAATTGGAGTTTATAAAACTGCATATGTTGAAAATCATTACCAAATTATTTACCTATAATTAATAGTTTAAATTTAAAAAAAATGGAAAAATGTATACTATTTAAGCAAGAAGCATGAACATTAACAATACACTGCTCTTAACATATTTATGTAAAATCTTTATTGGGCATAAAATCCAATCATTAGCAGGCTCTGCTTGCAAACGAATTAATTTTTCTCATCTGATTTCACATTGGGAAAGCGACACAACTCCTCATTTAGGAAAACCCAATCCAAAGGAACAACTCCTGGTGCATCTTCTTCATCAGTGAATTTCACTATTGCATATTTTTTGCCATGGCGCTACACCTGGAGTATTAATAATAATAATAGTATATTAACGGAGTATTCCTTTTAAATACAAAAATATATATATATATATATATATATAACATACATATATAGATTAAAGACTAGAGATATTAAAAAAAATAGACGAGAACGGTCAGTAAAATTACAAAGATAAAGCTTTTCTTAAATTATTTTTAAACGTATTCAGAGAGACGCCACAGAAGTCTAACTCTCTCAATCTAAAAACATAAGTAGTTATTCTGCAATTAGGACTAAATATTCCATATAAAGTACGGTGAAACTGTATATGCAGAAGAGGTGAATTTCTTGTGGTTACTCCCGGTACATGAAGAGAAAACGAACTTACAATCCCTAGAGAATTAATGTAACAATTTAAAACTTTAAATAAGAACAGTAAATAATAATAATAATAATAACTACTACAACCCATAACCTAAACCAAGGCCCCAGAAGCTATAAGCTTGTGCGGGAGAGAGGGGGCGATTATTATTATGTAGGCCCAATGTGCGGCTGCAGCCGACTTACGAATCCCACATTTGTGTCATAGCTAAGGAAAACTGCAGAAAACCTTAACCAGATCTGCCGGCGCCGGGAGTCGATCGCGGGCCGCTTGGGTGAAAGCCCGGCACGCCAGACATTACACTACCAAGGCTGTTTGATCATGATAAACACGTCGAAATTGAAGTGTAGAGAATCCGAAATAATTTAATATATCTACATATTGGTCTCTATTATAACGTACGTTAAATTTAAAACAAAGGAATTTAATGAATTTTTTCTGTACACCTTCAATTCGATCTTTGTAGACAACATAATAAGGGGACCAGATCATTGAACAATATTCCAATAAGGAGCGAACCAAAGAATTGAATAGTATAGTTAAAACTCTAATATCATTAAATACCGTGCATTGCCTTTTAATAAAACCCATCATCTTATTGGCTTTGTTCAATAATTCGTCATAGTATAACGTAAATGTTAATCGACTATCCATAATAGTAGGTATTAGGGTACTTGAGACCAGCCCTTCCACTTTTTGGCCACGCCTACTGCGCTCTGATTGGCTATCCCTACTCCTGTAGCTCCTCCCCTTGCTTCTGATTGGTCGACGCCATCTTGGATGACAAGCCTGCTGTTCTCTGATTGGACGAGCGCCATTTTGGATTACACGCCTGCTGTTCTCTGTTGCACGAGCTCCATTTCGGATGACACGCTTGCTGTTCTCTGATTGGACGAGCGCCATTTGGAACTTTAGGCGCCATTTGGAACTTTGGGCGACATTTTACCACGCCAGCCATGATGGGAAACTGTATTACCGACAACCTGTGCATCGTCAATAGATGGCATCATGAAGGAATACCGACAAACTATGTTCTACTAGAGGGCGTCATGAAGAAATCTGTATTACCGGTATGTAGAGGTCGCGTAAAAAGAGAACTGTATTAGAAAAGAAGACCCAGAGTCTGCAGCCATTTTATATCACAACATGTGGCGTTAAATTTGAATCTGTACTGAATCTGGCAATTTTAAATTTGTGTATATGCTTTATTATGTACGAAGAAGATTTCTATGACAATATATCGAAAAACATGGCAAAGTTTGTTACACCTGATGAAGCTGTACGTATTGCGCAATTACTTTTTTATTTAAAAAAGAGAAAAACTGGTTCTAATGCAGAAAATATATAGACTTACCATTTACGCACTGTATGACTTTAAATTAAAAACGAGTAACAACATCTTAACCACCTCACCACACTAAGAAGGAATATTACACTAATCATCTTTTAAAATTAAAACCGGTCATTGTTAACACAGCTATACTGTGTAACGTACCGCGATAAACTGAACTTATTTTCAAATCTACCTTACCCTCAACGACAAAAAAGGAAACACCCTGAGGCAATATACATTCTTTTAAAAAGGCACGATTTGACCTGTAAATCACTAGAAATCTGCGGTTTTATACCTGCTTCGAACCCCAAAACAGGTAATTTTTAATGGTTCTTTCTGTAAAAATTCTCCCTTTTTAACGTAATTGTTCCAATGCTTTGACGTCGTCAATATAATCTTTTCAAACTTCTTTAAAGGATTTTACTGTAATCAATATCATCTTAAAACTCTTTCTTGATATTTGCCACTTGATTTACAAAACAACATTAGGAGTGTATAAAATTTCACATTTAAATTATTATTTACATGTGTTTATTCCATTTATAAATGCATCGTTGCTTATTTTACATTTATTTCTTTATCAGTCCTACAGTGCCGGAATTCAAATTTAACATTATTCAATTTGCTTTCATCTGATAACAGTATATGCGGAACTTCCCACGAGAGCTTATCAATCTTGATATATCCTTTCTGTTAATAACAATAATAGTTAATAATAATAAAATATTTTAGAATTTTTATCGATGGAAAGACCAAATCCAGGAAAGCAATTTGTCCCGGTATGTTCTCCATACCAATTGAATTATTAACCAATGGCATTAAGAAAGATATTCACAACTGTCATCGCTCCTAATATGATTACAACACAAGGGGGAAAGGTGTAAGACATTTTAAAAACAAACGAACAAATAAAATTGGGAAAGCTTGTCCTTCAAGGATGGAGGTAACTAAAGACGGACGGACGGTGTTATGCATTGAGCGTAATACAATTTAATTTAACTCTATGTTTTGTCTTATTATTCCTGTGTAGGCAGTTTAATAAATATTCAAGTAAATATAGATCGTGACAAATAAATACATATAATTATATATAATATTAAATGTTAACATTTACTATGTCGCTATCTAATATTGATTCGTACCTTGTTGTGTTTGAACTGTAAATTCGTTCATTAAATTAAACTGCAGATTAAATGCAGAATCTTTTAAATGTAGGTATATTATATTTCAAGAACGGTGTTATTTAAAATAAAATTGACGATGCAATTGAAACATTATAAATATATTTTATGACTAGTTCATGGGATGCATACGTGATTAGCAGAGACGAGAATTAAAAGCTGATAAAGAAATAAATGTAAAATAATGCAACGGGGTGTCCAAAGCAACGATTATATACATCCTTAGGCTAGAAACAGTCTTGAAAAAAAATGGCAGAGTCCGCCCTGTTAGACAAGAAATCAGAGTATGGGCGTGATAAAAATAAAACATATAAAGATATTTTACAAACATTTATTTAGTATACACAGCATAATACAAGTATATAGATCATAAGTTGTTTTCTATGACTAGTTCTACGGATCTCTGAGTCGTCGTTGTATGCCCTCGCAGAAATACTAATACGTATAAAGTCCGTGGAATGACTTGTTGACCCTGTAAGCTTTCCTAATTCTTCGTTACTTTCATAGTTGACACGATAATCATCCGGATGCGTAGTTGCGGTCATATCTTCTGTCTCAACGACGGCAGTGTTTGCTCCCGTTCCTGTCTTCACAACAGATTCGTTATGGTGTACGTTTTTCACATGCCTTTTTAAGCTGTCAGTGTGTGAAAAACATTTGAAGCAGTTAGAACACCGGACTTTGATTGATTCGTGGACGCTTTTAATATGCCTTTTTAAGTGGTCACGACGTGAAAAAGTTTTGAAACAGCTAGAGCATTGGATTCTGTTTAGTTTATGGGCGGCTCTCTTGTGTATCTTGTAGGCAGAGTTTAAAAAAGTTTTGACACAGCTAGAACACTGGATTCTGTCTGATTTGTGCGTGGTTTTTACGTGTCTCTTGCAGGTGAATGGCCTCGCGAAAGACTTGAAGCAAACCGGACACTGTATGTTGCAAACCCTTCGACCAGAGTCATTCTTCTTACATACGTCGTTAACGCGCTGATTCATTTCGACTAATGAAGGAACAGGAACACTACCCCGCCTATTTATACTGATCGACCTGCGCAATCGGTTGTTCTCGGCTATAATCGTAAGCGCTCGGAGCAATATGTATGCGCGAGAATGAATCGTAGGTTCTATCCTAAGTGTATGTAACTTGGAACCGATGTCCGTACAATTTAAATTATCAAACTTACCATATAAACATGAATATTTACTACATTTGCTTTTCAAATTATCACTGGTTCGATTAGGTAGAAATGTAATGTGGTCTTCAGTAATAATAATTACACTTTGGCGACTTCTATTGGTAGTACATAGGTCGTCGATAATACAGATTTCTTCATGACGCCCTCTATTAGTAATACATACTAATTGTAGCATGACGCCCTCTATTGGCAGCACTACATATGCATACCATCAACCTACCTGGAATAAGTAGATGTAGGCACAATTAAAATCAATAAGTTTAAAGATATTTATTTACGCCGACATACACCAGCGGTCAGCGATAGCTGGAGAAATTATTATAATAGGATTTCTAACGATGATAATTTAGAAAAATAGTTAAGTTTACATGTATCTCTTGTGTGTGTTATATAAGTCTGTATATATGTAATTTCAAAGACAGTATATGACAATAAATTATCGTGAGAGATCTATACAAAACGCCATATATATAAAATTAGAGCTAAAAATTAATCCTATATGGTGAAAACGCAAATATTCATGAAAATACGGGGTACATGATCCTAATCGATTATAATTTATATTATACAAAGGAGTAGGTACAATCGGTTTATGTTATGCTCCCTTCGACAGAATAATTATACTATGCAGGACGCCTAGTATGATTCCATGACAACGGGTAATTACGCCGACTACGAATACTATGCAAACACGATCCAACAAGTTGGGACAAGTAGAAACCTGTTGAGCCGTTGTATTACGGACGTTTTAATTATGATTTCCTCCCTCCCTCTTCAGAAGGTAATAAATAGCAGAAGCAACAGGTCTACTTATTTAGTCACGGTTCGACTGTGTTGCTGCTGCTGCTGCCTATCCATGGCATTCTAAAAACCTGTTCAACATAATAATAATAATAGATGGGAACCGTATAGTGTACATTGTGATTCGTCTCAGCTGAACAAAAATTTTAAAAAATCTACAAAAGATGTAAAGGTTATAGACGATGATGATGATGATGATGAAAAAATTCTAAACTACTAAAGACTTCTTTGTGAAATACAGCTACCGTTAAACAACAGTGGTTCGAAATATTTACATCTTGGACTGGACACATTCAGAAATTTTGATGTGTGTGTAAGAATCTTGAAGAAAGGCGTTGATCATTGCGTACAATTTAACGAAGACTCTTTTAAAGAATTGTAACGGAGCCTAAGTCTCATTTTTGATTTTTAAATTTATATTATTAACGATTTCATAATTAATTATTATTTCTTATAATGCATAATTGTTATTGATGAATCAAATCAAGTTATTGTAATTTTTATAAAGCTAACATAGCATAATTTTTCATAATTATTCTAAAAGGTTAAACTATTAAAGTTTCAATGATAAGTTGCATTCTTAGAAATATTGCACAAAAGGAAGAGACATAATTTGATATTACATATCCTGTGGTTTCACTATCAGAGTTAAGAAAGCTTATTTAGTGCTTAGTATAGAAAAATCAAACGCAATTCGTGAGATTTGCAATCCCGACAAAATTGCAAAGAGAAGAAAAGGTTTCAGACAATTGTTGATCATAGCAAGCAGAATGGTAGAAATTAAATAGAAAAAAGATATCAAAACTGCCCTCCGCTTAGTCGTGGTGGAAATTGTAAACCCTTAAGAAGTTAGTGGTGAAAAGTTTTTGTTTGGATAAACATGTATTAATTAATTAACGGTCGCGTTCGGTTGGGAATAATTAACTTAGAAATTAAATTGAAGTATATCATTATTTTGGAGATGTATTAGAAATTTTTAGTACTAAATCCAGTAACTCGTAACTCACTTAATCTATGTGTATGTTAATTTAAATAAATGAGTGATATCTAATTTGGAATTACTTTGTTAGGATTATTTGATTTACAAAAGGTCAGTAGAATTTATTCATTAATTTATGTAACTGAAGGAATGCAATAACATAAACTCTTTTGTATTTTTGTTGGCAATTATTAATAATTTATTGATTTAGGATGAACCATGTTATATGTTAAACTACCCTCGTGAGACGATAACGTCATGTTATATTTTTAATTTTTTTTGTTCTTTAATAAATTTTAGTATTTTTTCTTTTATAGTTGTTTTACTGCGTATCATTTAATAAATTTGCTTTTCAGAAGGATTAGCCTAAACTTTTGTGTGACTTTGTTCAGTGCTTGATAATTAAATTTTGGTAGTTATTAATATAAATTAACTAATCCAAAAATCATTGAATAATAATAAGTAATATCAATTAGGAATAACCTTTTCATTAATAACATAGTGTAGGTACAAGAAATCAACCCCAGGACGCAGTGGGCAGCTAGAAGAATAGAAACAGGTGCCGTGGACGTCTTTACCGAAAAAATTCCCTAGATTTCCCTAGACTTTTTTGCTTTTAAAAAACCCGCCCATACAGAACTTTACCAAAAATAAAATACTTTGAATATTACGTAATCCATATATTTTGCATTATTTCAAATATAAACTGATCGTCTCTTAATTTTTTCACAATGAAATTATTAAAAATACTGAGCTGCTTACTTACCTATCCACAGGTATTTAAAACGGCAAAAAAATTATTACAAAGTAAAAAACGCATTATAACAAATAATGTATTTTATATACTGTTCAAAATACAACACAAATTTATATAAATAATAAAAAAAATATGTAAAATATAATATATAAAAAAATGTGAAAAGAACACTATAATGAACAATAATATAATCTATTTAGGTACATATACAGAACAAACAAAAAACTAAATAAAATGATTTATGTATCTGCCTGTGCATACATACTGTCATTGAATTTTACAAGCAACTATTGTTCAACTTCAAAATTGGTACAATTTGATTTTTTAAACAGATTTTTACTCAACATAATTCCATTAAGAGTTTCGGTGTTTAACCTATTGCGAATTTTAGTTTTATTTAGGTTTATTTGTGAAAATACCCTTTCTACTGTTGCACTAGAATGCGGTAAAGTAAACATTTTAAAAACAAAATCGCACAGTGTACCAAACATAAGTGTATTATCACCTAATTTTAATTTGGCACATTTTAACCAAAATTCCTTAACGTTCAAATTTTCAAAATCTTTAGAAAATTAAAATTTCTCAACTGCCGCCATTCTCTGTCAAGTTCATTTAACTGTTCATCCCTAATTAAGTTTGGAAACCTAGAGGCCAATGGCGCAATTGAATTGTGTTTTTTATTCATTACCTCATGAGGCAAAATAATTTTTAAAAGTTTTAATGTCACTGGTTCAGGTTCTCTAAATTTAAATCTTTCATATATCTGTCGACAACTTTCAACATAAAACTCCAAACATCTTTTTCTAAAATCTAGCAAGCCTTGTTCATCTAATCCGTGTGTATTATTTGCAATTAAACTCATAACATTCGCACCCAAATAAATCTGCTCAATTTCCATAAAGTTATGCGGATTTCGAAATTGAATATCTTCGGTCTGAGTTTTGTCCAAATAATTCCTTTTCAAATAACAGTCGGCTATACAACGGAATGTATTTTCAATTTTATCATATAGTGAATCAATTTTTATATTTTCCGCTTGCATTTCTAAATTCAGTTTCGTGAAATATGGCAGACCATAATTCAAAAAGTGTAAGTACATTTTAATGGATGGATCTCGCAATCTAGTTAAAATCGTCTCCGCAGCTATAATTTTTTCACTTAAATGTGCGTCTGTAAAATATAAAACTAAAGCATCATATTGCTCAACTAATCTCTGAACCACTGAATGCAAAGAGAGCCACCTGGTTTGTGATAATTGTAAAATTTTGTGAGGTTTTATATCTAAGAATTTTTGAAACTCATTAAATTCAGTTTGCCTCTTAAAACTATAATGTAGATATGTGTACACATCTCTGGCAATATCTTCAACTACTCTAGGTAGTTTTTCACATGCATAATTTGCACATAAGTTAAATGAATGACAAACGCATTTCATAATAAATAAATGCGGTATATCTTGTTGCAATCTAGATGCTAATGAATTATGGGCACCCATCATCACGTTGGCCCCATCCGAAGCAAAACCAATTAAATTGTTCCTATAATTAATTTTATGATTTTCAAAATAACGTGTTATTGCTTCATATAGGGCTTCCGCTGTGGCAATAGGTACCTGTATTAAACTCAAAAAAAAATCGTGTGCATCATTCTCATAAAAACAACGAGCAACTAATGCTAAATGTTTAATCGTGCCCTTATCGGTAGATTCATCTACTATAAGTGAGAATTTTTCTTTTTGTAATAAAAATATCGAAAGGATATAATGCACTGTTGTGAAGTGGAAAAACGGAAGAAAAGTTCATTAATAAAATATATAGGTACGTACTCACCGGAAATCAAAACAACACTCACTAGGTATTTGTTTTGAATTTAAATTTTGCACAGAATATATAAGAGCGAATAAAAACCCTAAGTAAAATGCGCTAACGAAAGCAGAGCGTTAAATGAACGGCAAAGGAAAATTATTGGTACCCCTATTTATAGCCTCGGGCTGGTCGGGAAAAAACCTACTTCTCTTCAAGCAATTGAGAATTGGCGCTTAAGTTTATAGAAACGTATACCAAATACGCGATCTGTTTTACCCACATTTGTTTTAAATCTTGCTTTTACTACTATTCGTTAGAGGGTTAAACAAAATGTTACTACAAACATGAGCATGTAATTTTTTTATGTAGAGATTTTTAAATTGTGAAAATTATTAAAAAATGATGGATTTAAGAGTTTGTTTTAAATTTCCCTAGAATTTGGCCTTTTTTGAGAAAAATTCCGTTTTTCCCTAAAGCGTTAAAAATTCCCTAGATCTAGGGAAATTTCCCTAGACCTGGCATCACTGGGCTGGTCCCGCCATATTATATCAGAATTTGTCCTTCCGCCACATTGGTGGCAGCGAATTAAGAGCCCGTGGCGCTTCACGACCATTAGCGATTTAAAAACCCTAACACCCCTAGCGCTTTCAATTTTTAATTTAAGTTAGAGGAAAAATTATTAATTTTTATAAAATTTTATGATAATTCTGCAGCCAGTTGAACAAAAATACTTCTTAAATTTTTCTCAAGTGATATTAACAAATGGCATTCTTTCATTATATCCAGTTTATAATTTATTTCAGCATCAATCAAGGATCCAAAGAGTGACCAGAGTAATTTCAACCATATTTCAAATTTATGTCTTGTGTATTGATTATTATTTAATTGTTTTATGCTTAATATAATTTTTTTACAGATTCTGTAAGTTATAATTATTGTTTTAATCTATTTTATAAGAATATCTAATGTGTGTATTGCAAATAAGTGTGGGAACAAGAAATCTTTTTAAATCTTTTTAACAATAATTTTATTTTTATTTTTATTCATTAATTATTGATCGATACAAATAAATTTTATTTTACAATAATAACTCAACAGCAAATATGACTGAACCACCTGCAGCTGGTACAGCTACAACAACCCCCATTACACCTTTTTTAACGATAGGAATTTTAGCAAATACAGTAGATGCATTTTCGGGTAAGCAAAATGTTAAAGAATACTTTGACAAATTAGAGCAACGAGCTAAGTTAGATAATTGGACCCAAGCTACAACTTTAGACATTGCAAAATTTAGACTCACAGGAGACGCTTACAAATTTTTCAAAACAGATGATTCCTTAAATACTCTAAATTATGTAGATTTAAAAAATAAATTCATTCAAAAATTCTCGCCTAGCATAGTACCAGGCGAATCTTTAATTCGTTTAAGTAAATGTTTTCAACGACACGATGAAACTATCCCAAATTATGTTGTTAGATTAAAATCTTTAGGCACGGAAATTTCAGCAGAAGACATGAAAACAGCATCACCAGCAGAAAAACCGGGATTACAGAAAAAATGCCAGGAATTAGTTTTAAATCAATTCAGAATAGGCGTCAAACGAGACATTATGAAGGAATTAGGACCTTTATTAATGCGTACTAAAAATTTAGATTTGGACATGGCAGAGGAATTTGCAAAACAATTTGAATTATCCAATATGATGTTAAATTCACGTACAATGTCAGGGAACACAGTAATGTCCATAAATACACATTCAAAGTTAAAGTGTTTATATTGCAATCGTACTAATCACAACGCACAAAATTGTCGGTTTAAACATCGCCCACAAAATTCAAGAAATCAGAATATGCAAACAAATTTTAATAATCCTAATACCAAATATACTAATTTTTACCCCAAATCAAACAACTACCCTAGAAATTATCAACATCAAAGCAATAACAATACACGCCAATTTCATAAAAATATTACCAATAACACACGCATGCACCAAAACCACTCAAATACAAACACTTATAATAATAATAATTCACCACTCCACTACAATAAACCACCGAACCGCACCACTACAAATTATAATTTTCAAAAACCTTCACAATTTTATAAACAAAGAAATTATAATTCCCAATTGGCTCCACTCGCCAAACCAACGAATTTTCGTAATTATCAACAAACTTATCAAAAACCTAATAATAATTATAAACAATGCACTCGCCAAATTAATACAACTAATGTAGAAAATTTAAACATGCAAGGACTACTATTGCAACCCAGAAATGGGAGCCCAACTCAAGATTAAATATTACCACACCGCCCACAAGTACAACCTACTTCATTCCTCAATTAACCACTCATACATTAGAAGAAACACCATCTTTTGTCAATTTATTCATTAATGGTAATCTTACTTCATTTTTATTAGATAATGGATCAGCCATAACTATGGTAAAATATGAAAACGTTAAACATTGCCATATTTTGCCAACGAACGATATATTTTTAATAGGAATTAATGGACCTCCTATGAAAGCCGTAGGAACCGTAACCTTAAATTTTGAAATTTCACCAGATACAATGCAGCATAAATTAAACGTTATAGTATGTCAAAATAATGTAGGTGTACAAACAGCAGGTACTTTAGGTCGTGACTGGCTTTTAGAAAATAAGGCAATCATTAATTATGTTAACTGCACTTTACAATTCGAGGGATGTGAAATACCCATATTACGTCAGTCAGACTTTTCAAATTCTAATAAGGGGTGCTATCAAACAACTTTCAGGAGTAGAAAGTTTCAAAATGATACTCCAAGCAACTTTTTGCCTAATAATAATCACAAAGATTTAGATTATATTGTAAAAGATAATTTACAGGTACAACAAATAAACATTAATAATAAATTTAATACTTCACCACTGCAATCAGTAGAAATTGCAGGGGAAGATAAACTCAAAAACAATTTTACTACTTCACGGTAAGGTAAACGTACAAATAAATTTCATACTTCACCACTGCAATCAGTAGTAATTGCAGGGGAAGATGAACTCAAAAATAAATATAAACCTCACTACTGCAATCAGTAGAAATTGCAGGGGAAGGTAGTCTTCAAAAATATATTAGTACTGCCACACTTCAATCAGTAGAAATTGAAGGAGCAAACAATTCTCAATCATCATTAGATAGGGAACACAAATTGTCCACAAAGGTTAATTCTTCAACTTCGGTGATACCAGGAAGAGTATCCACTCAAATCAATTCAGAAACCCAAGACTATAATGGTCAAGCCGCTAACCAGGCACGAAATACGTATAAATATCAGAGAAATAATAATTATGTTCAAAAAGAAAACTTTGGAAATATTATAATCCATAGATATGGAGAATTAAGTGATACGGAATCAGAAGAAGATTTCCATGTTAATTTCAGGGAGCGTCAGCGAATTTGTGAAGAAAATAAAGCTCTACAGGAACAAGAAAATATTAAGAAAAATTCGAATAGAAAATTTGCAATTGTTCAACAGCACGAAGAAAAATTAGGTACAGAAGATAAGATACCAGAAATTAGAGAGGACAAGACCTCAATCGTAGAAGATAATTTAGTTAATAGAAGAAAATTCAAGAATCAAATTCATCGAACGAAGGTTCATCAACTTCCAATACAGGTTGGAAATTTTAATAATAATTTTTCACACGAAGTTCCACAAGAAACTTTAAATTTTATAAAATTAGCGGACGACACTGTCCTTCTGCCTCGCACAGAAATTAACTATGAAACTAATAATGTTAATTATCAAAACATTAACAATAACCTAGTGGTACTGGAACCTACAGTCTCAGGAATCAATGGAGTTTTTACTGTAAGAACGTTAGTCAAGAATAATAAAAACGTTATAATCCGTTTAATTAATTTAAATAATCATGAAGTCATACTTAAGAAAAACAGAATAGTGGCAACTGCATATGCAGATTTCAATTTTCCAGAGCATACAAAAAGCTATCATAGAATAAATACAATACAAGCGACTACAGAAATGAATGAAGATTGGATTTCCGAACATTTTGTTCTATCACATTTAGACCACTGAAGCAAAGGACTTCTTTACGAATTACTATCACGTTAAAGTGACATCTTTTCAGAAGGAGAAACCTTAACCACTACTCACAAAGTGAAACATAAAATCAGTATAGAAAACGTATCTCCCATAGCCAAACGTCCGTATAAAGTACCATTTCATCAACGCGAAATTTTAAAGAAAGAAATTGATAGACTTTTACAAGCTAAAATTATTAGAACTTCAACGTCACCATGGAGTGCACCGGTAGTTCTCATTATCAAAAAGCAACCTAATGGCTAGGATAAATTACGCATGTATATCGACTACAGAGCGTTAAATGCAGTTACAAAAAGAGATATTTATCCATTACCTTTACTTCAAGATGCTACAGACTATTTGGCAAACTCGACGCTGTATAGTAGCTTCGATGTTCGATCAGCGTACCATCAAATTCCAATGGAAGAAGACAGTATTCCTTTAACAGGATTCTCAACACCTGAAGGTCACTGGGAATTCCTCAGAATGCCATTTGGCCTTGTAAATAGTCCAATGACTTTCCAAACGTTTATATCATTCACATTAGCAGGTCTAGTAAGAGACACCTGTTGGGTTTACCTCGATGATATATTAGTGCATAGTGCACAAGGAATAGAAGATCACATACAAAAATTACGCCAAGTCTTTGACAGACTACGCGAGGGTAATATTAAATTAAAGCCGGAAAAATGTACATTTCTAACGACAGAAGTAAAATACTTAGGTCACATTATTACACAAAATGGTATTCGCCCAGACCCAGAAAAGATTTCAGCAGTCAAAAATTTTCCTTTACCTAAAAACGTAAAAACGTTAAGAATATTAGAGAATTCTTAGGATTAGTTGGTTGGTATCGAAAATTCATTCCAAATTTTGCAAAAATTGCCGAACCATTAACTCACCTTACAAAAAAGGACGTTAAATTTATATTAAATGAACAAGCTTTAAAATCAGTTGACACCTTAAAAACTGCAATCACTTCTGACAGCATTTTAGCTTTTACTGATTTTTCGAAACCTTTTATTTTAGCCACTGATGCCAGTAATTCAGGCATGGGTGCAATTCTAAGTCAAAATCATAATGGTTTTAAACGTCCAATAGCTTTTGCAAGTAAATCTTTTACAAAAGCTGAATCAAATTACTCAGTTTCAAAACGTGAACTCCTTTCAGCAATTTTTGGTATTAAACAATTTAGATGCTATCTATATGGTAGAAAATTCACTTTAACGGACTATAGACCCTTGTAACGGCCAATCATCAAAACTCGCGATTAGCTCGATGGGCTTTATTGTTAGGTGAATATAATTTTGACATAATTCATCGTCCAGGAAGACAACACGGTAACGCCGATGCTCTTAGCCGAGCATACGATCACAACCTAGAACAGATTCAACCCAGTGGACAACAATCTATTTTAACATTTGATAAATTTTTAGAAATAATTAAAAATTACATCATAACAAATGATAACGTCACAGAAAAACAAGGAAACCTCTTTACGTGCCCAGAAACTTACTCCTTAGGACATTGCGTATTTCAAGACTTTCAAATGTCAACAGGTATTGCTTTAGACTTTAAAACGCTTTTTGGTTCAATTACACATTTACAACAACATAAAACTGTTGGGAAAGTAGCTATTTTACGACTTCCTGAACGTAATATCTATTATTTGATTACAAAATGTAATTATTGGGAAAAACCCACTTACAAAACTTTATAGCATGCTTTACATAATTTAAAAGATCTTATGTTACAGTACAATGACACTCATTTGGCTTTACCACAAATATCATGTGGATTAGATAAATTAAATTGGATAATAGTTTTTGAAATGATAAAATATATTTTTCATAGCACTTCTATTAAAATAGTAATATATAAACTTAACCCTAACTAAATTCCTATTCACACAATATGTAAAACAACTTCTGATATCAATCCAGTTTGGGATCTAGAATATATTAAAGACCAACAACAAAACGATCCATTTTGTCAAAACATAATTCAATAAATTCAACTTGAAGATGAAAACTTCGGTTTTTATTTAGATAACGAAGGATTACTATTCAAAAACTCAGAAAATTTCGATTGTTTAGTTATACCAAAATCATTTATTCAAAAGGTCTTACACGATTTTCATGACCTACCTATGTTTGGACATCAAGGACAACATAAAACTGTAAATAATATTAAAACCCAGGCATGGGGAGTTTTGTGTATATTTACAGGGGACCTATGTGTACACGATAAAAAAATTAGATTTAGTTTGGGATTTAGCCCAGGTACAGTCTTTAGCAAATGTCTTGTTCCGAGTAAGGGCGCTGCTGCTTTAAGAATCGAAATACCCCTTATATTGTGTACGAATGACACCGAATTAGACAGAGATGAAGAACTACCTGAGCAAGATATTTAATATCTTAAAAGTTTGTTTTGAAAACATGCTTGTAAAACTATTGTTACTCATTCTATTTAAAATTTCTTTGACACGCTTTATAAAATAGTCCTTTTAAATGAAAGCCTCTACTAGCTAAACAAAGATATATAGGGTATTTATGTTTCATTGTTTACCTATAACAAAAAAAATAACTAGAGTCAATCTACTGAACCTAGTTTACTGCCGTTATTGTGTATAGTAATTTTTATTAGCATTAAAATTAAAAACTTTTACTTTTACAATTTTATATTAAAAGTATTATATTCAAACCTGAAACTTGTTTTAATTTGTTCGGTAGATTTAGAAATTCATATTTAATTAGATAGTCACAACAAAAGCATATTAAAATAAATTCAGTACGAAATACCTAAATAACTGTTATTTTTTACCTGCAACGTAAATTTGTATGCTTCAGATAAAAACTCAAAGACTTACTTTTCGCTTTAACGAATGAACGGTTAATTTTATAATCTTTTCATTCATGAATTGACAAAAAACTTTCATTCACCCTTTCTAAGGATTTGGAAATTTCAAACCTCCACTGACAAAACCTTTACCCTCTTCTTTTAAACTAAAACGGTAAAATTAAACTGTGAGATAACAACAAAGTGAAATATTTTTAAGCAGTTTTGCATATGCCGTGGTTGTGTTACAGTTATTCCAGGTTATTTGTGTTTTATTCATTAAAAATATATTGTATTTATACAACATATAAATATTATATTAAATGTTTAAATATGCCTTGTTTGTATGGTCAATCTTATTCTACTTTGGAAACTCGGGGAATGATTATTAGTTTTGATTATTTATTATTTTTAGAATTTTTTTACAATAAGAACTTATTACAGTTAGTACTAAACATTTTTTAGAAAACAATTAAACTTTATAAATAAATAAATCACACTTGTAAATAAATTAATAGAGATTATAATAAAGTAGAAAAAAGCATACGATATTTATTTCTTAAAATATAAGAAACGATGGTAGAAGTGAAACAGCTGTTTTGTATTCCAGTAATATAAGAAACTCACTTGAAAATAGAAATTTTTATTACTCTATTGTTGTTATACAAAGCCACTCTAGGTAAGGAAGCAACCTTTAAAACTGGTTATATCTGCTGTGTTGTTTGTAAACAATGGAAAAACTATCCTCCGAAACGTACGTCGTTGCTTTTACCACACACATAAAAATGTTTTTTCTAATGAAATAAATATTATTTGCTCCAAATACTAAATTATATATTTGCATATACTCGAATAAATATTTACACAAAATGAAGAAATAATATTTTCGGGCATATATACTCAAGGTAAATAGACCCAATATTCGTTTAAAGTAAGTAACATTCCTCTGATCAGCAATACGATTTGCTCCAACAGAGAAAATCAAATTATCTTATGGAGAACAGTAAATGCTTTGTATGTGGAAATGAATGTTTATTTTGAAAGTGTCACAGTTTTCGTTTAAGAAAACTAAATGTTATGTTTGAGAAATTTTTGTTTCTCCTGATATTTATAGAGTTTCAGATAGAGGAGAATAAATACTTCATGTGAATAAATGAATATTTCTTTGGAATATGTGTTGTTTTCTGTTTGAATATTTAACAACCCCAATATGCTCCAACCGAATGTATTACTTGTTTGATTCATGAAACACGTATATTCAATTGGAACACTGAGTTACTCCTTCTGAGGTTCAGGGATGATCAAAATAAATCAACCATACTTTTTTAGAAAAGATCTTTGTGTGTTCAATGGAAAGAGACCCAACTGTAATCACTCGGCATAACACGACAGGCTAATGAGCTCTAAAAGTAGGATTATTCATAACAACTACGCAAAAAACTGATGCATGGTTCTGGGTGGACCAGTCTAGCCAAACCACTACAACCGGACTGGTCTCGCAGAAGTGAGCCATCGCCATCTTAAAAAAAGTACCGCTCCAGCAAAATGTACTTACCAACAAATTTACTTATAACATCTTTAGAACACCCACATGATTACAAGAGTTCACTTATGTCCATAGCCATTTTTACAACAGTGGTTTTTCGGACCTTCCTTGCTGTCGGTTGGTTTTGGAATATTAACTGTGCACTAAACTTGTTAGATTCGGCGTGGCACTAGGATAGACACGGGAAAGGGTAAAGCAAAATAAATTTTTTCTACTTCTACCTGTAAATCACCCGTTTTCTTCACGCTTCGCGCAATGGAAATGTATGCAATTCCAGTAAGGTGTACGGATATAATTTCATATCCGTACAGTGTACGGATATGAAAACAGCCAATCAAAGCAGTCCAATTTGACACTTCTTTATTTATAATTAATTTATTGACAACTCCTGTCATAAATATAGAAGTAAAAGTAAGTTAAATCAATGTTTCCTTCCTTCAATAACACTTAAAGCATTTGAAAATAACGTGGTTTGTGAAATTATAGCTTTAAAAATAATACTTTTATAATTAAAAAGACATAAATATTAAATCATTTAAATAAGTACAACCTACTTTTATAATAAGTATAGTAGACAGAGTTTTGACGGAGTTTGGTAGCTCAGTCTGTAGAAGATAGGTATAAATAAACTGAAGCTGACCAACGTAGGTTCGATTCCAGCTGGGAGAATAATTCTTTTTTAATTTTTTTTATAAAACAAAATTTAGAATAATAATTTTTCTTCGAAAATGTTAATTTCTGCAAAGTTTTAACAATTCTCTAAAAATTCTACAATGACAGGGGGATTTTACAAACCATATTTTAGCATGGATAAAAGCATAGGTTAATCCATACACTCGATTTCTCAAGGAGACATGCAATTTATTTTGTAATTGTTTTACTTAGTCGAAGAAAAAAGATACTGTACAACTTGGGTGGAATGCCTATATCGCCCTCGAACGATTGAGGCACTTCGCCTTCGGCGTCGTGCCTCAAACTTCGTTCTCGTGCGATATAGGCATCATATCCACCCTTGTTGCACAAACTACTATTTCTCGTCTTGAAAATAGCACTATCATATTTTCTCAACGGAAATAAAATCTGCAATAATTTATTCCGTACAAGAGTAACTCATCGTTCTCGTCACAAGACTCCTATAGACTGTGCTATAGATAATCAAGAAGAAAATAAATAAGCTCAGTATGAATCTTCATCGATTCATATACTATAGATAATTAGTTTTAGCATTTGTTTAAATGAATACTATAATGTTCACAACAAGAATATACAGTAACAACCATGTCTTTACTTTGAGAGATTTTTAATTTTCTGTTATAGAATTCAATTCTTTCAACATGAACATTCTCTTTTTTCATGGTGAATATTGTTGCTTGGACTGAAAAAAGTCCTTGAGAACATATTTTTCTGTTTGCAAAAAATACAGGTTATTTAATTTGAATAACATTTTTCAATGTGAACATTTACTTGTTCAATACGAATAAATTTATATGAATAAATATAAATACTATTTTTGAGAAATTAATTTTGTGTGCAGATTTGTTAAAATGTGTTACCTACTTGGGACAAGACATTTGCTAAAGACTGTACCCCCCCCTTTTTTAGACCTTTTATTCCTGTGCTACATGCTATACTCTTCAAAAATACAATACTGCTGATACTGATACAGATTTAAGACTGCTAAATGTATTTTGGAGTAATCTGAAGATACTAAAATGAGTTTTTAGTAGGTGACAGTTTCCTACAAAAAGTTTTATGTTTTTATAATAAATTAATTTATGCATACCTACCTACATTCAAGCAACGTTTCTATTGAGCTATAAAAATAGGTACCTACGTACGTAACACCTTACAATTGTAAATACTACCTTTCTTTTATAAATTTGCATAAAAATGCAACTGGTATTTATTAACTATTGGATATTACAAATAACATAAATAAAAGTGTTACTGCATATCGTACACACTAAACATCAATCTTAAAATGCTGACAATGAAGAAGAAACAAGATTGATCGTCATTCTTCTTTCTATTAACTATAAAAGTCATAATCCGACTCTGTGCATCACTTTTTTTCGAGACTTTCACAACTGTAAATGGAATGCAGAATGAATATATATTTTGTGTGTACCCTCTAAGGTAAGAGGATATTAGCTATGCTAATTATATGACAAACAGAATAAATATACAGAAACCAGTATTGACAGCATTTTATTTTTTAAAAGAAAAGTACTTGACGCATCTTAAATATTTTTCCGAAGTTTCGAAGAGACTGAATCAATTATAAATAAATAAGTATATTAATTATGCCGATCTTCGTATTCAGTCTCGTGGATTTCGAAGAGAACGTCACTTTTACGTAAAGAGCTGCCCATGTTTAGTGACAAACTAATAAAGTAATAATAATATTGCAACCTCAATCACAAATTTAATGTTCCGTAAAATTGCGTTACCGGTTTCTATAGCTTTATTATTGTTTCTTCTTGATGAAGATCGTCAGTTCAAGTTGAGCCAGTGAACGGACGTATCGCTGTTAATGGTTTTTTGAAAATAGCTCAGTTTTTGAATGTAGACTATCCAATTATGATACCATACAAATTTTGGAAATTTTGGACATTTATTACTGTGTTTTTCTATACACTATTGGTAAGTTTTTTATATATTAAAAAAAGTGAATGATATAACAAAAACTAGGTAAACGCTATTGTGTGGGCAATTAATGCAAATTTCATTGTTCGGATAGGAATTTTTTATTAATTGCTAAACTAGAATGGAGCTATTTTTAGATCTTTAATTTAAAATGTTACGACAAGATCTTACTACCTATGTCTTTATATATTTTATGTAATGTAATTATTACATACATACATATCGCCTTCTTTTAGATAATTATAACTACTATTTGTAATTCTACTGAAGGTAAAATGATGTAAATATTAATAACTTATATATGGAAAATAGAGAGGAATATAGTTTTGTTTACAAAGTTACCCAATTTTATTTTAGTAACATTTTTCTTAGAATCACTTATAAATAATTATAGGTATAAGAAGATTAAATATTTAAATGAGAAGTTTTATGGTAAATCGCTTCCATTTATTACGTTCCTTAATGGCAAGATAAATTAAAAAAGAAAGCCATTACTATAATTAATTCAGTTCCACAATCAATGTTCTATAGATTTCTTTCTACGGGATTTCCCTTATCTGTTCAGAAATGACAAATGAGTTTCTGAATACACGCGTTTAATTAAGACATACATATGTAAGTCAATGAACGGTGCTATAAACAATAATCTTGTACATAACTTTATTTTAAGCGTTATTAATAATCTCTACTATTAACATAAACTCTTAGTACGTTTTAACCACAATAAATGGGCGCAGCACACTGCGTGAATTAAAACTAGCCCAAAATACTATTTATTAACACCTACATAGTATGAAGAACATGACTAATAAGTAATAACAGAGTTTAATATCGTTCTGCAAAACATCAATAATTACATACCCAAGATTGTCGTTTTCTGAAGAACTATCATCTTTGAAAATCATAACCTTATTTCATACATCAAGTTCAGCATGGTGCTTTATGGAAAGCGTTGTGCCACAATTCAGGATAAGATAAGACTCCTTCGACGACAATGGGTAGGTACCTGTTAATTATAAATAAACCAGCGTATAGTAATAAGAAGTACGGACAGTTATTCGTTTTTCATGTACCCAATTTCAATAGCCTTCAAACGCTTTGGTGTGTAGGTTCAGCTAGCAGTAAAAGATGTCGCTGTAAAAGGAGGCAAATTCAAGAATTCGATTTACATCCACAATCAAATTAAAGGACCTAGGATAACGCAGGTTAAAGAAAATAAAAAGGCAATTCCACATTTTGTATTAATAAAACAAATAAAACTATCCTAGGTCCTTTAATTTGATTGTGGATGTAAATCGAATTCTTGAATTTGCCTCCTTTTACAGCGACATCTTTTACTGCTAGCTGAACCTACACGCCAAAGCCTTTGAAGGCCATTGAAATTGGGTACATGAACATCAAAGACGCCGGTAGCAACTGTCCGTACTTCTTATTACTATACGCTGAATAAACCTTGCGTTTGTATTTCCTTATAGTGTTTAACTTGGATCTTTGTGTCAGCGGCACTCAAACTTTATGCAAAATATCTTTTTAATAAAATTACACATAAAATCTTGTCAAATAGTTCAACTACATTAGTAATTAAATATTTACAGTGAAAGAAACAATATCTGCTCCACAAAATAATAACAACAAACCGTTTTTTAACAGAAACAAAAATTGTTTTTGTTGTAAATGTTAAATAAAAAATTTCGTAAACATTCATTCACCATTAAAATTGATAAATTAAATTCTTGCTGTAGCAAGAATCGTTTTCATGCAATTTATGTCTTGGAATGGAAATTTTATAGTTAGCGTAATACTAATACAAAAAAAGAAATTCTAGTTCGCATAGATTAGTTATTTATGTTACAAGGCCGTGAACTAGGACTTTTTTATGAGAATGAATATTATTTGGCGAGGCGCAGCCGAGCCAAATAATCATTCGAATAAAAAAAAGATAGTTCACGGCCATGTGGCATACAAAATTTTGTGTGCAACTGTCAAAAATTACCAAAATTAAAGTTTCGATCGAATCTTTACATAAAATTAAATTTAGCAGTGTGCTTTGGTATGGTAACTAGGGCTTGTGTAGTTGCTGTTTATTATTGTCATTCCTATTTAATTGAAAGTGGTGCTGTTTTTTGTGCTTTTTAAGGAAAATGAGCAGTGAAAGTGAAGACGATTGCTTTTACAAATCGCCGCAAAGTAGGTAGTTTCGAATTTATTACCTGAAAAATCGAAAAAAATTTACGAAGCTACGTATCGACTATTCAAGGACTGGTGTGACGAGAAAAAAGTTAGAAACATTTCTGAAAGTGTGCTTTTGGCATATTTCGACGATAAATACAAGAATTGTAAACCATCAACGACATTGTCTGCATATTCCATGTTGAAATCTACGATAAACATAAACGACAATATCGACATAAGTAAATTCCCTAAACTACTGCCCTTTTTGAAGAAAAAATCAGTAGGTTATCGACCAAAAAAGTCACGTACATTGTCAGGAAAGCAGATTAAGCAGTTTTTGGAGGAAGCCGATGATGACAATCATTTGCTAATGAAGGTAATTAAAGCAAAATGCCGCTGAACGTGTGTATAATTTTTTTTTTATTTTAGGTAGTTTCGATTTTTGGAATCTCAGGAGCTATGAGAAGAGAAGAATTGACAAAGCTGACTGTTAATAATATAGAAGATCGAGGATGCGTACTTGCCGTACACATACCTGACTCCAAGACCACATACCAGAACATTCACAATAACTCATCAGGATTATATTCAACTCTACCGAAAATATTATGCTCTACGTCCTGCTAACGCGACTAGTCAACGTTTTTTTTTTTTTAGGTATACCAGAGGAAAATGTGCTAATCAGGCTGTCGGTATACATAAAATTGGAGAAATTCCAAGTATTATTGCTAAATTTCTGAAGCTGCCAGATGTGAAAATGTATACCGGCCACTGTTTCAGAAGATCATCTGCTACTCTTTTAGCAGATTCTGGAGCAGATATTACAGAAATTAAACGTCATGGTAATTGGAAGAGTAGCACAGTTGCTGAAAACTATATTGAAAATTCAATTGAGCAAAAAAATAAAACATGTAATAAAATATTAAATTTTCATAAATAAAAAAAGACAGTACTTCTCTTGCTCCAACTAGCTTGCCAACATCATTTAAAATTTTAACTGAAACAAATTGCGCCTTTACTAATGCTACTGCATCTTCCTCTGGTATCAATGTAAATAATGCTAGCGGTAGCACATTCAATTTTTATTTTAATAATTAAGAATATTTTGTTCAGTATTATTATATGTATAATTAACAATGTTTGTAATCACATATTATTAAATAACGTTCGAATTATCTAATAAACGCTAATTTCATTCAAGATCATGACCCGTAAAGAAAGTCTTTGTCGGCCGATAAAAAAAAGTTTTTTTTTTACGTTGTCAAGGCTTTGTTTTACTATAAACAAATGCGCTATTTCACGACTCAAAATCAAGCAAAAAAGGTGACGGTTTTTTGACAGTAGCACACAAAATATGTTAATTATCACTTCGTATTTCATACTGATACCGCATGTTAATAGTTATCTGATTGGTAAACAATTTTAACATTAAATTCAAAATTTAATATTAAACCTGTGTGGCGTGTTACTATGAAGCCGTTTAACATATATATGTAAGTTATTAATAGATTTTTAGTTTTATATTGTATTGTTCTGTATATTATGAATAAATGTGATTTTACTGTACTTATCTTAAGAAAGAAATTCAAAGATCAAATCTGTAGGTCAAGAATAGCACTTTTAAAAATGTAGTATAACATTGACTAACAACATAACTTTAAATTACTTTTTTGTGCAACGGTACAATACAGAATGAAATTGAATCTCGCGGCCGTTACCCTTAGTACAAGTATCTCCAGTCATTTTTGCGACTTTTTACAAAACTAATTGTTTTATAAAATTAGTTGATGTTTAAAAACCGGCGCATCGCGTTTATGTTAATTAACAATGCTCGCCAGAATACCGTTCTTTACCAATGTTTGAACTGTTGAACTGTAAGAAAAACCTGGATACTATTTAGTTTTTGTTTAATTATCAAAAGAATGTTCTGTTGCACTCTTTATGTTAAATTTTAATTAAACTATAAATTGCAGTAGTAACTTTAAAAATTACTAACTCAGGCAGGGGGGTCGAAAGGGGTCTGAGATTTTCAAGAAATCTTCACCAAAGATGCTTCTCTTTGATGTATGAATTAGAACGCGGGAATCGAAACTTATGACAGATTATTGCTAAAATTCCAATAAAAACCTCATAATCTTCTAAGTAATATTTAATACATCGTAATAAATACAAGCGGAATAACTGTAACATAGACTAAAACTACTTACCTTGAAAATCTAAATCCATATTTTCAACTAGCAAATTAACCCTGCTGTTTAACTGGGGGTACATTTAATTAACGCATAAGTGTAGTTGCTTTAAGCTCTACAAGGAAATGACCAAGTACGGGGGTGTTATTTCAGTAAGTGGCTATTTATCAGTTCCAAGGTCGCGCATAAAAGATGCCCCCATTCATTTTTAATAACACTTGACATATAATTTAAGAATTCCAAGAACTTGATTTTCTACCCTTCTGCCCCGTTTTTGTGAATTTTACACCAGTGTGCGACGCAACATTAAAGCCGCCTTTCTATTTACAATGAATTAAACTGTTGATTTAAAAGTAATAGAATTTGTATTTACATATTTTTTACGGTTGCACAAAAAAATGTTTGTATATCTTGTCCTCCAAATTCTTTAGCGTCCTCGACAAACTATTATTAACAACGATTTAACTTACGCATTGTGTAGTTTGCACAACTTGCCTAATATTAAGTAAAATGAGCGACATCAAATATTGTTTGGGAACTTCTGTACATACTTCCAGTAAATTAAGACCGTGGGTCGCTTGCGAGAAGTTGACGTATGATCTAAGACGTTGACCAAAAAAGTACCATAAGATTTACATCTTATCTTCCCTGTACTGAACGTGATATATGAAACGCTGTCTAGAGGGGGGCAAACTAGAAAACGAACCTATTTATTTATATCTCAAATACTGTTAACCAGCCCAGCAGAATCTTATTAGTATACTTTGGTTAGAACCCTAAGGAAATAGCCTGAATGTACAAACTTCTTGGAACGTCAAAGCTTCTATTTCCCTCTAAGCCTCTTTTTAAATATTTTGACAACACAAGCGTATGCTCCTTAGTTCTGTTGGTGCATGCATGATTTTTCTACTTCTACTCGACCAACCAAAATATTGAACCAAAATCTTCACAAAATGTGTCAACGGAAAAGTATTTAAAACTCATTGAATCCACCAACAAAGCGTTTAAGTCTTCCACTAAAAGATAATTTTTGAAAACGGTTTATCTACGACCACATCAAGAAATGATTTCTCACGATCAGTAGTTAATTAAAACGCCATAGATGTCAGCATTTGCAATATTATAATATTATTAATTATTTGAAATATAAAATGTTATAAATTTTAGATAAAGGTTAATTTATTTTGTTTAATTATTGTTTTACATTAAATTATATTTTGAATGTAAATCCATCTAGAAAAATTGTCGGTTCGGCGGGCAATCGAACCCTGGACAGCCTGCGTGCTAAGCCAGACCTCATACTGTTCACCACCTAGCCGTATTAAAATAATTTAGTTGTTTTACTATATAAAGTTAGTATAAAATTCTTGTTGAATTAACATAAAATTCATTAATTCACAAGTGCAAGCGCAATGACTACACTTAAAACTCCCTTTTCTTGTTATTCCACCTGCAAGCACGCTAGAATATGTTTACGTTTCGCGGAAAGGGGTTAGATAAAAGATAGCGCTATGCAGATGTAGGTGGCAGAAAAAAATGGCACGTCTTGTTTTACTATTAATTATATTGATTATAGCCCTATTTTGTTTTACATTTTAGCGTAAACGCATAAACTCACCTTGAAAAATGTAACGAACAAATATACAATGTGCGACCTATCTTTCAGGAGAATAACTCGTGTTGTAGTAAATAATTGCTCTAAAATCTCATTCAATTCATAAATACAAAAGGGACATGTAAATAATAAGGTTTATTACATCAATAAGCATTGAAATTGCAAATATTTTGCAGGTACGCGTAATTTGCTTAAAATTAAAAATACGAATAATATACTGTTCAATCTTATCATCTAAGCTGCATAGATTGTATGCGTCATCCATTTTCACATGGCATTTAAAATTACAGACTTGTTCCATAACTTTGAAGACACAGATTTTTAAAAATCAAACTGTTCAAAGTTATCGGGGTGGTTATAGTATGACCGATTCAAATTAGTAGAAAGCTTACAACAATTTGTTGCAAGGAAAACTTTTATCTGGTATACTTACTATAAAGATCCACAACAAATATTTAACATATTATTAATATTTAGGTATCGGCGTTAGGTTTATACTCACGTTCCCTTCAAAAGAGAAGTGCAAGTGCTATCAGTTCACACTAGTGGGAGCTAGGTTGCCAATCCACACTCTACTAGCTCTCCAGTCTAGTACCGGAGCTATAACCGTGCTCACCCCGTGGGATTTTTCTCCAAAAAGATGCCCCCCTAGTCCAGCATGTGCACTTTTCCCACAACGTAAGTGGGACTTCACTGCCCGGCCGAATCTAACCTCAATGTGGCTGGGATTGGAGGTTATGCCACCCAAGCCTACCATGTTACGGGCCTGGTGTACCCTTGTCAGCGCTTCGTTTAATTCCACCTGAGCAAAATCTCGCCATCCCGGTATGTTACCATTAAGGTGAAGTTGTCTTAAGAGTGAGAGGCTATATATTCGCATCAACACCCCTTAAATGTAGCAGCTCTAGACGGTTTATTTGGATCATAAGACTGGAACTGCACAGCCATAGTATGATCCTCTTACTTCCGTCACCGAACACATCCACCTGGTGGATGCAGTAGTCATAGACTGGCGAAGTCAAGACTCCCAAACCGGGATGAACCTTATTAGATTCACTCCCATCAGACTAAGTTTGTCAACGGCGACAATCAAATTTACCCACACCGAGACTCCGCAAGAAAGCTTAAGCACAGAGCTTCCTCCGCAAAGTTGAAGAGTTTTCTTCGAGAAGCATTTTCATGTATCGTCCGTTACTTACGTTTAGGCAGAGACCTCAGGTCTCCTCTAGGATACTAGTGAGTCGATTTATCCGACACCTCTAACAACGGCCTGGGTAACCACCCTAGATCTCGTCCCGGATTCTAGTAAGGACATGCAGTATACACTTATACGAAAGGAATCTTTTGTCACAAAAAAATTAATTAGGATCAAAAGATTCTTTTTTATTTTCTTTTAGATGAAGGGTCACAATCGGGGAGGGCGTTGTCATTTAATATTTTAAAGTTGGTGGGATAGGGGCAGGTTTTCATCGAAAAATAAATTGAGCTATTTTTGCTGAAATCGATATTTTGTATAGTTTAGGAGATATTCAAGGTGGGTAGTTTTCAAATATACACACTATACACAAAACATGCACAGACCAGATCAAGACCTGCACCTAACTACATTCTGGAACAAAGTATTGATTAGTATCTAATATGTGCTATCGCTTTATGATCTTTCGATATGAAGCAGTAGGTGTTTTTCAAGTATTAACAAACGCTGCTAGTCCAGTCAAATGGTGTTCTAAAATGGCTTGAAGTGGAAAGTTCTGGTGTAATTGTTTTTTGTGGCTTAGTTTATGGTTTTTGGGGTGCTGAATACGAATCTGAAGTTGTGCAACAAAAATTTTCACGGCAAATATGAGAAATCATAAAAAAAACTAAAAATCACAGTTTTTTTTTTGGTTTTTGGCTTATTACTTGAAAAGTAAGTTTTTTACGTAAAAGGTGATCCTATATTAAAATAAATACGAGAAAATTACCTACAATTCATGTTCTTATAATTTTTGTCGTACAACGTGTGGTTTTCGCGCAAAGGGGCGTTGAAGAACCGGTAAAAATCAGAAATTCCCGGGAAATAGCAAAAACACATTCTTTTACAGCCTTTCCGTTCGTAACACTAAGAGTAAGCATTTGCTAACGTACCTACTTATTATTAGGTTATATATTATTATATTTATAGTTATATTATTATAATATAGGAATATATTAATATACGTATAGTCTCTCTTCGAGCCATTTGTTGTTCGACTACTTTATTTCTTTTGCAGCTCCTCACCTTTTGACGTGTTGAGCTGGTGGGCATGCTGAAGAATTTCTAAAATACGAATTGTGCCTGTATCCATTGTCTCTTTTTGACGACTGTGGTATGTGAAAAGGAACCAAGTCTGCTTTATACCAAGCATTTACACCAACTGAACAGGCAAACCTCCAAGGGTGTGTGTATGTCATAGATGGAGGATATTTGCTGCATAGAGTCGTGTGGAGCAGGGGTCAATAATTTTCATCAATTTGTGAAGTAACGTTTCATTTGTTAGGTCCAAGTACAAGGACAGTGCCATAGTTGTGTTCGATAGTTACCCTCAAGAAGATAGTTGCAGAGGTACTAAATATACTGAGCGAGCAAGAAGATCACACAAACAATCCTCAGTAGATTTGATGTTCGACGAAACGATGGTGCCTACACTACCACAAGAAAAATTCCTAGGCAATACGAAAAACAAAGAGCGTCTGATTTTAATGTTAACGGACAATTTTGTAGCAGCTGACATACACACAAAGCATACACAAGAGGAATTCGGATACACTTATTGTCACCACAGCAATAGACCTTGCACAACATAACTTTGTAGTTATCGTGAGTGAAGACGTAGATTTGCTGGTGATCATGATTGGTCGCTGTAGTGGTGTACAATCAAATGTATACTTTCTAAAGCCAGACAAATGGACAGTTTCACCACTCATTTTTCTCTCCTGACTGCAAACTTGATCGATCGATAGCTAACAACGTATTGTTTTTACATGCCATGGTAGGAGGCTGTGATACTAGTTCAGCCTCGTTCAAAGTAGGAAAGATGAGGTTTCTTCAGATTCTCAGGAAAAACCTTGCATTAACTAAGACTATTGAGATTTTTAAAGACCCTATGGTAGATGCTGATGCAGTTACTGATGATGGACATCGTTTTTTCGCCTCATTGCATAAATTGGCTGACAAGGAAGCCACGTTATTAAACAAATTGAGGTATAAATGCTACCTTCGGTCTGCATACAATACATCCGCACATTTGGCGATTCTACGTCCTACTGTGACTGCAGCTCAGCAACATTCCTTGAGGGTGTATTTTCAAGTTCAACAATTTCTTAGGAATGAAAAAGATCCTGAACAATGGGGTTGGAAGAAAACCAAAGATGATCTGGAGTCAGTAACCACGCTACAGCCACCAGCACCTCAACCCGTTTTGAAATTTATTTCTTGCAAATGCAAGAAGACCTGCCAGAAAAACTGTGGATGCAAAAAAGCAGGCCTTAAGTGCTCCAATATTTGTGTGAACTGCAAAAGCAGTTGCAATAACCTGCCGCTTACTGAAATCGAAGAAGACGAGGATGACCCGGAATTTCCTGAAGTACTTGAAGGCATCCTGCAAAAATCATGGAACCTTTGACCAAGAGGACTCGCTTTGACTAAGGAGTTTCACTTCAACGTCAATAATCATTTACTACTAACAGCCGTACTTATAGAGAAATTACACGCGTGTAACATATAAGAAATATTATGGTTACACGCGTGTAATTTCTCTATAAGTACGGCTGTAAGTGTTTTATAAAATACCTATCTATCCATTTTATTATATTGTTTTATATTGCTCAGTTTTCATACTTATCAACCATGAATCGATGTTTATCATTTTATTGTACCTATGTAACCTAACGTTAACGTTGGAGGCGACTGACTTCGTGCATTCGTCATTGCATTTCTCATAACTATTTTAGGTCCGAAAAAATTACTTACACATAAATAATTGTAGAAAATGCTATCTGCTTTTTCAAAATATAGGATAATGTTTACAGTGAAATGCTTACTTTTCGTTTTATGAAGGGAAATTCTTTAAAAAAAATGTGTTTTTTTTTACTATTTTCTAAAAATTACTGATTTTCGATTACTTTTCAACGCCCCTTTGCGCGGAAATCATATGTCCTACAAAAAATGATACGAACAGAAATTGTAGATAGTTTTCTCGTCTTTATTTTAATATAGGATAACCTTTTGCGTAAAAAGCTTATTTTGGAAGTTATAAGCCAAAAACCAAAAAAACCTGTGATTTTTAGTGGTTTTTTGACGATTTCTCATATTTGCCGAAAAGAATTTTGTTGGGCAACTTCAGATTCGTGTTCAGCACCCCGAAGAACATAAAGTAAGCCAATAAAAACAATTACACCAAAACTTTCCACTTCAAACTACCATTTGACTGGACTATACTCTGCATTTACTATTCATACAGCGCTATGTGGAATTTCCCTAAGTTGCATTTGAAAATAATCGAGTCAAAGCATTATGCACACATAGGCAACCAATTATACAGCACGCTCTTTTGTACTATTTTGACGTTTTTTTTCATTTTTCATTTTTATTTTTTTTTCTGAAATTCTGTCAAACAAATCATCAAACCTATTATACCATTCAATTCGGAAAAAAATAACCTTTTAAACGATGTCCCATTTAACCCATGTTCCCATTAAAAAAAAATCAAGTTGGCTTTGCATTTTGAAAACTTATGGATCAAAAATTTTTTTTTAAATTTTAATAAGTAGTTTTTATTGAGTCCTAAGTCTCTTTAAAGTTTCAGGATTCTAGCTCAAACCGTTTTAGCAGAACGAACCCGGTTCCATACATAATCGCAACCCTGTATATTGCATGATAAATAAATAGCACTGTATAGTATTACTGATAAGTAATACACTTTTATCTTTCCAGGAAGATATAACAGCTGCTCCTTGCCATGATTCGTCATCTAACTCGAGAGAATGTTCATCAAGGAGTAACGATTATAAAGACCTAACCCGAATTATATCACGTCTTAATGCAAGCAGTCATGGTAAGTTAAAGTTACCAATATTTTTAATTAACATCACTTTACCTCTCATTTAATACAAAACTGTAACAGGTTTGTATAATACTTTCCACTAATCGTCATCAATCAACTCTGTTATCGACATCCAAAAGATTCACATTTTTGATTATTCTGATTTCTTTGTTTTATATGAATAATTTTAGCGCTAGTCATTTAGCTTGCCATAAGTACAAATATCATTTTCTTGTGGTGCTACAATTTCATATGAATTCTATGTATTTTAAGTATTTTTTAATGCAATGTGAGCACAAGAGACGTATATAAAATTCAAAATGCTGTTTTCTCGAAAACTAGAAGGAAGATCACATGTTGATAAGGAAAATATTTTCTAAATCATTACAGTTACGATTTCAGTTGTAGTTATATTAATTACGCACTGCATAATCGTTTATTATTATTGTAGGTCTTATAAGTTTATCGCGGTTTCCCATTAGGTATTCCATAATGTTGTATAGTCCACTTAAGACTTCGATCGGTACTATCAATTGCTTCTTTTGAGTAAAAATATGGTACCGCTAATATGGACTATCCCTTTAATACTCATTTAATAAACTTATTATACTATGCACGTACACTATTTTCTGCTTTGTGACTTAGAGTAGGCTTTGCATTTGCAGTTTTATCACAATGTCGATTTGGTTACAAAAAAATATTATTAAACTACGAGGGTGGTTTGATAAGTCACTGACTTTTGGAATAAAAGATATTTATTTCGGCAAATAAGCGCTTTATTTCTCAACATAGTCTCCTTTTAGCTCGATACATTTAGTCCAGCGTTTTTCCAATTTTTTTTATTTCTTCCAAATAATAGGTTTTTTCAAGGCCCTCCAAATAGGCGTTTGTTTCAGTGATGACCTCTTCATTCAACCCAAATCTCTTACCGCCCAGCCATTTCTTCAGGTTTGGAAACAGGAAATAGTTACAGGGGGCTAAATCTGGAGAATATGCTGGATGGGGTAGCAGTTCGTAGCCCAATTTATGGATTGTTGCCATGATGACTACACACGTGTGTGCCCCCGCATTGTCTTGATGAAACAGCACTTTTCTCTTCACCAAATGCGGTCGTTTCTGCTTCAAATCAATATCGAATCTGTCCAAAAGCTCTGAATAATATTTGCCGGTAATCGTTTTACCCTTTTCAAGGTAATCAATGTGAATGACACCGCGTGCATCCCAAAAAACTGTGGCCATGACCTTGTTGGCCGACAGACCCACCTTGGCCTTTTTTGGTGCACGTTCACCCGGAGAAACCTTGCTTGTTCCTTGGTCTCTGGTGTAGTGTGATGGATCCATGTTTCGTCTACGGCAACGAAACTCCGCAAAAACTCGGATTGCGGCTGAACATCGCCAAACACTTCTTTGAAGTGGTCAAACGGTTGCGCTTATGGTCGAGTGTGAGCAATCGCTGCACCCATCGTGCGGATAGCTTTTTCATGTCCAAATATTCATGTAAAATGTATGTGATGTACCCGCTCAGTTGAGATGCCTACAGCCTCAGCCACCTCACGCATTTTCATTCTCCGATCGTCCAATATCATTCCATGAATTTTATCGACGATTTCTGCCGTGACAACCTCTTTTGGGCGACCTGAACGTTCGGCGTCACTTGTGCTGGTACGACCACAACGGAACTCAGTAAACCACTTCTTAGCCATTGAAATTGATGGTGCAGAGTCCCCATAGTATTTATCAAGCCTTTCCTTGGTTTCGGTGATAGTTTTTTTACGGTAGAAATAATGGTTAATCAACACACGAAATTAACTTTTTCCATTTTCGTAAAAATTTACGAAGTTGTTTGCTTTCAATGGCTGTCAAACACAAACTAAATGCGCTACTCGCTACTGCGCGGGAAATTCAAAAAGTCACTGACTTATCAAACCACCCTCGTAGATATAAAAGCAACTAAATTCTTCAAAACATCTAACTAAATCTAGACTAATGCTAGTTTTCAATCATATTAGTTCAGAAGCATTGCCATAATTATCATTTAAGTTTCACAATTTTTCCAAGATGTTTATTAAGTAATCGAATAATTGCAGCTATTTTAGGTTCACTCATAACAGAGCTTCTTGATGAAGACGTCGAAACATCATCAGAACCCAATCAGCAAATAATATTTCCAGACGATTATGAAGCACTAAATAAACCAAACTCAGTTATTAGGATAAACACAAAACCACGTTGCGCTAATGGTTTAAGTTTTTGTGAGGACATCGACAGCTATCCCTATGATCAATTAAAAGAGGTATTACAGAAGACGCCTATAGAAAAAGATTTTTTCGGAATAGATGAAGCCCCTATAGAGTCTATCGCAAATAGAATTGGAGACAGTGAAGAAAAGTTTATTTGTCGATCTATTGATACAACCGTATTTCCGAAAGCTGCAATGAACAAAAACAATAAGTGGAAATATATTATTAATCAAGGAGAAAAAGAAGGGTATATTCAGGGGATTCGCATTGAAAAATGTTTAAAGTAAGTCATCCTTTTCTCATTACAGATTGGTAATTGTAAAGGGGTTATGTATTATTCTTTTGAATGGAAAAAACTAATTGCATATGTATGATCATCATTTTATCATATAAATGGTTGTATCTTGTAAATAGTTATAGCACCAACGTTAGTAGAGTAATATATGCAACAGTAAATCTAATGGATGCTAGTTCTAGAGATATTGATTTTCATGGTTACCCGAAAAGCATGAGTGTTACAGCCTTGACAAGCTATAACTCAGAAACTGTCCATTATTTATTATACAACAAGAAACATTTTAGTTATAACTACAACATATGTAATATATAATAAAAATTGCCCTATTTCTATAAGCTCAAAGCTTATGCTCTATAAGCCATTTTGAAAATTAATATCTCTCAGCCAACATCCATTAGACAAGAGAATTTTTAACTTTAACTCTTATTATGAGAGAAGCTTAAACGAATACACGTTAGCCGTTTTAGAATTTTCTCTTTGTAATTATTACCATGGTTGAAGTGTAATTCTGACTTTGTTTTAGATTAAACGAACCATGTTATTTGATTGGTGATACTCCAGCAGGATACACAGCTACTTGCAAACAAAAGTACATACTTAGACGTTTGCTATCAGTTTCAGAAACAGGGGATCCAATTGCTGATTCTTTTCACATACCATCTGCATGTTGTTGCTCTTTTAAGAAAGATTTGAGTTTTTTACCAACCTTTGGGCGAAACGTAAGCCCTACAAGAAAACCTACAAGATAAAAATAAAATTTTTTAAATCGTAGCTATAAATTTCTTTTGGTTAAACTCGCCAAAACTCGCAGTAATAATTATGTACAGTGCATCGAAAAAATACCTGGATCAGAGCAATCTGAACTACAAAATTTGTGAACTATAGCCAAAACATTATCATATCGTCATGTTTATTATCAAACAGATTTAATATTTGTTTACAAATGCTATTCAAAGTTCATCTTTCAAGTTGCTTTCCGCAGGTGTGCAACAAAATGTAAAAGTGTTCAGCAAAATACTTTGCCGCATACTTTGCAGCGCACTTTTTAAATAGAAAAGTCAACAAAAAAAAACTGTGTGAAAAGTTGATTTATTAAAGAAGAGTCTCAACAACACTTGAACAACATTAGTTTAGTGGGTAGGTATAGTCGTTTTCGTATTTTTAAGCTTTCCTGTACTGCAGGAACGAAAAATAGTGTAGGGGAAGAGGGGGAACAGTGTTACACAAAAAATGTTTTTTGATATAACTCAGAACCAAATAAAAATTTTAAAATTTATTCTCTTCCTAGTTTAAGAGTTACTAATCTTCTTTCAACTTTTACATTTAACTCACTTTGATTATTTCAACTTTTAGAGAAATTAAGATTTATTCAGCTTGTTGCGCTGTGTAACATTGTATCCTAATAGTGGGGTACAAATTTACAAGGAAGGGTTAACAATGTTAATGTTAATAAAACCACTTAAAATTTTTATATTCTTGCGTTGTACCTACGAATTTATAAGTTGGATTAACTTCTGTATTCGTTTTACGTGTAATTTCTCCTAATTGACAAAATTCTGAGTTCTATTCTAGCCCCTTCTTGTATTACCACAAAGCTTCCAACATCGATATGATTTGAATGGAATAATGTATCTTTGTCACTTAGATGCAACTTGGACTGATCACTGTCTGCACAAGTGTTACATAAATAATGTTACACCGAACCCCACTATCCACTGTAACACTGTACCCCAATTATAAAAAATCTATACTCGAATAATTAATAAGGGCACAAACAGTTTTGAGGTTAAGTTCGTGCTTCTCCGGCGTAAATAAGCTTACAAACTACTTATAAATAAATTTTTAATAATCTAGCTTTAATTAATTTAATCCTGAAGTAAATTGTATTTTACTTGAAATAATTAGTTTTGATATTAAAAAACATACATACCTTAATTTCTTGAAAACCCATCGGTGAAAATTAACCAAAATGCACCTACACTTGATTAAAACCAAAGTACTTCTAACATGAAAATATGAACAATTTTTAAGATAAAGCAATCCTAAAAACATTAAGTGTAACACTGTAGTACGTGTAACACTGTTCCCCCTCTTCCCCTATATGACACGTGTTCAAACTCGTAAAATTTATTGTTACACAAATAACTATTCCTAATCACGTTCTTTAGCTAATTGATAAGTTAGAAAATTAACGTTCATGTTATGTTCACATAATATTATAACTTAGGAAGCAAACCAGATTTGTATTTGATAATAAAATTTAGTTTGTTATTATTACATATATTTAATATATTTTCATCTTATTGTAGTATATTGACTTTTTGATTAGGAATAAAAATTGTAAATTATATGAAGATTGTAATAAAGCCTATTTGTACAAAAGCAAATGCAAAAGCTACGTTATTTAAAATTATAAAAGATCATCGATAGAGATCATTATCTGGTGCTACAAATGACGATGCAAATGAGTAAATAATATCTAAACATCTTTCTTCCTCTCAATCGTCGTAGATTCTAACGCAAACGAAGAACCCCCGTTTCCCTTTATTGTCTGATCCGCCCTCCATAAACTTATTAGTCATTTTATGAAAGAATGTACTTTAACCTGGCCCCTATAGTATATTAAAGTATTAGTTTCATAAAACACATTTTTAGCGCACGTGTTCGAGTTTAGAAAACAACCCGTGCAGCGGAGGGTTTTCTAAAGGACAAGTGCGCTTTAACGTCTTATGAAACGAATACTTTATACTACTTTTTTCTATTTGCTTTATTTTGTAATGATTTAAAAAAAATAACATACGTAGTTTTAAGATTTGTAAAGGTACTTTGTTAAGTAGTTTCACAGCTGGCAACATCGAAAATTCTAATTCTGCATTTGTTTTTTAAATTAACAGCGTAAATAATTTTGACATTTTAAGAACAGCTGTTCAATAGTGATGTCAAAAATGTTTAAACAATAAAATGTTAGTACTGTTTCCACCATTTAATAAATCTCTTTTGGACACGGAAATAGAAAAAATTAGTTTTAAGTCTTTCTTTAACTCATTTTATTTTCAGTTACTAACTAGCGTAAAGTTAAGCAACTGCAGTAGCACATATATATTATATAAATATTCATTTCAACATCCGCCTAAATATTTAGCCAAAAAATATACTACTATAATATCTTTAATATTATTTTTATATTTATGTACAGTCGTTTGGTTTGATTTAAAGCGCCCCGCTTTGTAGCATCTTTATTTTCTGTCAGAAATGGTATAAATCTTATGTATTATTAAATGGCATAAAATTCTCTATGTTCTGGATCAAACTTTTGTATTTACTAAACCGGCTTGAGCGTGATGACGTCATCACACTTTTTTTTTAAATTACATGGTAGGTATTTTTTTACTGAAATCGATAATTGTATCGAGTATTGTGTTCTCTTTTCAACCATAATAAATATTCATACTCTTACATAAGAAAATTTTCAAGAAAAACGTGAAAAATGATTTATGACTAGTGAAACGATTAGTAGGCTTTGATTTTTGGTTCTTCAATTAATAAAACAGAATTATCTAGCAAGTTTAGGTAAATAACGAAAATCTAGTTCTTCCAGTGGTATATTTAAAAAAACTTTGGGTGGTTACTCTATAAAAATTCCGAATTAATATACTTAGATTTTCACATAATATAGATTTTGACATAAATGACTTGGACTATTAAATACATTCCGGTCTCCATCCCATATTAGGCCCCTCCCCCAAAAATGTGCCACTGAGTTATTCTGATGATCTTTAATCTTTAATTTAGAACAAAACAGGGTAATTATAAATAATCAATAGAATACATTGAAAAACTTATTTTAGAATTCCACTAATAGAGAGCCGCAATAGGAAATTATTGATGTATTTCTTACCATGCCAGAAAGTATTAATCTTATCATATCGAACATGAGGAACAATATGACTATAATAATAATAATAATAATAAGCTTTATTACCCAACAGCATAAGCCAATTACAGGGAATACAATAAATAGAAATAGTTATTTAAGTCATAAGGAACGTAAGGACAGTATAACGTTCGAGGAAGAATTGTACGGGCCGAGGGAACCGAGACCCGTAATTCTTCCGAGGAATGTTAGTTCTTACGTTCCGCATGGCTTATTATATTTTTCCCGCTTCCGATTATAATTTATTTACATTTTGTTAATTTTGTACTTATTTCAATCAAGGATTTTTTATATTTCTTGAATCCAGTAGTCAGAAAGTGTTACCATGCATTAAACAGGTGAAATTGTAAACAAATTTTTGCAAATTGAGAAAAAGTGACGTTAAGATTTGTGTGCGTTTTCCCAGTCCGAAATTCAGTCGAAATGGAGATCGATACCATTGAAAAAGCTGCAAAGATTGCTGGTTTAAGTGTATTACCAAAAAAAAACTAGAAATAGGTATCAAATTGCATACGAATCCTTCGAAAAATGGTGTTGTACAAAAAATGTAGCAACAGTGACAGAGAAAGTAATGCTGGCGTACATGTTGAAACGATGTGAACAACTAAAGTCACCAGCAAGCCTATGGTGCGAATATTCCATGCTAAAGGCAACCATTAATTGTAACAAAAATATTGATATATCAAAATTTCCAAAGCTAATTGGTTTCCTGAAGAGCAAAAATAAAGGATATCGACCAAAAAAGTCGGATGTTTTAGAAAGAGAAGAGATTTGGAAATTTCTGGCGGAGGCGGATGATGAAATGTATCTTCTAATTAAAGTAAGTTTTTCTTTAATTATGAAAAAATTTATTTAGTTTCAATCTGTTTCAGACAGTTATGATAGTGGGCATTGCGGGAGCCTGCAGGACGAATGAATTTTGTAAAATGTAATTTTTAAAAAGTATTATGAAGTGCGTAAAAAGTTGGGAGTAGCCACGAACAATCGTTTCTTCATGCGTTATCAAAATAGCAAATGTTGTAATCAACCGGTTGGCAAACACACCTTCGCCAAAATGCCAGCGATCATTGCCAAATTTTTGAATTTACCTGATGCAAATTTATATACAGGGCACTCATTTAGGCGGTCCTCCGCTACGCTTTTAGTCAATGCTGGTGGGAATATTCTGGATTTAAAGAGACATGGAGCCTGAAAAAGTTCAAGCATAGCTGAAAGCTACGTAGCCGATTCTGTTAAGACTAAACTTGATGTCGCTAACAAAATATTGAACAACAAAAGTGAAAATTGTTGCAATTCAAGAATTTCGACACCTGACCATACTACAACTGTACTGGAGATGCCTTCTACCTCCTCGTCGTATGAGACTGAAGCAGCAGCTCCTTCATCTTCGGATAATTCACACGAAAATATGTCTGAACTTAAGAATTCAATGCCAGTAGTTGAAGTGTCTTCAAAACACGAAGAACTTTCACTGAAAAATAAAACCTTTATGTTTAGAAATTCAGAGTTTTCCAATTGTACGTTTTTGATCAATGTTCGCAAACAATAGTAATAACAGCAAAAACATGTGTTCAATTCATCTATTATAAAATGTTATGTATTTTTCTTCTTTTGAATATAAAGAGAGGCTTTCAGATTTTTGATACATTTTGAACGTGTATCTTATGTGAATTATTATTTTCCTAGGAACTTTTGTAAATTATTAAGTTACGTTGTCAAGGGTAAAAATAAACAAATATAATCGTCAACTTACACGTATTGTTGCTAGGATTGCATCACTAACTTACAATATCGGGAGCGGGAAAAATCAATTGCATGCGTAAGTAAGTGTACATATTACCAAATCATATTTAATACAACAATTTTAATTACACAAAAAAATAAATAAATATAGTATCTACATATATAGTTTAAATGAATGAAATAAACACTTGAAAATATTCTAGGAAAATATATTAGTAAATGATTGGCAGCTTCGCATAATAAATCCCAACATCTTGTAACCTGAAGAAACCACATGATTTACGTGTGCTACAAAGGTGAGTTTGTTATCAAAAATTATACCTAAATCCTTAATTTGCTCTGGTCGCGACAAAGGTACTTGATTAATGGAATAGGTAAACAGTATTGGAATAGTCTTGCGAGTAAATGATACCACTTTACACTTATTAATGTTTAGATGAAGCTTATTTAAGGAGCACCGATTGGCAATAGAATCCAAGTCTGATTGAAGACCAATACAATCCAATTCAGAGGTCACGGGTAAAAAAATCTTAACGTCATCTGCGAACAATAATATCTTAGATTTAATATTATTACATATACCATTAATGAACATTATGAAAAGGAGTGGACCTAAATTGGAGCCTTGTGGTACTCCAGAAGGGACCATATATTCATTTGATGTATACCCATTATAAGTGACATATTGCCTTCTATTTTGTAGATATGATCTAAATAAGGAGGTAAGCCTTCACTAAACCAAAATTGCAAAGTTTTTGAAGTAGAATGTCATGGTCAATCCGATCAAACGCTTTAGAAAAGTCTGTGTAAATAGCATCAATCTGACCATGATTGTCCAATACTTCCGAAGAAATATGTACACAGTAACTTAGATTTGTAACGGTAGATCGTCTTTCAACGAACCCATGTTGGTATATTGATATATTATTTTTTATATTGTGATAAATATGTTGAAATAAAACTATTTCTAAAATTTTGGAAAAATTTTACAAAATAGCAATCTGTCTATAATTGGTTATATCAGAAATGTCGCCACTTTTAAACACAGGAACAATTTAGCAACCTTCCATTGGTTCGCAAAAGTGGAGGTTTTCAGGATTAAATTAAAAATGATAGAGAGCGGCCGAGCTAAAATACCTGCACAATCTTTGACAAAAAAGCTAGGAATTTGATCATTACCAGCTGTAGGTTTGTTCTTTAAACTTTTAGTTGGGGCAATAATTTTATCCTCGGTCACATGATCTAGACTTATGGAAGGAAAGTTTATGTGTAAATTATCATTATCATAATGACCATTATTGTTTGATGATACTTCTGGGGTATTGTACACAGAATAAAAATATTCACCAAATGCATTAACTATTCCTTGAGGTGTATTAAGTGATGCATCATCTTTACGCATTATGCTAGAATCCTACTGCTGTTCCTGTTAGTTTGTATAAAGGACCAGAAGGTTTTTGAATCGGTAAAAATAGATTGTTCAACCGTATGCACATATTCACTATAAGCATTTTTAATTTTTGTCTTAGTCAAAGTTCGAAGTCGACTAAACTCATTATAGTAAACATTAGAGTGTGTCATTTTATATAAATTATGATACTTATTTTTTAGTTTGATAGTACGAATAATATCATTTGTGAACCATTTCGGATATTTATATTGTTTCTTAGCATAAGACGATACATACAAATCGAATAACTCATATAATATAGAGTAAAATTTGTTACAAACGTCATCCACATTATTATAATTGTTTAGAACAGACCAGTCAACCAAAAGCAGGTCGCTATAGAGACTATGGTAGTTTGCGCTACGAAAATTATACGATTTATTTTGAAGATTTGGAAGAAAGCTGGTTCTAGGAAATGTTTTAAAATCTACAGAAATCCTTAGTGCCGGATGGAATACATCTTCTATAACTAATAGGGCATCATCCCTTGTTACGTTACACACAATATTAGACATAACTAAATCCAACAGTCTTCCGTTAACATTGTAAGTAAAATTATATTGTGTAATGTTCATTAGAGTAAAGAAATTCTCTAATAAGTTGCTTAGAGTATTATTAATTGACAAATCATTATAGTGAGGTATGTTGAAATCCCCAATAATTAATAAATGTTTGGTAAGCGAATAAAGTTCAACAAAGTCATCTAACAAAACCTCAAGACATTCGACTGTAGGAGTACGTGGAATATAAATAGTGAAAATATAGAAAGTGAGCGAATTAATAATACATCTACATCCAACAATATCAAACGATAGAAGGAGTGATAATAGATTTGATAAATCCAATTTATAAGAAATTATGTTATTTTTTAATGCAATCAAGACTCCTCCACCTCTTGTAACATTATTCAATTCAAAATTGCGATCGCAGCGATGCACGGCGTATATATCTTCTGGAAAAGACTCCGAACTTAACACATCGTTAGTCATCCACGTTTCAACTAAGCAAATAATGTCGTATTCACATTCACTAATAGAAGAACAAAAGTGATTCACTTTATTCCTTAAATTTCTTACATTCTGATAGTAACATAATATTCTGCTGCTGTTGGGACATTCTAGTTTTTTATAGCATTATCGAGTTTTTTTGTAATGATTTTGGCAGTGCCGTTTACATATTTAATGGATAAATTTTACTCACCAGCGTTTCTTCTGCTATTAAGCGTTTGTCGTAGACCTTCAAGGTGTTTCAATTGCAATGGTATTTGATCAGATGCAAGACGAATCTTGGATGTTGGTGGAAGAGACTGCTTTTTTTTCAAAACCTTTATGGCATCATTTTCAGATTGAAGCAATACTTTCAATGGCCTAGGTTTGTTTTGATTAGCTTTTCCTAACCTAAACACCCTTAGTGCAGTTGTATCTATATCAGCTCGACTTTTTATAATTTCAGTTGCTTCATTTAGATCATCGGTGACAGGACCATTTCGAGAGCCAGAAAGAGATTCATCTAGGTTATACATTACATGCCCGTTTTTTCCTTTCATTAATTTCCGAAATAACTGTTTCAGTAATCTCTGGTACAGCATCCTGATTATTAGCTGCTGCTTTCAGATCTTTAATTTCATTTCTTAAGTATTCAACTTCTGAAGTAAGTGTAGATCTTAACTCTTTTAATTCAGATGATGTTTTCCTACTAGATACGCAATTATCACAATGAAATACAGGTTTCCGTTTATCAGCGGCCGAGTATAGTTGAATGTCCGTTCGTGATAAACCAGAACACGTAGAGTGAAAAGGTAAATAGCATTTATTACAAATGATTTCTTTTTCCTGATTCAACGGCTTATCGCAGGCGGCACAATTTTTTATCATAGGCATCTTAGGCACTTTGATGTTGCACACAGCAAAAATTAATTTAAATTTCAGAAAACAAACCACAAAAAGTAAGTAAATATTGAGAGCACAAAATTCATGCATACATGCAAAGTTCAATACAAATAATACAAAATATGCATTTCAGTCGCTCTGCATATATTTATATTTATCTACGACATAATAATGTCACAAACAGAAATTACTTCGAATTAAATAATTCATAATATAATATATATTATTCCGTTAGTGCAAATGTTACGCCAAGGTTACGTTCCCGTCTGCAGCAACGACCCACGTTGTTCGACCATCTGCGCGGCCAGCTGTGATCACGCAACCCACGACTTGGAAGCAGCTGTACATTTCTGTGCATTCTTTCGTAGAAGCGCTCCCGCTTCGCCCACAACTGCATTAGTTGGCATGCAACATATCTGCCTACGTTACTCCGTATATGCGGGGCAACCCACGCGATTTACAAACAGGTGCACATTCCTTATGAAGAATCTAGCACATTTACGCTCAACCTACAGATTGGTGCCAGGCACCAGCAGCTCGAATGCAAACTACCCACAAGCCTGCAACCAGGAAGCGTGAGCTTCCTTAGTTTCATACTTGGAACTCCAACCCACTGATTCCCACTACGATGCTAATATCTTCCGCGTTCAGCAGTATATAACCAGCTTGCTTGAGCTATTCAATCCAGTCAGTGACATGGCTCGAACACTACATCTACAAGCAAGCTGGTGAGTACTTTTTAAATTATCTCATGTTTAGTCTGCTTAGTTGAGTGGGTGCGCTAAAACCCACTCTGCTTTAATTATGGGAAGTTGTGTCCAGGCTCCCACCCAGGCTTAGTTGTAGATCACCAGGAGTTTAACTCCTACGCTTAGTTTATAGATCTAGTGCTAGAGCAGGGTTGGTTCCGACCACCCTCATGATTGTATTAGTTTAGGAGGACATGTACGTCCTCACGATGATAACCATTATGTATGTGAACCTTTGTACTCTCTTTATTGTTGTTAGTATATAGATGTTTTTACGACTTGTGTTTATTTTCCTTCTACCTCTGACTACGTCCTCCAGTCACGAAAACCCCCACGTGACAATAATAATAATAAAATATTTGTTTAATATTCGTTTCAAAATATTAAAGATTACACACAAATAACATATTTATTTAATATGTACATCAATATATTTCATTTTCAATATTTTATAAATATTTTTCTAATTTTTTAAATATTTAAAAACATATTGCGGTGATCTTTGAATATAAAATAAAATACATTATATCCACCGTCCCAAATATAAACATAAATTATATACGGTGGATTGAAATGAGAATACACCACAGATATTTTTCTTTATTCCTCTCAGCTAGCTGAGGTTTGCTCAGTAAAGCATAAATTATTTGAATTACGAGACTCTTATTTACTTTTATGCCTGGAAAGAAAGAAGAACTTATATCATAAGCACTAAAGCTCCTGCAAGCTGGACAACTGCTGCTAAACTCTGAATTTAAAAGAAAAGAACGCTGGATGCTTGTATTAACATCAATTAAACACATATGTAAAATTGAAAACACATAAACTTTATTTAACGAACAAAAATAAAAATCCAAATGGAACGTCAAAAAAAATATAAATAAAAAAAATGTTATTCAAGATAATACAATTGGTAAATTGAGAAACGAATTCTCAGGTTTGCTCAAACGTTATAAATAATTGTAGTGATCTGACATAGGATCAGTACAGTCATTCGTTTGAACAAACCAACACAAATGAAATTTGTTTAAAAATAAAAATATTTGTCAAATAAAAATAAATTCTATTTAAAAGAAATTTTCTTGTTTTATTTAACTGAAATCAAATAAATTCTCAAAAAAACTTAATAAACTAAACCAAATAATTTTATATTTGATGATGAACTTTACATGTTAATTATTATTTATGAACTTAACAAGAATCATTTATTATAACCAACCTTGTATATTACGATGTACTTTCCTTTTTAAAAGTTAATCCTTATTATTGGTAACACTGTGACAGAACCTGTCAGCTGATTTCTTGTTTATGAATTATCGATGCAAAGATCGATGATAAAGATAAATCCACTTGAATTTATTTAAACAATCACGTTCACTTTATATAATTGTTAAAGAACACTAACATCTTCTTTTCAGAAAACGTTCAGGTAACACTTCAATATAATTTTAAACTTTATTTATACAATGACATTTGTGTCAAAACATATGATGTAACTATCTAACCTCAAATTAATTACAGATATTTTATCCGGAGTCGAGCATAAGTTCTACCTTCTACGTTTTATCGACTGACTTTGTTACAATTTGCCCCAGCTTATATAGTTTCTGCCAGAACAAAAGAAAACTATGACACTTTTTCAAAACAGCAGAACATCGAACAAGCTTGTGACATCACTAATCCGGGACAGCTGATATTTTTTCTCACTAATCTTAATTCTGTTATTATAGGATTGTAGCCCTTGAAACGAAGATCAATAAAGTATCATACATTCATTATCCCAAAATGTATCGTAACGAAGATATTCGAGAAAAACGTTTGACAATGTACAAATCTCGTTACGATCTAATTACATATAAAGTTCAACAAATCAAGGTTCATCCTTTACAAACTAGTTACATGAATACATGACACAGGTAATCCAATTGGTTTATCCATAGAAACATCTTTACAATTTAATATAAACATGATTTTTACAGTACGCAATACAATGAATAAGCCAATTGATGCATATACAAATTCCAACTTAAATATTAAGTCAACGTTAATCAATTTATGCACAAAATGTCCAGCATACAGTACTCTAAGCACTTGCATAAAAACAATGGTGAGGAAAAGCAGGATAAAAGTCTATAAGAGTTATATTAACACGAACGACAGGGTTCAATACCTTCATTAATAGAAGTGATCAGAAATCTTGTAAACAAATTCAAAAATTAATTGTATTGTATCAGTCATAATAAGATTGACCTAATTGATCTATTTTCAGCTAATTAGCAACATAAACTTGAGCTGGTCTCCTGGAATATAGAAAAATCTATTTAACGTTAAACATCGTAATATGTAAATTTTAATATGGAAATTACTTCTTACTAAGTGGGAAACCGTCCCAAAGTAACATGGGTTGCATAAACGTACCTATGATCAAACAATTTGACTAATTGATATCCTTTTTCTAAAAATGAAACCTATTATTATTATGCATGAGAAAGCTAGGTTATGTTTGCATGAAGTCTTTATTCTTAAGTTTTTAATTTAAACATTAATGAACCTAACTGTGGTCCTATCTATAACCTTTATTTTAATTATGCCCATGACATAACATATCCCTCTTTTAATTTTAAATCCAATATATAAATATTTGTATTAACGTTTCTGTTTGGTCGTTGATTAAATTTTCAATACGGTGATTTGATATCACTGCAATATATTATATTTTTTAAATATTAACGAAATACATATTGTTTGCTACTGGGGAATCATCAAATTTCTATTTTCACTATATTCAATTTAGTAAAAGTATATATATATTGTGATGTTCACGTTTATGTGTGTTAGAAAATTTAATATGAGCATATACATAATAGATAATTTTTGAAAATCATTATTGCACAGATATGGTTATTAAGGATCAATAAATAAATAAATAAAAACAGATAAACTTACATACAAAGTCATAATGATATCCCAAGAATACAAAAATTTAGTATATATTTGTAAAACAATGAAAGAGAATGTAATGGCATATATTTATTATGGTATTTTGATACAATATTAAAATTAACAAGGGTAATAGAAGGAAAGGATATCCTAGCTATAAGTCAACCTGAAAATTAAAAATCATGTAATAGTTTAAAGGTATATTGATTTTCTATTGCATATTTAAAATTCTCCCTGTACTTCAATAATAAGGTCTCATTCACTTCTATGGTTATAGACATTGTTTATAAGAGAACTGAAAGAATTACCAAAGATAGGGTGTATTTTAATAAAAGGAAATTAGGGCCGGCGGTGGACGAGTGGTGTTAGTGCATCACTCGTGCTCCAAGGGTCGTGGGTTCGAATCTCACTTGGGGCAGCGGGATTTTTCTAATTGGAAAATTCCGTCACCTCAACTATGGATGTGTGTATTCGTGTTGCATGTTAGATGGGGGACAGATGACCTTAGATGTTGGTTCCCCTGTAGTGTAGGCGTCAAATAAAAAAAAAAATATGTCAAAATTTTAAGAAACTATTAGATGGTCATACAAGGAAGACTTACCTAAATAAAATTTTACATGTAAGTTGACAAGGGTAAGATTTCTTTCCAATTTTGAACCCTAAAATAAAGGTTTATAACAATAAAGAGCTAATAAACAATATATGCTATACGTACTTATTCCTTCTTGAGATATATTTTAATTGATAACTGTCAGATTTGACATTTCAGATATATGTGTCAATGGTTATTATTCATAACACTATCTTTATCTAAACTTTATCTATTGAAAATTATTAACCACTGCATGAGTGTAAAAAATTTAAATATTTGTTGATAATATTTAACCTTTCAATAACAGTATCCCATATTGAAAGGTTATAATAGGAGTCTCATATTTAGGTATAGAAGAAAATAATTTTATAGGTAATTTTTACGATTGAACATCAAATAATTCGACCCTGAGATCTGAGATATATAAAAATAAATAACAATTTGCACGATACAAAAGTAACGTCACAATATATATACTATATAGACTAGCTCAAAATAGTTCCAACATGAGATTGTCAGCAGGGCGGTACATTCTTGGTCATGGAGTTCAACTTCAAAAGACTACGGACCTAGACTGCAAATAGTGTTGTGCACGTTTGACTAATTACACAATGTTGTTTTAAGAATTATTACATTTATTATTGTGTTTCAATGTCCTGACTTATGTATAATACTCAATAAGATAAAAAATTAAATTATGTTATCCTTAAGTACTACGATACTTCATGCACAGATTTTGCACTGTGTCTGATCACATACGTTGTTTATATTTAAAAATCCCAAACAAGACTATTTTCTTATAAATTGATAAATGATAGTTGATGAAACAATTTTCTCTAGGTAAGTATAATATCAAACTATCAAGTCTCATAATAGTCATGTATAATATTTAAGTACCATTTGTTATTTATTGCTGGTTTACTTTTAAAATAAGTATAAAAAATGAAAATATTTTGATATCTCAACCAAAAATAAAATTGTATGAAATACAGGGCGACCCATCATAATTCACCCGATTAATTATTGTTACATAAAATTATGCATGATGATTAACTTGACAGTCTTTTCTTGTAATATTTGCAACTAGTATATTTAAATTAGTTTACTTAATTGCCAAAAAATAAATAAAAAAGTGTAAGTGAAAAGTGTGAAATACAAGGTTCAATGTAAAGTTCTTGCTCACGAAAAAATTATTAAAAATGAGTCATAAAATAGTATATTACAGTACAAGTGGAGAGATTAAAAGTTTTACTCGCGCGTGTGTCGAGATTACACACGAGGCGAAGCCGAGTATGGAACGACACACAAGTGAGTGACTCAGTTTTCCACGAGTGCTGTATAGCGTTTTGTTCAATCCTGATATTAGAAATTAAAAAAATATATAAATTTAAATTTTTAGAATTACAGAAAAATTAGGAGGCGGTTTTCGTTGTTATGGTTCTCATCATTCGTCATAAAACAAACAATCAATTTGTATTGTTAACTTTCATATTTATAAGTAATTTTGTGATATGTGTTACTATTATGAATAAAATTGGTTAAATGTTCAGCTTATAACTTTGCTTATCAGAAGTGAGTGAAAATTTTTTCACCCACTGCTTTCGCTCACCCGTTGCTATGTAAGTAGGTTGAATGAACAAAACAAACACTTTCACCTTTGATATCTAGGTAAGAAACAGTAATTTTCAACGACAGGATTGAACAAAATTTATTAAAAAGTACGAAGAAAACATTTTTAAAATTTTCAAAACATACCAAATTATGATTAAAACATATTACTTTTCCGAAATTTTCAAAATCATCTATTGCTTACTGTGAGAAGAATCAGCCATTGTAAACAAACAGTTACCACTCAAAGGGAGGCGACACGAAAGTCAGTAAAGTTTCTATAACTTAAACAATATTTGATAACAAATTTTCAAATTTTATAAAATACAAGGTTATTATATGGGAATATTTTGTGTAAAGTATATGTTTAAAAATTACAAAAACTGAGATATCTATTTTGATTTTTGAAAGAAGGCGTAACATTTTCCATTATTTGTTATTCTTTTGGGTGTAGGCTAAACAATTTTGCTAAACTAATTAAATTAATAGGGAAGACGCATATGTCGTCAATTGAGGAGATTCTTGCATTTTCATAAACGTCATTACTAAATTAGTTAGAATATCAGTTATAAATGCATTAAACAATTACCAATTTTACGTAATTAATTTTTGAAAACCTTGAAAATCTAAATAAATTTAAAATGCAATACTGGTGTCCTCTAATGGATGAAACTTTGTTACCTCTTACAGTTCCAAAGACGACCCACTGTTGGTGCTAATGAAACAGTTAAGAGTCCTGTATTACCCGTCAGTTTGAAAATTTTTTTATTTTCAAGTTCAAATATCGTCTACTTATGAACGAGTAATTAATATTATAATGTACGTTATGCTGTTGTGTAATTAACTGCCATAATTAAAGTGGTGTTAAATATTTCTGGTAATATTAATTCAAAATTTAGTTTATTGGTTTTCATCAGCGCCATCTAACGTTGAGTAGATCGTCAATATTGCTTCTTCACATTCAAAGCGGTACCTACTTTTTTACATCAAATAGCTTTGAGGGAAGTTGCTCAAGGCCAAATTCGGTTTTAAATGAGGAGAATTTTTAAATTTAATTTTTTCAAATAAATTGAGGGTTTTTAGAAATTACGCTTATCTGGAAATATTTTTCTAACCAAAATGAACGAATACAAATATTAAAAAAAATACGTGCGTCTTCCCTATTCACAGGTGCTAATCAGTACTACATAAAACTGAACATGTAGTGACATTATTAGTGCCTCCGATACAATTGCTCAAACACTTACACTAAATTTGATCTGAACAGAAGTCTGAACTAATTTATATTGCATTTTTTATTTCACACACACGTTTTTGGTGTTCCTTGTAAAAAGTATTGAGTATTGAAATATAAGAATTACAAAATACTATATTAGTTCTACGTTGTATATAGGAGAAAAAAACAGATTTTGGCGCATGGTATGGTTTGTCTCCCGACACCCAGCACTTCTAACAGTTGAAACACTAATTCCTAAAGCCTCAGCTGCTTGCTGTATAAACAAACAATTGAATCACTGATTTCAGAAACACCCTAAGTCCAATTTCGGCCATATCTGAGTTATATACGGGATGCCGTTCAAAATACATAGACCTATCGATTGAGCACATAAACAACCCAAATCGAATAAGTTAAAGATATCTTACACGACCCAGAAATGTAGGCTGAGCACAGAAACACCCTTAGTCTGTGACATACGTCGACCATTGCTTAATGTTTAACTGTTTTAAAAGTTGTTTTTCAGTTCAAGTTACTTATAAAGTCATTAGTTTAGTTTGATTTTATAAAATGTTCATTATCTTTAATAAATCTTTAAAAAAATATGTAGTTTTTATTTGATGCAGAAACCACCTAAGTCCATGTGACATTTGACCTTTCAACTTCTCTTGACATAATTGATATACACATATTGTAGGATCTTTTTGAAACTCTGGTGCTAATGTAACAAATGGGTTACTTTAAAGTTTATATAAAAATAATTAGGGAAGTGAATTAGTTTTTTGCATTTATCTCTGAACACGTCATTTGTGACTTAGGTTGTTTCTGAAATAAGTGATTCAATTGCACAATAAGGTCATAAATAATTAATGTGTCTTACCTCTTGCTCAAAAGATAAAGGAAGTAAATGTCCACTGTTTTTTTTTCCCTCTAGAAGTAGTTTAGCAAATTTAGCAATAACTCCTGAGACTGTGCAAATGCAGTGTCCTTCCTTGTTACTGACATATTATAAAATCACAATTTTCTAAAAGTTCTGAAAACTGTTGCTTATATTTTTGAAATACTCTTGAAAAGCATTTAAATAAAAAATAACTTCAGCAAATGCCATGCGTGTCAATCAGATATAGTCTGCAAGTATCAGTGATACCTGCAACAGGTTTTACAACAAAGTTACATGTTCATTTTTGCATACAGCATTGCTATAATTTTGGCATTTTCTTTCAGAAATATGTGAAATACATTATAGAATCCCTAACATTGATCTATATTAGTAGTGATGACATTAAGTTTTTCCACAATAATTTTGCCAACATGTTTATCCAACACCTCTAAAGAGGACTAAAACTTAATGTTAGCAAGCAATTAAAGTTGATGTTTACTCACTTGTGGGTAGAAAAACATAAAAGTATTACTATATTAAAATATTGAAAATATATATTCGTTTTAAGAAATTAATCAGGACTAATTAAGAGTGAAATAGTGTATTCAAAAATTAACCATCACATGCTCTTAAGTAAAGAAAAATAAATTTACTTCAGGAATTTATTAAATAATAGTCAAGAGATTAGGAGAGTTAAAGTATGGGAAGGGATATAAACAATAATCTGTTACTTTACATCGACAATCACAAAAATACATATATGTAACAATAACGAAAATGTGTTAAATGTAGTAACAGTCAAATCAAACTCGTTGAAACTTCCCGCTTTTTTATCTCGATCCGCCTACAGCATGTTACATGAGCAAAAGCCTGAACTAAGAATGATAGTTGTCATTTACCAAAATGTTTGAATAAACACGGGATATGACCTTTTTTTACTTCATAAAGTTCTTTTCTACTGTTGTATATTCGGGCATTTTTATCTCAAATAACACTTGATTGATAATTTAGGAAGTACACCTTACCATTTTTAAAAGCTCGTTAGCTATAGCTTCGTTTTTATAAATTTACATTTTTTTATTCGTTAAGGAAATAGCTTTTGTAATTTTGTATTTGCTATAAAGCATAATATTAACTAGATAACACTCTTAAGAAAAGATCTCATGTACAATAAATGTAAACTAAGGGCAATTTTTAAAAATTGTAATGAAATTCTTCAGAGCTGTTTAAGCGGTACTTTACCTACGTGATAACGTAGCCTTAAATCAACTTCCAACGACCCAGAGAAATGATAATATAATGCTATTCACGTCATACTCGTAAATAACGAGAGTACAGCATAACAAAACACTTTCTGTGATAATTTCGTACAAAGATGACGCAAAGCTCATCTTTCACTGGACGGACAATATCTATCTATAATTTAAAGCCGCGTTTGGTATTTAAAATCTATTTATTCGAAAAGCTCAGATTCCATAGTATCTATTATTGTAAATAATTGTAACTATAGCGATAGAGGTTTCAGAGCACAAAGAGTTCAAATACCAAACGCAGTATAATTACTTTTGTGCTGAGCCAAGAATGAGCTATGACCAACATGAATAAAAAACAACGAATTATAAAAAAAGACAACTTTATTAAATACTTAATTAGCAATTCATTCAAAGTATTACACTAATAAACTGATTAAATACAATTTCAAATTAGTAAAATGTAAAGCTTATGCATTTGCAGCAAGATGTTTGTGAACGCACTCCTCTTTATTAATAAGATGAGTTGTTTTATTAACAAGTTGCATAAGAGCAGATAAATCATGAGCCCAATCATTAAGAACGTCATTTGGATCTTTTGTTTGTTTGAAGTGTATTACTTCAGATGGACGATCAGTTTTAGCTTGAACAGTTTTGTTAACAACCAGCTGTGATAGAAACTCTTCTGTTTCAGCAGTAGTAAGATCAAGAAGTTCCGCCATTCGTGCCAACTTTATTCTTGTGTAATATTTGGCCATTACACGTATATTGTGTTCTACCACACGACTCCTGCAAATAGACAAGGAATTCTAACAAATTTTGATTAATATTATGGCCAATTAACAAACCTAAGATCTTTCCATCTTTGTTTAGCTTGTTCGTTTCCGCTAAACACAGGTGTGGCTTTCAAAGGATTTTCATAAATTTCGCAAAATCCAGACCATTTGATTAATTCGGGTGTTGTGAAAAGTTTAAGTAACTGCTTGAAAAGTGGGATTTCCTCTAATGATTTATCCGCTAACACGCGATGTGTTAGATCTGCCTAAAGACATAAAGGAAACCAAAATTTCTATTAAATGTATTCAATTTTTCTTCATCATTTTATGTAACAAAAGAAAGTAACCTATAGTGTTGAATATAAGAAATAAGTCATTACCTGTTCGTTATCATGTGGAGCTAAGATAAGGTAGAGCACTACAGCTTGCGCAGCAGCCTGACGATCAATGGGTGCTTCTTGAATAGATGGAGTATTAAGAACAGCTCTATAATGTTTACATGTAGCAAGGTAAGATCCTTCGTGTTGGTCTAGTTCCATCATGAGTCGATAATATTTTAGTTTTAGATCCTAAAATTAATACAAGTTTAAAACAAGATTACTAGATTTAGTAATTTATTAAATTTATAGTTTTTATTATTCAATTTTAAGCTAGGTAGCTGCCGGAATGTTGCCTTCGAAAATTCAGACACAGCATATTTCAACATTAAAAATCAGTGCCAGCAATTTTTTGGAAAATTATAAAACCATACGAACCAGACTTTCATAGTGTAAAAATAGGATAGTAGTGTAATAGGTACCTATTATTTACTTAAGTACAGGTGCTTACTAAAAGAAGTACCTTGATACAGTTCCAGACACATATACAGGGTATCCATTTACTTGAAATTGATTTCTCTATCAATTGTTTATTCATCCAGAGATTCATTTTTAAACCGTTGTCACGTGCCAGTTTTTAAATTATTTTCTTAAATTTTTCAGTTTTATAAGGTTGTAATAAATAAGTCACAGTTTATTCATTTATTCGAATTTAAAAACATTATTTGCAGACAGAATTATCAGGGTCCTACAAACACTATTAAAGTGTTTTCAAATTTGTTTTTGAACAAGGTGTTCAAAGCATACCTTCAGATTTTGATAACATTAAATCAAATTTACTCAATTTTTCAAATGGAACACCCTGTATGCTTTATTTTCTTTAATAGGTGCAGCGATGCCAAATTATAATTTTTTCCTTAACTTTTGAACTTCCAAGTGATCTTGGCTAGCCAAGAAAGATAAACTAACATTTCAATGATACTATCTAGTCATTTACCTTAGTTTTGAGATTTTGTATTCCAAGCATCTTACTTTTCTTGTTACTAAAATGAACTATTCCCTAGAAGAATTAATAAATAAATATAATGTATGGTTTAGGAGAAAGCGATGGAAAATGTCTCTTAGTTGGGAATATATACTCAAAATTTTTCGAAAAGAAAACACCCTCAGTAAGTACGTTTAGAAAACTGAAAAGCTATTTGATAGTATAGGTAAGGTAATGTTGTTTACGAAAACACCATAAGAATGAACAATTTGGATTTAAATGTCAAGAAAATAAGCAGAAATTTGGTTATTAAAAATTTGTCAGTGGTAAGAATCCTTTACGACAAAAAATTCGGAAATTAAAAACAAATAAAAGTCCGGGCCCAGATAAAATATATACAGAGATTTTAGAACTCATAAGCGAAGATAATACTGACCTGTTAGTTACTTATCAAATATATGACACAGGTCAAATCCCTAAAGAGTGGCTTGAGTCTATATTCATTCCCATACCTAAACAAACGCAGTCGGGAAAATGTGGAGATTTCAGGCTAATAAGTCTTATGCGCCATGCTCTTCAAGTTTTATTAAAAGCTCTCCATAATAGACTGTACAGAAAATGCAAAGAAATAGGTCCAGATCAATTCGGTTTCTCAAGCGGGATGGGAACTAGAGAAGCTCTCTTTTGCGTTCAAGTATTATGCCAAAAATGCCAAGATCAACAAAAAGACGTATTTATGAGTTTCGTAGATTTTGAAAAGGCATTCAACCGAGTCAATCATTCAAAGATGTTAGAATCCTTACAAATAGCCGGATTAGACAGTAAAGGTATCATATTAATAAAAAACCTGTATTAAAACCAGAGTGCTTCAATTAGAATTGACCAGCAAATATCCAACAGTACAAACATTCGCAAAGAGGTTAGACAAGGATGCGTATTGTCACCTATGATATTTAATTTATATTCAGAATTCTTAATCATGCAAGCACTTGGAGAGATTACTGGAGGGATAAAGATCAACAGTGTTCAAATAAACATTATCAGATACGCAGATGACACTGTCCTTATAGCAGAGTTAGATATCTGTTTACAAAAAATATTAAAAACTTAACGAAACATGTGAAGAATTCGGAATGCGCATAAATAAGAAAAAACAAAAATAATGATAATAAAGAAAAGAGGGCTGGCGGTGGACGAGTGGTGTCAGTGCATCACTCGTGTTCCAAGGGTCGTGGGTTCGAATCCCACTTGGGGCGACGGGATTTTTCTAATTGGAAAATTCCTCCACCTCAACTATGGGTGTGTGTATTAGTGTTGGATGTTAGATGGGGACAGATGACCTTAGCTGTTGGTTCCCCCATAGTGTAGGCGCGAAATTAAAAAAAAATAAAGAAAAAACAAGACATTCCCATACCTATATGAATGGAAATGAACTAGAACAAGTAAATCAATACAAATACTTAGGGGTGCTGGATTAATTGCAAACTAGATCCCGAAAAAGAAATCAAATGTAGAATAGAGCAAGCCAGAAGTAGTTTTAAAATGCTAAGAAGTCTCCTTTGTGACCCTCATCTCGATATACATCTTAGACTAAGAATAATAAAATGTTTCGTATAGTCAGTCCTACTCTACAGAGCTGAGACACGGACCTTAAAAATCAGAAGCATAAATAAAATAGAGGCATTCGAGATGTGAATCTATCGCCGCCTTCTAAAAATACCTTGGACAGCACACATAAGCAACGACGAAGTCTTACGCAGACTAAACAAAGATGAAGAACTTTTTAAAACAAAAATCTAGAAAAACCTCTTATCTAGGACATCTGCTTAGAAATACAAAATATAGTATTCCTCAGCTGATTATTAAGGGCAAAATAGAAGGCAAACGTAGGCTAGGCAGAAAGAAAATGTCGTGGATGCGGAACATCAGGAACTGAACAGGACTAAATTTCGAGGACCTCATTAGAAAAGCAGGAGACAAAGAAGAATATGCTGTTGTAATCGCTGACCTCCAATGATGGAGAATGCACTCGAAGACGAATAAGGGATATATCTAGTGTTTTTTTAAATTTGACGTCAACGTAGGCTGTGAATAGTCGATTGTGAATAAACCAGAAAAAAGAAAACAGAGGTTGGATTTGAACGTTTTGACAATGACATTTATTAATACGATCAAGATCCGTTCACAATCAACTACCCATAGTCGCCTTCGACGTCAAATTTAAAAAACACTCGATATTTTGATATGAAAGATAATATTTTGTGGTCTTTACAAAAAGATAGTGCAGTATGCACCAACAGAAGTTAAGAACGATATTGCTTGTCTGCAAGAGTAGTGACACTAAAAAAATGAACAAAATTGAGTTGTTGCTAGCTAAAAAAGTGATATACTATTATGTAGAGAAGTGACACTTCTAGTGAAGCCATCTACTGATTATTATTGGATTCTCAGTTGTGACACTTTTCTACATAATAATAGTAGATCACTTTTTAAATCTTAGCTAGCAATAACCCAATTCTTTAATTGTGTCATCACTATTCGTGCGGAATAGCGTTATATGATTTCGGTTACATGATGCTCCTGCACATTTCGATAGGGGAATGCAGCCTCATCTTGATCAAGCTTTCACAGGTGAATGAACTAATTGGCCTGCTAGATCTCCCAATTTCATCAGTATGGACTTGTTTTATGAAAATGTTTGGTATATTGCTTATAGGATTCAGGTACAGGTACAGCATAAACTAACCAAGAAATCATAGATATAGTATGATCAAAAAGTCTTTGGATCAGGGTTGCCATGAAATTAACAAGCTGTCTATGAAATTATTTATTTCTATTATTTTGACATTTACTTCACAACTGTCATGTCAATAGATAATAGTTCAAATAAATTCCATTCTGTGTTCTTTTTATAAATGTTATTAAGTAATACTTAAAATAACTACAAGCACAAGAAATAATAATAGCATACACTAACCTAACATTTTCTGTGCACTATAGGGCTCTGTTTAGCCCACTAGCTTGGGTTTAGAGGTGTCACCGCGTCATATTTTCTTGACACAGGTGGCTGTATCTCCATTAGCGCTACTCAAGATACATTAGCACTACTCTGTACAGTTCACAAAAACTACGGGCAGTAGAAGTAAATAATTCTATAGATTTTTGTTTATTGTTTCCAGCCTTATTTTGTGGAACTCCATAATCATGAAATAAATAAAGATTATTAAAAGTTTCACAGTTTTATTAATTATTTATTGTCAGGTATATTTTAATAAAACTGTGAAACTTTTAATAATCTTTATTTATTTCACAATTCTATAGATTATTTACATTCCATGGCTATTGCGATCCAAAGACTTTTTGATCATACGATAGTTTAAAGAGAGTTATACAGTGAGAGTGTAAAATATAGAACTATCACAGCAAAACTTTTATCGAATGTCTTTTAAAGAAATCCTCAAATATCTCAATTTTTGTTTCAAAAAAGGTATATTTTACTGTAATGCTCACCTTTAGATCATCTGTTATATTTTGAGTTGACGATCATGTCAGTGATGCTTTTTTAAATGAGAAACATGATTTTTTTAATAATTAATTTGTCCAGAGCATAAAATTTTAAGACAATATACTGAAAAACCACGACATTATGTTTTGAAATTACTATTACAAAAATGTGGAATGATAGCCTATTCTGAAATCTATACTTTTGACAAGAATCTACTTTTCTAAACAGGAAGTCAAATATAAATTTAGGTTATGTAAATTAAGTTTGTAAATTTTGTATTATTAATCACATTTTTTATGTTTATGAATTTTACGATAAATCTTTTGAAAATACTGAAAGCACTTTTTGTAATGTCATGTATAAAATAATAATATAATCAATAATGGATTTTCAACGCTTCAACAAAACTATTGTTTAGATAGCAACTGTCAGTGTCAAATTTTTATAGAATTTCGTGATTGTACAATAATATACTTTTTGATATGAGTATACTAAACAGCGAAAAGATTTACTAAACACTTTTAGGTTAGGTTATAAATTAAAAAAAAATCTTTGAAATATATACACCCAGAACAATAATATTGCATATTTCTCTAACACAAGTGTTTTTCCTATAACATTTATTTAGTTTTTATTGTTAAGTTTAATGAATGTTAATAATACAGTTTGTTTAATGTTAATACAAATTTACATAAGACACATTGAAATAAGACACTTAACAATAAAAACTACATAAATTTTATAGAAAAAACACTTATGTTAGAAGAATATGTAATTGCAACTGTTGCTAAACACGAAAATGGCAGCATTGTGATGACCCATATTTCGAAGCTGGCGCTTATACAACTACGGACGTTAGTGTAAGTTTTGTAGCAAGAAGTCGATAAACTAAACCAAAACAGGAACATGAAAAACCTAGGTCAACGCGTGATCAACGGCTGTAAAATACAATAAGTTAATATGATAGATTAAGTAGCATCTTGTGTTACTCTCGGCTGTTAAAGAAAGTAAGCAGTGTACGTTAGGATTGTACTTTTTAACATTTCGTTTGTCATCGTTGACTACATACACCCTAATACATGTTAATAATTAAAAATTTCATTACATTTTAAATGTCATAGGGTAATGAAGACATGTAAAAAAAAGTAATTGCAAAAAATCATTCCAGCTCGCCAGCTATTTCTCTTGTCAGTTAAATTACTCGAGTCGAGCATGCAATTCGCGACGCATTTTGCATTTTCACCCTCGTGATTTCGGTGACCTAGATTCTTCATTTGTTTGTTTGGGTACAGTGCTAGCTAGGGTTCCTGAATGAACACTTTAACTGTGTTATTTTAGAGTTAGAACACGGATGTCAAAATCTATCTCTTTCTATGCCAAAAACTAAGCTGTCTGAAACAGAGATATATTTTGTCTGTTTTTAATTTAGTGACAAAATTCAGTAGCCGTCAGTTCTGAATTTTAGGTTACGCTTGATTTCATGTTTAACTTTTATACATGTACAAATTTTTAATGTGCACATTATCATTTATTTATTGATTGTAGAGAATTTTTAAAACTACTATAGAATATACAGTGAAACCTATAAATCTGACCACCAGTTTAAACTGACCCTCTGGTCATATTGACCTTTTTCTCAGTCCCTGCAAAAATCCCATTACTTTAATGTAATTTATACTGTATAAACTGACCACTTGTCTTTTGTGACCATTGACCACATTTACCTCAAATATTTGTTTAAAAATGTTTGTGTAATGTGACCATTAGCCAAGGGATTACTTTACTTACAGTTATAACTAATCTTCTAAAAGTTTAAATAGGCATGTACATGTAAATTGCATTCAAAGAATTTCTAAGAATGCATCTAATCCCTTAATAGTGACCAGTTAGGTTCAGGTATTTCCAAGTTTTAAGACTTTATTTCTGCTTCTGAGAAATTCATTACCTGCGAACTTTCACATTAGTAACCCTTGGATATTTTAAAATTGTTTTATAAAATCAGTCTTGTTTCATCTATTGATTGAAACAGCGGAACATTTTACTATTCAGAACTGCCCTGGAATCCTAACAGAACTGTACCATGCTAAAAATAATATTAATGAACTAATCTGTGCTAAACATATGATCTTAAGACAATCTACGTTACATGATTTTTAAATCAATATGTACATATAAGTAGTATGTACATAACACATATCTATCGCATGTAATAAGTGATCTTTTGAATAAATATATATTGTACATATACATTTTTTTAGCATTTACTATAAGCACAAAAACTCAAAATACCTACCTATGTAATGAATATCGCATGAAAATAAAAATTGTTATGTATAAAAAAAATTCACACTTTTACAAAGTGACCACCTGCTGCCAATTGACCGTTTTGGGTCAGTCCCAAAGGTGGTGACTTTAGGCAGTTTCTACTGTATATCAATTTTATATCTAATAATTTAAGACAACTTTTAATAAAATATTAACTGTAACTAGAGTTCCTAAATGAAAACTTTAACTGTGTTATTTTAGAGTTAGGACACGGATGTCAAAATCTATCTCTTTCTAGGCCAAAACTAAGCTGTCTGAAACAGAGATACTTTTTTCTCTCTTTTTACTTTAGTGACAACATTCAGCAGCTGTCAGTTATAAATTTTAGGTTATGCTGTCATGTTTATTTTTATGCATGTAAAAACTTTTAATGTGCACATTGTCATTTATTTACTGTTTGTAGAAAATTTTTAAAACTAGTACTTATATCAATTTTTCGACAGCTTTCAATAACGTAGTATTAATTGTACCAAATTTCAGATTTATATAATTGTAATACTGACAGTTTAATTAATTAAACCAATTTTCATGATTACCAACCTTCTAATAAATAGTTTCAAAATATGAAATGTCACTCGGAAAATTTGACATGCGTGTCTCAACTCTAAATAACACAGAGCTCAGTTCATATTTAGGAACCCTAACTGTAACCAACTTCAATAATTGTCATATCAACAGTTTCATTTATTTTTCATGATAACCAACCTTCTAATACATACATAATCTTTAACCTCTTATACCTTTAAAGGTGAAGGTGCTGGACACACCGAGCTGCAGAATTGATATGTGGGTGTGAGACAAGACATCTGAGTACCTTCCGGAGCAAACTCGACTTAACTCTGTTGAGCGAAATAATCCACTATAATCAATCATCCTGCCGTACTGCCGGTTCCTTCTAATAAATAGTTTCAAAATATGATATGTCACTAGAAAGGTTTGATATGTGTGACTTAACTCTAAATAATACAGAGTTCAGTTTATATTTAGGAACTCTAGTGCTAACTACTGCATTTTAGGTTATGTTCGTTTGTTTTGATGGATTTTGTGGATAGCATAAATTGTAATAGCATATTTTAAAAAGCAAGGAAAAATTTGCCTTTTTTAAAACATTTTTATAGGAGAAGCAAGAGTAAAAATTGCCTTGTTTAGGATAAATATGTAGCTATGTACAAAAATTATAATGAAAATATCTGAAATACATAAACCTAAAATATCTTTAACAAATCTTTTCTTAATTGCATTTAGACTTATTTTCTCAAGCTCAACAGGATCCCTTGAAGTACCTGGAATAACTTTCCATTTCTTGCTCTATTAGTAAAAACTAATTATTAAAAAGTGTAATTTGTTATGCACATCTTGAAGCGTGAGCAAGTTGAGTTTTGGCAACGTGAACATCAATTATCAGAAAATATTACTAAACGCCGAACTAGACAAGTGTCAACTTATAACACGGTGTTGATCATGCTTCAAAACCATCATTTCATCCAGCACAACATTCAAATGAAGCAGCATTTATATTTCAAAAGCTCTTAAAGCTAAACCTTTATTTACTACAAATGTTATAAAGATCGAATTCAATTGAATAATGCCGCCGTTTGGCTAGTACTCTGTTTACTCAATTGAAATTCAGCGAGAAAAATAGAAGAGGTACAACAAAACACTCGCATCGCTACTTATCAAATGGCGACCGATCTCTTTGATTGGCAACCTTCTTGTTTAACGAACAATTTGGAGGAAAAGGAGTTGTCAGAGGTCACCTTGCCAAACACTGTTACAATAAAGAAATTCAAACCAAACGAAAAGGGTGTACCACCAACCTTACAGTGTGAAAATTACATCTCTGTGTTGTCAATATGATAATATTTTTAAGTTTCTGAGTTAAGTGAACGTATAATAGTTGTATGTCAGATATATTCGCTATGTGCATGGCGACCTCTGCTGTCGTAGACTGAGAAATAAGGACGGAAACCATAACATTGGTGTTTATGGACGGATATCGAAAGTGTGAAATAAATCAAATATAAAGACTATTTTTTGTTTACTTTCTACATGAGCGTGTACAGTATTTATTTTTATGTGATTGAGAAGAATAAGCATGTAAATAAATTGTATTTAATATACATATTTTCATGTTATTATTTGACTTTTTGAGGTTATATCTATATCTCTATATACACCTTTGAAAATTTATATTGAGCTACCAGAAAATTTATATTGAGCTACCAGAAATTTATAAAACTTGCACTTGCTATTTGAATCATTATTTTTGCAATTCACTACGCAACAAGTATTCCCACCCATTATGTTCGCAAAGTTTACTGAAAGCGTCCATCGTTATTGCTCTATTGCTCCACCTACAGCGCTTCGGGCGATTATCCCATCCCCTCCAAGCCGATGCACATAGCAAATGGGAAGAATCCAAAGTTAGTAAAACTGGATTAAATGTCACAATAAATCGCATAGTACTAGCCAGCAGATTGGTAGTGCAAGTTTTCTATTAAAATGTGTATAATTAGCTTTAACTGTTGATTTTGCCTACTGGCAGATTTACCGTTGGGCAAATTAATCAAGTGTCTATCTTATTCTTACAAGCTGTAATTGACTGCTTTTAATGATTTGATAATTACCTGTGTGCCGTCATCATCAAAGAACTTTGTATTAATTTTCTTTGAAATAATTTGTGTACGTATATAGTCTTGCTTTGCTAAACAAAGACGCATCTGTTCTAATATAAGTTCTACTTTTTCACGTTTTTCCATAGAACCGTAAGTTTCAACTTGCAATTCTTGAATGATATTTGCAGCCTCAGTAATATTTCCTTCCTCCTCTCGAATCTGAGCCAATTTATGAGTTAGTCTTGCACGTTCCACTTCTACATATATCTTTCCTTCAGTAACTTGCCTAAAAAACCAACATAGATTAGAAACAATTACACTGAATAAGATAAATGTAGCAACAAACCTCAATGTATCAATTAACTGAATTTTAGTCTCTTTATCAGGAGTCTGATCTACATAGCTACAACATTCTTGAACCATTTTGGCTACAGCTTGTTTTAATTGCGATCGACGCTTCGATAAAAGAGAAACATGTTCATTAAGAGCGGTCCAGTTATTTGCTTCGCGACATATTTGAACAATAGCAACTAAAACCCTTCCTGTTGAAACCATATCAGCACCAGTTCTAGTCTGCTTTTCTAATGCCAGTAAGGCATCGAGAGCATCGTGTAGTTTTCCCGAAGTAGCTAATTTCTTGCATTCGGGTATCTTTTCATCGCAAGTTGAACTATAGTCAACTTCCATTTTTAGGATTTTTCCTGAATCACTTGCTAGGGCATCCATTGTTAACTAAAATATAAATTTAAAGAGGTTATTAATCGAATGAATAAATGTAATTTTATTAGAAGAAATGTAAGAAGAATTTTACCTTTATATATTCGACACGTTATATTAATTAATTACTTTAGAATGAAATGAATATAATTTACACCTGTTAATGCTACTGTAAAACACAAAACAATAAGAAACAGCCAGTCATCAACGTCTTTTGACAATCACAAATTGCAAACCGGCATGACAATATTTTCAGAAGAATTTATGTTGGTGGAACTGAAAAATTACAGCCGGCGAGCAGCGTCTAATAAACCTCACACGGCAAATATACGCTTATATAACGTTCGGATTAATTGGAGGATAATTCCGAAGATAAAATTCCCGTGTAAAAAATTCGTTTATAATCTATTCATTCACTATGTAAAGGAATGAGGGCTGGTGATGACTGTTTGGCAGATTTTACAAATTCTAATGTTAACAATTTTTGGAGCAAAACGGTATTGCCATTTTTTAAATATTTTTATACACCGCGTGTCTGAAATGAACCAGAACATACAGGAATTAAAATAGGAAAAATTTAATAAGATCAGAGATTGCTGTGGTCTCCTTAACTTGAAATATTTGCTGCATTCGGTATTCCAACTCTTTCTGCTCTGACAGCTCTATTACACCCAGTTGACCCAGTATATACCGGGTGTCCAAAAAGTGTGGAAACGCTTGAATTTCTCCACGACACATCCGATTACAAAAAGAAAAAACACGTGTTCCTTTATTTTGTGAAACCTATTCAGTCGTTATATGCAAACATCGCCCCCACCCCCCTGGGGGGTGGGGCGGGAGTAAGTTGTGAAAACTTACATGGGAACACAATTACCAATTGTGTAATAAAATTCCTAAATAGAATAATATATTTTATTCGGAATCATATGGTAATATGTGCATTCCTAACCGCCTCAGAGGGTGGGAAATTAACCATTCCTAACTTACTTTTAATTCCCTCTCTTGGTCAGGAATGTAATCATTCCCTACCTGTTATCCCTCTCTTGGTCAGGAATGTGATCATTCCCGACCTGTTGTAAGTTCGTAGTTTGCTCGGTAGAGGGCGGGTGCATTATTAGGTCAAGTTTGTCACTTCAGTTGTCAGTTGTAAATAATTATTATTTGTTAAAAAATATGATGATTCCGAATAAAATAGTATACAAACCTCGGCGGGACGTTTCCTCCTGTCTCGAGCATTAGCTCACCTCGGGCCTGGGCCCTCGGTGAGCTATCTTAGCTCTCGACAGGAATGAAACACTTCCCGCCTCGGTATGTAATCTACTATATATTCTAACTGCAAACTTGAGAAAAGGAGGGATTACTGGTAGTTACGAAAAACCTGTTACCCCAGTAGCACACCATATTTCTTTAATATTTAAAAAATATAAAGGTAATATTATATGTGTTTTAAATATTTAAAAGATTAGGAAAGTATTTACAAAATATTGAAAATGAAATATTTAGAAATATATTGATATACATATTAAATAAATATGTTATTTGTGTGTAATTTTTAATATTTTGAAACGTATATTAAGCAAATCTTTTTATTATATACTACAATACATATTTATTGGAAACATTGATGAATTGTAAATCTTGCTTATGATCGTGCGCGATCGTGTGTCGTCGCGTATGTTCGTAGAAAGCAGGCAGAAGGAAGATGAAGATGCAACGACGCCATTGTGAATTTGTATGGTTTTTCATCAGTCATCAGTTTTGTGTTTTTTTTTCGGATTAACTGTTTTATGTAGGTATGTATTGATATTAAACCATAAAGTAGTTACCTAAGAAGTGACTATTCTACTCCTACGAATAAAAGAGAGCCTGCATATCCACTGAAAAGCTGCTCATCATCAAATGGTAATAATACATATTACAAATAACATGGTTATTCAACCAGCTACAGATTGCTGCAACTTTGACAAAAAAGGTATGATGATTATAATAAATTTATACTTTTTCTAACGGGTGATTATAAACCCTCAACATCTCAGTTGTGAAATTTAAAACGTATGTGTCGTATTACTCAAAAACAATAATTTTTTGAACATCAAATAAATTACATTAATTTATTATATGTCTAAAACAGTAATAAAACACATAGGTTTTAAATTTCACAGTAACTGAGATGTCAATTTATTTTCTAGAGTTCAAAAGAAAAACCTATCAAAACTAAAAAAGTGTGTTAAACCTTCATTGTTTTTACCGATACGATTATTATTATGTTATTAAATATTACAGAAGCAGCAACCCTAAGCCCAAATACTAAACAACTGAGCACGTCATCATAGCAGCTATTAAGAATTGGTTAAGACATACTTCGAGAAGATTAAACAACAGCTAGTAAGTGCTTTTTTTTACTCATAACATTGAAATCACTCATTTTGCAATTGATAACGATGATTGAAATCGCATTTCAACCACTAGAGGTTGGAATTTTCGGACTACTGGGATTTTGAATTTCAAACTGTTCGACATTCAATTGCTGACAAGGGAAATGTCATGTTTTGTCACTTAAATGTCATAATTTTTTCTAAAGTGCATTAATTTACTAAAAATTCGGTGAAGAAATAGTATATGCAATGCGTGGCTGATAAAATTTCAACATCTCGAGTTACTTAACTTTTGATTTTTAATTTTAATTCTTTTGGTTGAAGTAACTCATAAAAAGTCTGCTGAGTTTTATGCTTGTATACTGTTTCGAAAATATTCGATTAATTTTAAAAAATGCTTAATATTGCCTAATCACATTTTCTATTATTGGTCGCCCCACATAATGGTATTGGGCTTGACTACATCAAATTAAGATTTTCTTAACAAGCATTATTTTTTCTTAAAATAATAAAACACTTCAATTTGTTGCAAAATTTGACTACACTAATATGGTGACTAGAAGTACAGATGTTTCAAAAAGTCCATGTTCATTATATAAATTTCCTTAAAATATGTTGCTGCGAGAGATCGACTATAACCATAACGTCTTTGACTATATATAACCCTAAATCTTTTTTTTTATTCTTACAGAAAGAAGAATTATGAGTCCCAAGACAAGCTTCCTATTGAATAATTATCGAGTATTTATATATTTTTACTGAGTGAATAAATTCTTTTTGCTACAATATATCTTTTATTCTAGTCCTATTCCATGAGATAAGAATTATATCCTTAATATACCAACGAATAAACTGCTATTTAATTTAATATTTCCGTTATAATATAATTATTGAAGTCTTCAGGATGGATGAGAAGTTATTTTTTTATTGGATTGTCGTGAATTAAAATGAGCAGTGAATATTTTTCTCAGGCGTATAATCCTTTTTGTGATACTACCTGCAATTACAATTAGAGAAAAAAAAACATTTTCTTGTTGACAGTCATTTTACCATTTCAAAAGAATATACGTATTTAATTCAAACCCAAGTTTTTTATTACTAAGTGTAACTCTTATGCTAAATAAACTTCAAATGCAATTTTTGTCAAAAATTTTCGTATGTTACACTTGTTAGAGAATATGGTTTCATAAAGAGAGCAAAATTCTCTTTTTAGTAGAACAACATGTATAGGGTTTTATTTGAAAAGTTTAAATGACCTGAACAAGAAATGAATGGTGAAAAGAAAATTGAAATTCATGTTGCTATAGAGCATAATTTGCTGTACAAAAATATTCTTAAAAACATTCTAATAATATTCTAGGAATATTATATGAATCAGCAATATAACATTCATAAGATATCCTAACTATAGTATGAACAAAAAATAACTCCATCAAAGGTGCCTTTGGTATTATGAACTCGTATGTGTATTAATAACACCAGAAAATTATTATATCAAATTAATAACAACCGTCACTGTCAAAGGACTCTGATTATTTTGTATAATTTTCTAATGTTATAATAAACATGGCTTCAAAATCCTAAAGGCACCTTTGATGGAGTTACTTTTTACTCATACTATAGAATGTTAAATAAATATTATTAAAATAATATTGAAGAAATATTTTAAATAAGATATTAGCTAAATATTTAGGTGGATGTTGAAAAAGATATGTTTTAAATATTTGAAAATGAATATTTATATAATATATCTGTGCTATTGGGGATATAACATTCATAAGATATCCTAACTAGAATGTTAAGTAAATATTATCAAAATAATATTGAAGAAATATTTTAAATAATATATTAGCTAAATATTTAGGCGGATGTTGAAAAAGATATATTTTAAATATTTGAAAATGAATATTTATATAATATATGTGTGCTACTAGGGTAAGGTCTCTTGTGTTCTAGAAGTCAATTTCCATGATAAAAACACTTAATTTTTAAAGTCAGACATACATTAATTAATAGTGTGAGATTTTAATAATCATTTTATTTTATTTCATGACTGGAGTTTCATAGACTCAGCGATCACACTGACGTCATAATGTCGTGGTTTTGTCGACAGTTACGATGACAAATGACGTATTGAAATGATGCCAAATTGTTGTAAAACTGACAGCATTATGTCACAGCCCAAAGACGTCAATATAAGACGTCATTAAAACGTAGTTCAACGACGTCATTAAAACGTTGTTCAATGACACCAGTAAAACGTCCTGTATACTAAGACTTGGACAGGAATTATATTAATTATATTATTAAATAATTATTAAGCAAAAGTAAGCATTTACTAACTGAAAAGCTGCTAAAACAATATGCAAATAATTAATGATACTAAAATAAAAAATAATAATAGTAAGTACTATAAAAGAAACCTTTACATATATTAAAATTAACAATACTAATCTCTTAAAATCGCCGAACGGGTAAGATTGTACAGGTTGTAGATATGTAGTATTTTGACGGAACAAGTAATTATTATACTCACCCATTGTGACAAGCCACACAATTATTATATGCAGTAGTTGCATACATACACTATAAATGTACGTTAACAACTTTAATTAATAATAAGTAGGAATGTTAACAATTAAAGAGCATAACAAATATTGCTGTTTGTATTGCGGCATGTGTGCACGTGCTGTTCAGTAAAGAAAAAATAAAGTAAAACAGTGTTGCCAGATTTGACTCTCATACATCAGTGAACCTGTATCATCAGCATATAGTTGGCATTTATAGTAGCCTTCAGGACACGAGAAAATCCAGATGTATAAATAATATAGACTAATGGCCCCAAAATAGACCCTTGCAAGACGCCCTTATTAATATTTCTCAGTTGAAATAAGTGCTTATCATACTGTAGGGCCTGTTTTCTATTCGTCAAGTAATTTTCTAGCAGATAAACTGAAACCAACATGATGAAGAATTAGGAATAGGGGATAATATTTTATGATCAAGGGTGTCAAAAGCTTTAGAGTAGTCCAAAAAGAGAAACTGGGTCCGTAACTTTTGTTCAGTGCCCTGAAGATGTCATCTGTAACCTTTAAAAGTGCTGTATGACAACTAAGCTCTACTCTGAACCCGCACTGTACATCTGGTAGAATATTGTTAATTGGCAAATAAGTTCTAATCTGAGTATCTAAAATTTTTACTAATACTTTGATAACTTTGGTAGTGTGCTAATGGGATGCAAATCACTAAGACTTATATATGATATATGACACTTTCCATAAAGATAGAAAAAGTAGAACAACATAAACAGAAGTTAATAACATGCATAATGACATTTTTTGTACGACCATGCTATTTCGGATTGTTTACCATACTTGGTTTTAGAACAGTAGGTTATATTTACTGGTTGCTAAGCAAAAACGCGTCGGTAAGTAATTACTTACCGTTCAGTTCTGTCAAAAACAGAACGGTAAGTAAATTATATGTAATTTATAAAATAAATGCATGATCTTTAGATGTCTCTTTCGCGAGAAATCATTTATTTTCTAAATAATTGGACTATTTAAAAAAATGTATGTTGTTTATTTAAATTTGCTCAGGCCTCTTCAATATCCCAATTATATTTGTTTTCAGATTCACTCATTCTCACGAGTTTGACAAATATCGTGACATTCAAAAATAATAGTAATTACAAACGTATCCATGGTAACGACAAAACCTACTTAATGTTTGGTGGATATACAGGGCAAAAATAAATTATCTTAAATCTATTTTTTCGGGGATATTTCCTTAGTTAATACCTTTGTCTTCGTAATGGTCGTACAAAAAATAGTATAAGCATCTCAAACAGTAAGGAGTTTACCGATCTCCTCCAATATTGTCGTCGATCGGTAAACTGTCCTTACTGTTCTTGATACTTAATATACTATAATAATCGTGACAAGCATAATTTAATAAGATCTATAGTTATTCCATCACATTCAGTTGACTTGGGCTTAATAGAATCAATACACTTAAGGACTATTAGCTCATCCACCTCCTGAATATTGTAACGAAGTATAAAATAAAAGAAAAAACTCATAACAAAATTAAATCAATTCATTATTCTAAAAATTTATTATTCCAAAAATATGTTACAACAATTATTACAGAACTCATTTCTAAATTATTTGACCCAGTAATAAAGATAAACAAATTGAATTCAAGTATGACATGAAGCTACTCTGCAATTTGTAAAGTGTGTCATAATACTAGCACAGCATTATTGCTCACAAAAGTAAGTAATGCTGACTCTAGCATTATGACACTGCCCTGATTAATTGGGACAAATTGGGCCATCCTTGATTGCAAGAAGAAATGATAGTAGGGATGAAGAGTCAAGATGGAAAGTGACAATCGAAAAGGATAGTCAGTTAGATGGTGAAATGAAAGCAGTAAAGTCCTTCTCGATTGTCATACCAAGTGTGAGGGAAATGGCCCTAGAATTTATAATTAGTTGGTAAGTGAAAATTGTGTTAATTATATTTAGGATTAGTCTTAGTTATGTGTTAAGTAAATTTAAGAAATAAAATCAATAGATTAGATAAAGAGTGAGTGCATTTATTTTTATTCGAAATATGGTGAAGACAAGCTTCGTAACATGGTGGAGGCGCCGAGTTCTTGTTCCGTTGTTGAGGATTCTTCACAATCTTCAACAGACACCTCTTGCATAGTGCATTAGTTAATTCTAAAACAAAGAAAACATGTAGCAATTTTAATATTAAGAATCATCAACAGTTTGTTAATAGTTTAATGTTTTTATGCATTTTTTTAGTTTAGTGCATTATTTTAAACAATGCACTCAGTATAAATCTGGGAAAATGCACTTACAATTACAATAAAATGAAAATGAATTAAAATAGTGTCATTAAGTAGATAGGAAGTTTAGGGTACACTTGCATAACATGAAGTAATTAGTATTAATAAAGTAGTATAATTAAATAGATAGGAAGATTAGGGTACATATTGGTGAAGCATAACAAGAAGTAATTATGGAAATCCCTGGGTATAACCATACATGGACAAACAGCATAACAAAGGATGGCAGACCCAAGTACTTCAACTGCAGCAGGCAAGGAGTATATGCTGCATCATGCCGCAACAGGCCACCACGATTCGTAAGCATGAGAACAGAGAGAAATGGGTACTACAGACCCAGATCAAGACACAGAAACCAAATTTAAGAGGATAGGGCTTGTAGGGATAAAATCTTATTAATAAAATGAAAAAAAACAATTGTAAGTATAGAATTATGAATTAGAATTGGTTAATTAATTTTATAGGACATTTAACTATAAAAGGGGATGTAATTATAATAAAGATAATAGTTATAATAAATAGAGTAGGATGACATTGCATAGAGATATAGATAGAATATACAGCAAAAAAAAATTAAATAAAATTTTTATTCAAAGTGCAATTGGGGGTAACTGCACAAGGGAAGAAAACAAGTTTGTTTTAGGACCCTCTTTAGAAGATTCATGACCCAGATGGGACCATAGTGTCCAAGGAACAGCTACAAAATCATTAACATATGAAACAAAATGGATTCTAATAAACGAGGAAGGAAAAAGGAAAAAATGATGTTCGCCAGCTAAGATCTCAGAAAATGAGAAGAAAGTTGTATTAAAAGTTTTTTATTGTTATTTGAAAGCACCTCTTATCTCTGTCCAAAGTGAAGAGTGATCAGAGTAACCTTGAGCAGTATAGATGAAGATTTTCAAGTCATACAATAACCTGCAGTACCTTAACAGCCTACCTTGGTTGACACCTCTAGGATAGGACCTTGGACTGCATCAGGTCTTGGTTATATACTGGATCAATTAAAGCTAAAAAAAGGTAATTATAATGTATATTTATTATGTATTGAAATGTGCAAAAAGGAGTAATGTCAAAGTCAAAATAAGAATAATTTGAATAATAAGAGAGATTCATCGATGAATAGGGATCCCATGACATCACTGCATTGCAAATTATCCAACAGCACTTTGTATTTCAAAGGGCCCAAAAATTTTACATCTTACAAAAATACTAGAAGCTGTGGATACAATTTGTAATTCACTGATAGTCAGAAAATATATAAGATGAATGAATGAATAAATGAAGAAATGCATAAATGAAAGTACGTCCACTTAGTAAAATGTGAGACAATGAGAAATTATGAGTGAATATAATTTGAAATGTACTTGGACATAGGTGTCAAATTTTGGGATAGAGGATTTAAATGAAATGTGTGAGAAATGATACAAATTTAGGTAAATGACGGAAGAGAGCGAACAAAGAGTGAATAGAGTCCAGTTTCAATGTTTAAATTATTAAATTTTAATAAAGATTTATCATGGATAAAACAAATTAGGTTTTTAAAGTTAGCCAAGAAGGCAAGTATAAATAAATTGTTAAAAGTGTAAAACATGTGTTAGATACACCAAATAGTGTAAAACTCTAAACACCTAATTCAACAATAAAGGTCAAACAATATTCATAAGTATTCCATGTCAAATAATTACCATTTTCAAACCATTAGTTAATAAAATTCTTTTAGTGCTTGCATTACTTTTGCTAAAATGTAGTAAGATATATAATTATTAAACATTAACAGAAAAGTTGAAATAAGTAATATTTGACGTTTAATAGAATAAGTAGCTAATTAATAAAATAATTAAGGAAAAAATATTATAACTCTTTAAGTTAAGATAAAACAAATTTGTAACACACTTGTTTCTTTGCATGAAACGACGATTGCATGGAACTTACCATCTACAAGTAGAGCAGACAACATACCACAGAGCACCAAGATCGCATCATCACAAAAAGGGAATAACCATAATGCAACCAATCTAAGGGTGGAAAAAACGCCTTCTGAAGTTAAATTAAAGGACGTGATAAATAAATAAAGAAGTAGAGAGGCGTTAAGAAGTGATAAAAGAGAACTTTTGATTTTTAACTTGAATTATCTTGATTGAAGTAACTTGCAAAAAATCTCCTGAGATTTATGCTTGCATACTGTTTCGGAAATATTCCATTAATTTTAAAAAATGCTTAATATTGGCTAATCACATTTTCTATTATTGGTCGCCCCACATAATGGTATTGGACTTGACTACATCAAATAAAAATTTTCTGAACAAGAATTATTTTTTCTTAAAATAATAAAACACTTCAATTTGTTGTAATCTTTGACTTTACACTAATATGGTGACTAGAAGTACAGATGATTCTAAAAGTCCTTGCTCATTATATAAATTTCCTTAAAATATGTTGCTGCGAGAGATCGACTATAACCCTAAATCTTTTTTTTATTCTTACAGAAAGAAGAATTAAGTCCCAAGACAAGCTTCCTGTTGAATAATTATCGAGTATTTATATATTTTTACTGAGTGAATAAATTCTTTTTGCTACAATATATCTTTTATTCCAGTCTTATTCCATGAGGTGGGAATTATATCCTTAATATACCAGCAAATAAACTGCTATTTAATTTAATATTTCAGTTATAATATAATTATTGAAGTCTTCAGGATGGATGAGTAGTTATTTTTTTATTGGATTGTCATGAATTAAAATGAGCTGTGAATATTTTTGTCAGGTGTATAATCCTTTTTGTGATACTACCTACATTTACAATTAGAGAAGTAAAACCATTTTCTTGTTGACGGTCATTTTACCATTCCAAAAGAATATACATATTTTAATTCAAACCAAAGTGTTTTATTACTTAGTGTAACTCTTATGCTAAATAAACTTCAAATGCAATTTTTGTCAAAAATTTTCTTACGTAACACTTGTTAGAGAATATGGTTTCATAAAGAGAGCAAAATTCTCTTTTTAGTAGAAGAACAACATGTATAGGGTTTTATTTGAAAAGTTTAAAATGACCAATGATCAAAATGAGTGATGAAAAGAAAATAGAAATTCATGTTGCTATAGAGCATAATTTCCTGTACAAAAATATTCACTTATAATACCATTAGTAGTCAAAGTTATGTCGACTATTTTTGTGGTGGTTTCACGAATGTCTATCATTCTTGCATTTAAATACCACGAGTGCGCAGCACGAGTGGTATTCGCAAGCATGATAGACATGAGTGTTAAGCACCACAAAAATAGTCTACTTAACTTTGACTACTTATGGTATTCGAGAGACTATTCAACGAACACGCTTTAAAAAATCAAATTGTTTTTCATAAATGTAGCAATGTTACATTTAATAATTGTACGTTCAATACTCAAAAATAAATGTTGTTAAATATTTGTGTTTTATTAAAATTGTCGATTGTTATCACTAGTGAAAATTGTCAACAATTTTCACTATTGAGAATTGTCGATACAATTCATTTTCATTGGATTAAAAATATCAAATGCTGCATTTTAATTGGTCAATTTTTAATAAATGACATGTGAGTTGAATAGTCTTAAAAACATTCTAATAATATTCCAAAAATATAAAAATAATATTCTAGGAATATATGAATCAGAAATATAACATTCATAAGATATAAGCTAGTAGTTGATGACTTTAAATGTTGTATTCTAAGTATCTATCGACCACCTAAAGGTCTTTACGATATATTTTTTGATAGGCTTGTGGATACTATTTTATACTGTCAAAGTATCACGAGTAACATTTTTTTGTGTGGCGACCTGAACATTGACTATCTAAAACCAAGTATTCAGAAATATCTTCTTTGTGACATTATGTGTAATTTTAATTTAAATTGTTGTTCTGAAGAGCCTACTAGATATAACCTAAATGCAAATGCAGAGGTAACGTTTACTAAAATTGATTATATACTAACTAATTGTTTTGATAAAGTTTTTGCTGAAGTTATTCCTCCCAACTTGGGTGATCATTTAGCAATTATTTGTACAGTCAATATTAGTGTAACAGCCCCAAGAAATGTTCTGTTACCCGAAAGAGTTTCTTTTAGAAATATAAATGAAAGTAACTGCAATTCGTTCCTAGCTCAATTAGCGAACACTGATTTTTCCTCTATTTACTTGCATAACGATGTTAATGAGGCTTTTTCTGTATTTATTAATACTTTCATATGGTTGATTGAAACTAATTTTCCTTTAAGACATTATCAAGCTGATAGAAGTAAAAGTTCTAAGAAAGGATGGGTCAACTCTGATATTTTGAAAGCAAGTTATGAACTAAAAAATCTTTTCTAGCTTTTAAAAAATACTGGAGATGAAAATGTTAAAATTATGTACAAAAGTAAAAAGAGAGAGTATTCGCGCTTAATAGATAACACTAAAAGAAACTTTTATGGCAAATCTATTAGAGAGGCGTCTAACAAACAGAAAAAGACTTGGGAAATCATTAATAATCGACTTGGGCGTGTAAAGAAAAATGATTGTCTGCAGGTAATAGAAAACGGTATGGTTTATACTGGCTCACTAATGATTGCTGAATTATTTGGCAATCATTTTTCAACGATAACGGAAAAAAATTACATTTAGCCTTTGGCAACAATAAGTCTACTTCTTGCACAGTAGATAATGTTGTTGATCAGTCCTTTTTCTTTATACCAGTCACTGCCGCTGAGGTCAGATCTATTATACAAAATTTAAAAAATACTAATTGTGTTGGTGTGGATAACATCAGCACCAAAACTATAAAAATGGCTTGTGAACTTGTAATTGAACCTCTCGCATATCTGATCAACTATTCAGTTGAGCAAGGAGTATTTCCTAAATTATTAAAAACAGGTACTGTGATACCTTTACACAAAAAGGGAAACCCTGAAAGTATTGATAATTATCGACCAATTACGATAGTTAGTGTGTTATCTAAAATTATTGAAAAAATAATGTATTGTAGAATAACTGACTTCTTAAATAAATATTCATTGTTTAGTGATTCACAATATGGCTTTAGGACTGACAGGTCCACTGAAAAAGCTGCTACATATTTTTTGGAACATGTCAATAAACAATTAGATAAAGGCTATGAGACTGTTGGTATGTTTTTTGATCTCTCAGCCGCCTTTGATAGCTTAGATATTGTATTCTTATGTGAAAAATTATATGCTCTGGGTTTTAGAGGCACTATATTAGAGTGGTTGAGATCATATGTAACTGATCGTAATATATGTGTAAAAATAAATGGTACGAAATCTTCTAATTTTAGGTTAGAAACTGGTGTCCCGCAGGGTTCCGTGCTGGGGCCACTTTTGTTTCTTATGTATACTAATGAATTAGCCAGAGAAATTAATGATTGCGTTACAATCATGTTTGCTGATGATACCTCCATGGTGGTCGCAGCGAGGACCTCTGCGGAACTAGTTCATAAGGTTAGTTATATTTTTAATAGTTTTCACTTGTGGTGTTCTAAAAATAACTTAATAATGAATGCTGATAAAACTGTTGTTATTCAATTCTCATATCGTAATGTTCATACACATAATTTCTGTGTAAATTCTAATGTAACGTTAAGTTCAAAGTCCTGTACCAAGTTTCTAGGTCTATATGTTGATGCCTCTTTAACTTGGCAGGACCAAATAAATCATATTTGTAAGAAAATAAATAGCGCATTTTTTGCTGTGTATATCATTTAAAGTCATTTTCACTAAGTTTATCATATCCTGGGGAAATTTCAGGCTTTGGAGTGCCTCAATGACTCCTTTTCTTTTCACCTTATCATATGCTTGTTTAAAGTCAATAAATAAAGTATGAATATTTATGTTCTTTCTCCAACATTTTTCTTGTACTTGTTTTATTACAAATATTTGATCTACTACCGAACTATTTCTTTGAAACCCACATTGATATTCACCTATGACATCTTCTGCCATCAATTTGTCATTAATAAGTGTGGCTAGGATCTTATATGTTACGTTTAAAACAGAGATTGGCCTATAGTTCTCACAGATCATACGATCTCCTTTCTTATATATAGGATGAATAATAGCTTGCTTCCATTCATTTTGGGATTATTTTTTCTTCCCATATTTGCTTAATTAATTCAAATATGGTATCAATTAAAGTTGCACTTCCATTTTTTATTAATTCAATTTCTATTTTATCATTTCCTGGACTCTTGTTGTTTTTCATTCTTCTTAAGGCATTTTTAAATTCTTGTTCAGTTGGTTGGGGTATTTCGTCTTGTGAATTGTTTATTTGTTCTGTTTCCTCATTCTCTTCCTCTGTGTCATAAACGTTCATTAAGTCCTGAAAATAACCTTTCCATCTCTCCAAAACCTGTTGTTCATCACCTATCAAGTCTCCATTCTTGCTCTTACAAACCATGGTTCTCTTTTGAAATCCCTTTTTTACATTAGCTATTTCTTTATAAAACAGCCTAGTACTATGGTGTTTATTATAATTCTCTCAATTTTTTGGATTTGTCTTAATTGGTAGTTAATTTTTTTGTTCTGCACATGTTCTCAACCTTTCTTCGAGATTCTTTATATTTGTTCTTCATATCCTCAGTGTTCTTTACTAACATTCTTAATCTGGCTTCTTTCCTATTTTCCAATGCAATCTTACAATCTTTGTCGAAACAATGTTCGTTGTTAACTTTCTTCTGCCCCTTTAAGTGTAATTGTGCAGCTTTCTTTAATGCATTTTCTATCTCATTCCATTTCGGTTGTATATCTTTCTCGTTTTCAATATTCTTCAGTTGGTTATTAATTTCATTTCCATATTGAATTTTTATTCCTTCATTTGTAAGTTGTGAGTGATCCCTTTGCTTTTCGTAATTGCTTTGTGTTTGCTTTTTGTAATGGTATTCAAAGGAAAAAGGAATCATGCTAATAAAGTTCCATAACACAATTGTTTTACCTAGAAAAACTCATGTGTGGAACTTTAATTTATAATAGTGCACTATTGTTCCACACATGTGGAACTTTAAGCCTGATACTAAAGTTCCACAACGTGTAACTATAACCATTAGCGTAAGAAACTTTTATCCAACACTTCTATTTTGATAAAACTATAAACTAAACTATATGTTTCAAATTCAATATTTGAGCTTAAAAAAAAGATCATATGAAAAGATCTTAAATAATCCTCATAAGTCAATTTTTCATTCATAGATAATATCTTACTTAACTCATAGTACCATAAATAACTATTGTTGTTCATTAGTGAAACTTTTACTTAATTATCAATACCAACAAAAATATGAGAATTTTAATTAATTGGTATAGGTTTTATTTATTTAACTACTTTTTTTTACTTTATTTAAACACTTTTACATAATACGTATTACATAATATGTATTATGACATCTTAAATCTGGATAAATTAATTTTCCTTTTCAGCTAAAACTATTTCCAAATGACAGTGATGTCCCATGTATGGAGTAATGCGACCATGAGCTCTGAAAGTACGTCTGCGATTAAGTACGGATGGATTAACTTGGATATGAAAAATATATAGATTATCACAGTCCATTCCTTTGAACTCAGCATTGCTTACAGCATTCTTCAACAAGTCTAGCAAGAATCTGGCAGATTTTTCTGGCCAACGTCCCTGAAACATTAAGGAAATTCATATTATGAGAAGTCAGGGCTGATAGCAATGGTAAAAGGTCCCACTCTCTTAGAGAAGCTAACGACATAACTCATTTTGTAGATTTTGACGAGCCTAATCCTGTTTACTGATTTTTCTATGATTGATAGAATCTGATTGATGATTCTTGAAGTCTATGAAAATTCTCAGCTCAATTTTAAAGATGTTCCCATGGTCGTTTTTTCTGGATTCATAGGATAACACTTGCTGTAATCTAGAAAATGAGTTATGCCAATAATGTTTCTGAGAGCGAGGGCTTTTACCATTGCCATCGGCCTTAAGTGAAACAAATTATTTATATATAGTCACACCAAATTAATAAAAATAATATAGTATAAATGTATTATAACATTTACCTGAGTAGTTTTAAAAGCTTTTGCTTGAGCTTTGTGACCAACTCCACCTTTGTACTTCTTGAAAGGCACACATTCCTTCTGAGCAATTACATTCTTCAGATAAGCAGTTGCTCTTGTCACTGTCATATTTCGTAGAACCCTTGCAGTTTCCACAGTATTTTTAAAATGTACTCGCATGTTTGACGCTCTAGCACGACAAGAATCGGTAAAGTTCATCCTACACCTACAGGCGTAGTTCCTGTTTTTACCCATTTTTTTACTTAATTCTTTTTGGCAATTTTTCAACAATGGTGACAATCTTCAAAAATATTTGTAAACACATCAATAAACAAGACAACTTAATGGCGAATTTAACAACTATTATATTTATATTTACCTAATTTGATTCAGGTAATAGCGTGAAATAATAAAGTGAAACAAGCTTATTCCAGAAGTTTTTCTTTCTAAAGTAGGAAAACTCTTGAATTTTAATACAGTCGCTAAAAACACGTTATTTTCTATGCGCACGCGTAAACAAATACACAGCATTGGTTAATAAACGAACATTAACGAATGCAAACGAGAAAACTACTGCTACGAACGCTAGGAAGGAAGTCGACCAAATGTTGCGAAGCTGCTTGTATTGGAATTTCTGTATTAGCGGGAGATTTAAATTTTTGTATTGCGGGGAATATAAATTATAACAAAGTTTTATAAGCACTTAAATCTAAATGTACTGTGCAAATTGTTTAATTGTTACACCTCCACTGAATAGCGACGTTAGTATAACCGTGTTCGTTGTAACATTTGCTATACTCGGGACGCTGAACAGATATAGTAATTAAAACCGCCTACAATTACCCCCTCTTTTTAACAAAACCTTTCTATTGGTAGCATTCAAATATACCGCTCAAATTGAAAGGCATGTTTACTTGTACCAAAAAGATATCAATTAGTTTACTGTCAAACTGTCTTACTCACGAACTTTTAATAACATTTTTATTAAATTAATAAAACTGCAACTTTTTAAAATGTATGGTTATTATTTATATAAGCATCTCTCGAAGAGACATTATTTATAATGAATTAACAATTCATATGCAAAAATGTTTTATTGTAAATTTCACTTTCACATAAAGCCAATCAGTACAATCTGTGCTGCCTTGCTTTTTTTGTACTATATCTATTCGGCGGCCCCAGTATATAGGGAATTAGTATGGAAAATCTGAAATATGCCAAATAGTTCGTTCTGGAATAAAAGTCGGTGAAGTTAATAGTTGCAATCGATAGAATAGTATATTCTGTAACGATGTTAGAAGAAATTCGATGCGAGTGGAAGATTCCGAACGCGAGCTGAAAGTGAGCGTGACGAACCACGAGCATCGATTCTAACCGAATAACAGACCGTGCTTTCTCCAAGACCACAAGAAAATTTAAACTTAGCAGTATTTACAATTTAAAAACAAGAACAATAACCTTAAAAAGTATGACATTTAATGTAAACAATTAAATCAAGGCTAACCGTTTTTTTATTATACTGTTACAGAATATTCATTCACTATCTAGTGATGGAATGAAATACATGCAAAACACATAAGTAGGGTAGTGTTTTAGAATATTTATTCTAAAACAAGAGTTAGAATATTAAGTTTTTATTATCAAAATTAGTTTCAGAATTTACAAATTCCATAGTGGTCGTGGAGAAAAGATATTCTAACGTACTGTCCAAAAACATTATCCTTAATAACAATCCCAATTTTTCAGAAATTATAAATTCATGAATTATTTGCAAAACATTAATTTAAAAGCCGAAAACTGAAAATAATAAATTAGAAATAAAAAATAATGATACTCAATTAATTAATAAAACGTGAGTTCAAGAATTCTCATTACATATTTATTTCAAATTAAAATAAATAAAATGTAAAATAAGTACTTGTCAATACTGAAACTTTAAATGTATTTTATAAATCTTCAGGATTTTGAGTGTTAATAAACTAATATTGTAAAAATTGATTTTTGTGGTATGTAGTATGAAAAAGCATCGTCGGTTTTCATTTTTAATTTATTATTTCTTGTACGTTTTTCGAATAAAAGAATAATAACAAATTATTTAAATTGTTATTAAATTAAAGATTAATGACAAATAAAATTTAAAAAGTCTTGCTTGTAACGGGGTTCAATCTTGCATTCCACGAGCCCGTACGGTTTAGCAAGCTGAACGTTAACCATTGAACCACGGAGACAAGACTTTTCAGTTTCGGCTTTTAAATTAATGTTTTGTAAATAAATCATGAATATATAATTTCTGAAGAATTGGGATTATTATTAAGGGTAATATCTTTGGACAGTACGTTAGAATATCTTATCTATCGATTGCAACTATTAATTTCACCGACTTTTATTCGATAACGAACTATTTGGCATATTTCAGATTTCTCATACTAATTCCCTATAGCAAATGTTACAACGAACACGGTGTATACTACCAGACTATGTTAACCTATTTAAACAACTACTGCTTAATAAATATTTTTGTTTTCTCCAGCCGGATTAAAGATGACACTTTTAATGACATTTTTAAAAGATAAGGCTAACGTTTTTGTAACAAGGAAACGAAAAGTCTGCTGCTACGGCAACTAATATTTTTAATCCTAGACTTAAAAATAGCTTGATTACGCTACACTCCGCCTTGCAATTGCAAATATAATTGCTCGTCAAACAATGTGCCACTTCTAAGCCTAATAACACAACATACTATTAGGATACAAGTGTAAAAAGCCATTCTTTATTGCGCGAACGGTTTAACACACGATCGATGTACGAGCGAATGTCTTAAAGGATGTGAGTGCAATGAAGAGACTTTTTATACGTGTATCTTCCAACGTTTTATCTACGATCATAACGCGTTACTAAAGTATTCATTGTATTTGATATTTTTTTAAATTTATGATTTATGTCATGTATCTATCACGTATCACATATATGTATTAACACATGGGCCGGTATTATAATAGTATACTGTGTTACAAGTGCAGAAAAGTGCCAATTTCTCACGAGTGTGAAGATTTTGCGGCATGAGACGTAGTCGAATGCCGCAATCACACGAGTGAGAAATTGGTGTTTTTGCACGCGTTACACACTATACTTTATCTACGACAACAAAAAAAGTAATAAACCACCAACAGCTAAGAAAGTTTTTTAACCTAGAATTTATACTCGCATTCATATTTTTTACGTGAAATATTTGGCAATAAATTAAGAGATGTAATGTGAGCCGCTTCCACGATGTTTGGAGGTGTACGAGTGTACACCCCAATTTTCCTTCATCGGATTCACTCATGATACATCTAGAATTTTAAAAACGACAAAAGTAAACATTAAATTTGTAAAGACAATAGTAATAATACGTTTACAATTTGTATAATTTCAGTCAATCTACTATTTAGTACTTACAGCTAAATAATCATACGTATGTACTCGTTTTCAAAAAATAATTTATATGTACAAAAATCACAATTCAATTGTCAAGGTTATTAACCTCTGCGCAAAACGTCAAATATTCTCGCATTATGTAGCAAATTATAAATATTTTCAATGTTTTTATTGTAATTTAGCAATAATAATAATAATAAAATTTACTTTGAGAGTAAATTCATTTGTTCTGTCAATTTCATATGCACATTGACAGAATAAACTAATTTACTCTCAAAGTAAATTTTATCTAGGAAGTAAAAGTTTTATAATACCGGCCCATGAATTATTTTTCGAAATAAAAATGTACAGCCAAAGTCATACAACACAATATTATAGTTCAAGTGCATAGTAAAACAAAAGTTTATATTTTTCTAATTATTAAATTTCTAATTATTAAAAGATAGAGTTTAGCCGTTTAGGGAATTAAGTACGCACGTGAGTTTACCAAGTCTTATTCCAATGAAAAGTTTAGAATTGGTAGATGAACTTTTAAGCGCTTGGCGACATTAATAAAGCTACCAACACAAGCATAATGGATTTGAAACATGTTTTGAACAGGAAATTGTAATGGCTATGGTGCAAATTGGGTTTTTAAAATAAAACTTTCGCTTGGTATGATAGAAGCTGCGTATGATAAAATGGCAGAAGCGTCACAAGGAAAAAGCTGCTATAGCTTCAAGTAATAGGTAGTAGATCCACCTTCTCGTTAAGATTGAATTTGGGAAAGATTCAACATCGGATTATTATTAGTAATTTAGTTAAAAAGTAAAAGTAAATTATAATTTAATAATAAGTTTTGGATAGTCTATGTCTGATTAAATTTGAATTGCCCACTCACTTTTTAAGAACCTCACATTAGCCTGAGTTAAAAATTTGGGACTCATTTAATTTAAATTTTTATTATTAAGAGCTTTAATTATATTTTATGCAACTCATCTTATTATGTATTGTTAAAGGTTATAGCAGAATTTACATAACTGAGGTTATTATTCCATAGTTATTTAAACGTCCATCAAAAGTATTTCATAGCATTTATTTTTAATAATCTAAAATTTGAAGTTTACTTTTTAAGATTTTTTTAAGGCGCCGCATTATACAAAAAGCATTTTTTAAGGACGTTCATGCGTGAGACTTGATATTAGATAAAAAGTTTTATTTTTGAGATTTGGAAAGTTTAATCACGTAATTATCTTCCCTCAAAAATTTAAAACCCTTCATCGATGATTCGAGAAAGTTATCAACGATTAAAAATCAAATTTTTAACATGGAGTCTTATGGGAAAATATGTAGTATGGTTTTATATTTAAACTTGTAACAACTATGTTATTAAAATAGATACCATAATAAATAATGTTTAAAAATATTCTTTGAATTATGCAGTTTATATAATTGTATGAAAAAATAAGAGTTATCGAACGTTAGAATGAATTATCAATGATTTTATTCAGTATAATTAAAACTGTTTTAGTAGATTTTCACCATATTGAAAACTGGCAACAGCGCGCACTAAAGGAATACACTCAAACGCAATGAAAAGGTTAAAACATAACCTAGGTTATTGTTGAATCTGTCAAAAAATTTATAGAATTATGAGAATTTTATATTAATAGATAATTAAGTGAAATGGGAAAGTTAATTTAAATAGTTAACCCTTTATAGGGCAAGAAACATATATTATTAAATATGCAATTTTGAGTTCAAAAACGGGTTGCTAGAAGGTAAAAGCATAACTTACCATGAACTAAAAAAGATTTTTTTGATTAGTTTTTTGTAATTAGATCGGTACATATAAGTACCACAGTGCACTTATATGATATTTTTGTGGTACATATTGATACCACAAATCGTTAGATAAAAGAATTACACGTATATTTTCATGGTACATATTTGTACCATAAGTAAAATAAACAATCTTATCAAAACCCAGTTTATTCAGTAGAATAATACAAACCAAAATCTATGTATACTTATACCTCCTACATAACTGGTATCACTAGAAGAAATATCACAACATGTAAGTATAGATATCACATTATTACTAATGTATAAAAACTATTTTATAATACTTAAGTAAAGGAAAACTAAACATAATTCAGTTCAGAAAAAAATAATCAGTCATTTATTCCGCTACTTTATAAATAAAAACCTAATAAGTAATTTTGCGGATACTCTTCATGTTTCTTATTCGACAAATCAAAAAGTTTAACGTTTTCCATCTGAAACAAGTCATAATACTTCAAAAATAAATATTGCTACAGGAGTTTTGGGGTACATACTTGTACCACCACTTTTTAGGGCTTTTTATTTTCCTTGCCACAAACATTATACAACAAAACAAATAACAGAGTGAAATTATCATATAATGCGAAATCATTTGTAAAAAAATTAAATCCCAACAGGTAATATTAAGTTTGAAAATGAAATTCAAAGAAACCACTGAAATTTAGCGATTCTAACCTTACATTTACTAATTGTTAAAATTTGGTGAAATTAATTAATTTAATATCAACTTTAATTGTTCAAACAATATCTAAAGTTATTTCGCGTCAACCTAAACAGTTAATAGTTATTTACGATACGAGTGCGGGAACACAATGTTCACGCAAGAGAATTGTACAATACTTTTTGAAACGAACGTAGTCATTGTTATAAATGTCAAATAAAATTTTTATCTGATTTCACAACTTTTATTTAAAAAAATAAACCAAAGCAAGTCATGACTGCAATTGACAAATGTGACAGATTGTTTTTCGGCAGAAATTTTGCAGTAAAAAAGGTATTTAAATTTTGCAAGGGTTGGCAGTTGGCACCACTGAGTGTTTCCCGGTTTACTTAACCGGGAAACAAGTGTTCCCGGTTGACTAGACAGTGCGTCGAACACTGCTTTCTAGATAGTGAGTTCAAAAAACAATTTGTGATATTATAATATCAGAAAAAAACACAACATTCCTTGCACAAATAATTAGACGTTCGGTGGTACACATGGATACCACTAAATCAAGTTTATACCGTTGCCGGCGCGCAATTCAATTTATGGTATATATTTCTACCACTCTCCATTCAGAGCAAGTGTATAATCCGTAAGGATCATATTTAATGTTTATATAATGGCGTAGACGCCTGTAAGTGCACGTGGTACATATTTGTACCAGTGTCCTATAAAGGGTTAAATTGAAATTGATTAATATATAATTAATAATTACGTGTAAAAATAATAGTTTAGTATTACTTGATGTCTCCGATGTCTCATATTTTTAAGTAAACTTTATTTACAATTTCGTGCGTATTGCCAAATTTAATAAGCAATAAGAATGGTGTCAAATTAAGCACGAATTTACATTTGCTGATATTTTACAATAAATGTTTAGAAAATATTTGGAACAAATAAAATAAATTCATAAATCATTGTAAGATTATTGATATATTTAAAAAATGTCTTAAGTCCTGAATAAATTTCGTGAATATTTAGTACTCATTCGACTCTAGCGTAGCGCATGAACGTCCTTAAATCTATTCTATCTTATTTTATTAATTCGTTACGTATACACAGTATCTATTCGTTTATGTACTTATTTCATTTCTCCTCTAGAGATGCCATTCCACTTTATTTGGCCTGTCTGAACGTGGGGTATTCCACTGCAAAAGTGTTTTTAGTTGGCCGTTTTAGTTGATTATTTGAGTGTGCTTATCTTTCTTTTAAGATACCTTGGGTAGTTTTAGAAAAATTAAGACTAATAATAAATTAAAAATATAAATGTTACCTGAACATATACTTACCGAAATAGAGTTGGATTTATACGCATTGTCACTAAATTGTTCAACATTTCCATTCTCAAATTTCGATAAATAGAAGAAACAGAAAAAGTTATTTTACTGATTCTTTTTATCATTTTTATGATTTAATTGATTTTTTATCAAATCTATTGTTTTTATTATGGAACTACAAAAAAGTTCTCGGCCGTGCCCATTTGGCGGGGTGGGATGGCTATTTCATTTCAAGCAAATCGGTCAGGACCATATCAAAAATAAAATAATGTAAACGACATAAATGTGTTAGTACAAGTTCATTTTAATCCGAAGAATTCTAGTAGAAGAATTGCTACTTAATGTGGTATTCGCGAGTCTCGAGTCAGACAAATTATAAAAAGACCCAGATTTCACGATTATAAATTTAAAAAAGTTCAAACTTTACACCCTATACAGATATAAACAGAAGATTAGAGTACTGTAATTGGTTCAGACAAAAATTACAGGAGCATAATAATTTTCCAAGAAAAGTTTTGTAGACTGATGAGTCACTGTTCCAAATTCTGGGATTTAAAAAAAATTCTCATTATTATGCAACGGAAAACCATCACTTAATCACACCAACAAGACCCCAAAATAGATTTTCATTAAATGTATGACCTGGTATTATAAATAACGTTACCATTGGTCCCTTCTTTCTAGTAGTCCAGTCAAACTGTACGAAAAACGGGTTTAACTTGGAAAATGGAAGTACATGGGATTTTTTTTCCAGCATGTAGGGGGGTCTAGAAAAGCTTGACTTGAAGTTTTCGACCTCAAATTCATATGAGCTTTTTCCGCCATTTTGAAAAGAAGTGAACTTGAAAGTTGATGAAAGTTTGAACTTTTTCATTTTTTATATTACGCGAAAAAGTTTTAAATAAAAGTTGTAGACAATCGTATTGCCGACAAAAATGCTTTATACAAATTTTTTGTCGGACCTACTGTTACAGAGATAATTTCAAAATAACACTTCACCCTTCTTTTCAAGATGGCGGAAAAATCTCATATGAATTTGAGGTCGAAAACTTCAAGTTAAGCTTTTCTAGACCCCCCTGCATGCTGGAAGAAAAAAATCTTTTCAAAGATCATAAATGTAATGTGTTCTCCAGGAAATCGGCGAAAGGTAAATCGCCACCACAATTTTTATTTTTGTTTTTCCTCAACTTTTTCATTTTTTATATTACGCAAAAAAGTTTTGAAATAAAAGTTGTAGACGATCGTATTGCCGACAAAAATGCTTTATACAAATTTTTTGTCGGACCTACTGTTACAGAGATAATTTCAAAATAACACTTCACCATTCTTTTCAAGATGGCGGAAAAAGCTCATATGAATTTGAGGTCGAAAACTTCAAGTTAAGCTTTTCTAGAACCCCCCCTACATGATGGAAGAAAAAAATCCCATGTACTGCCATTTTCCAAGTTAAATGTTTAGTTTGACTGTACTATAGATAATGTTTTAATTTGCCTTATATATATTTGAACTTTTTGCAAGAAGAAGAATTAGAAGAAGCCCTGGCTAATTTGACATTGGCAAAGTATCTCATTGGAGTGATTCCAGCAAGACGTAGAATTGTAGTCTATTCCACTACAACAGAGAACATTTATCATCTTTGTTTGAAAATTCTAAGAGATCGAGTCAATAAAGCAAGAAACTATACAAAAACCAGTTGCTCAAATGTCAGAAAGGGTCAACCTCTGCATTGTATAGTCCCTCTATTTCATATAGTAGCGACATCGTGGAGCAAACCTGATACAAACTTTAATAAACAAAAAATTACTACATGCACGATGTTGCGGAATTTTAATAAAAAGTTATTCAAAAATTAGAATTACAGAAGTATATGAATATGTCATATTAATATGGTCATTTTTACAGAACATGAATTCCCATTATCAAATTAATGTTAAACTGTGAATATTTTTGTACATGATTATTATTAAACCTAAGATTTATTGTGACAGAATGTCAAATCTGGTTACATTCAATGTCGCCAACGTGATTTTGCTCCAGTGGCGAGATCAATGGTTGTCGCTACTATTTGAAAGTAAAGGGACTATACTGCATTGAAAACCAAGGCGACATCTTTGAACAGTTTATGTAATAGCTGTTTATGTGTAATTATTATATAATTAGTATATAAATACGTATTGACAATTGGTCAAATACAATGTGTGGTTAGGAGACACCGATAATATATAGTGTTGTGATAAACCACAGTCACACCAATTCATTAGGTATTTGTTGTAGTTGTTTATTCAATAAATTTTTCCTTTTTATTTATCTCTTCTATAATACAGATTAATTAAAAATCTAAAACTTTAAAAATTTGATTACAAATAACACAATCTTGTTTTCTGTCAACATTATATAAAATTTTCATAGCTGACTAGTCGAAAACGTATTTTAATTAGCAAATTACTTACTTGTTACTTATAGCCAGCGTTGGTGGATTAGTGGTTTGCATGTTTGCTTCATAATCCAAGGATCGCAGGTTCGATCCCCGGCCGAGCTGGTAATTTAATTTTAAAGAAAAATTAAAAACATGTCTTCTTCTCGGATAGGAAGTAAAACTGTAGGTCCCGTGTCAATGCGATGTTTGGCACGTTAAAAATCCCTACTGGGGGTGGAATTCCCCCAGATTCGGCTAAATTCTAGTAGGGTCGGCCAAATAATCATATCAATCGGTGCCATGAGGTACGAAGGATGCTCCACCATCCTGATTCCTTGCCTAAAAACAAACAAACTTGTTACTTACCTGAAGGTGATACTGATGATATCATATCATATGATACTGGTGATACTTTTTCACTACCTGATGAAACAAAAATCCAATATATTTGCGAAAAGAATTTTTGAGAATTCCGTATCGTGGGTCTAGTTAAAGACCAATCTTTGTAAAAAGAGGTTTTTGGAAACTCCGTGTCGTGTTATAGGTCCATAGACCAGACATTGTGAAGAGGGTTTTTCTTTTTCAACGCAAGTTTTGTATCGTATTGTAGGTCTAAGTAGACCCCAGTATTTATGAAACGATTCAGTATGATACCGCGGGTTTTCCTTGTTATGAGAGTTGAATTAACAAAGGCAATGAATCGTGCGACCTAATGTATTTCGAGGATACGGAGAATTTGTTATGGCTGGGTTGTACCGATTAATGAGTGTTTTTTTAAATATTTAAATTATTGGATATTGTAAATACGCGGAAAGTTACGCATTTTAAGATTAGCGAGTTAACGTCCATCATTTCTTTGAAAGAATGACTGGTAGGAGTTTGAACAACTTTACAAAGCATTATTTAGGGCGCAGTTCAAGTTTAAAACAATTCAACAATGAAAATTATTGCAACTTTCTTAGATTTAATTTTTAATGCAAATCGTTCAGAATTCAGTTCCCGCAACGCTATTTAGTTGTGTTGTAGGTATTTTGTTTGTGTCATCTTTGGGCTTTTGTCTTAGAGAGTTAAGTATTTTAAGTTAGTTGTAACCGTTTTTGTCGAAACTTCATTTGTTGATAGCGAAAATTTAGATTGGTTTTTAGATAAGAAATTTAATTGAGAATGTATCTAGAATGGGATTCCAAATTAAGCTAATATGTAGAAATTGACGCTACAAGTATGTTTTTATGATCCTCAACTATTCTGTATATTTTTGTATTGTGTAAATATTTTGTGTATATTTATTAGCTTAGCTGTCGAAACAATTGTCACTTTTTATTAATCTTTCAATATACAGATTTCAAAATTAATAATCAATGCTATAGTCTGGAACGACAAATTGTAGATTTCTCAACTTTTCTATTAAATAACACCAAAAAATTGTGGTGGCGCCCTTTAATCTTTTTAATTATTCCTGTGTTCTATTAATCTTATTAATTAAGTAAGTATTTGCGATTAACACCCACGATACCTGAACATAATTTGAATTAACAAGACTTCTCTACCGGGAGATATGTTAACGCGTGTTAACGTAAATATCAATGTTTTATTGTTTTTATTTGCATAACGAGAGTTTGACGGTTACAACTATAGCCCAAGTGTGGGATATTCTTTTGTTGTTTAATTGTGTTAAGATTAAGGTTACAACAATAATAAATGGATAATTAGTAAATAAATAATTAACTATTATTAAATAATAAATAACTATTAATCCATTTATGCCCTACAAAACATTTCCGCATATTAACTACGTTACTTCTGAGTTCATATCAATGTTTATATCAGTGCTTATATGTGTGTAAGGTCGATACAATATCGTATTCCGATATACTATTTGATTGGATATATCATATGAGGTGTCGATGTCACATGACTCAAATGAGATGCTTTCCAATGGACTGATCTACTGTTCCAGTTTTACAGAACAGATCAGCTTAAGATCAGTTCATAACAAAAAATAATTTTGTTGTTCCAATGGAACAAGTTTAGATTACACCTTTTTCATTGCTGAGAATGAAATTTTGATGCAGTGATGAATAATTTCAACTTAAATAATCGACTCCCGGTATCAACAGATCTGGTTTTTCTTCTTAGCTGTAACACAAATGTGGAATGTGTGCTATACTATCTGTAAGTCGGCTGCAGCCGCACGTTGGGCCTCCGTAATAGTAATAATCGCCCCTCCCTTTCGCACAAGCTTCTGGGACCTGGTTCGTTAGGTAATGGGTAGTAGCAATTATTATTATTATATATGTTTCCCCAGATTATTAAACACACTTCAAAAATTAGGTGATTGAATGGCAAGGAGGGGGGTAATACACATCAGATTAAATCATCAAGCTCCAGGATCAATGGATATGGAACAACAATTAAGAACCACATGATCCTAGGTAACACTGGGTCGGTAGATCAATCCATTGGAAAGCACTGGTGGAAATTAGGTGCAAGTGAACTTATATGTCCATGTACAGGGTGGCCCACGCAAGATGATCCTATACCTTAGTTGGTTGGTGTAAAACCAATTTTAATGTTATAATAGTTTTGTATATACAGGGTGCTTTATTGAAAATAAAAAAGTTGATAGTAGCCACAGAACATGGCGCACTCTGTATATATAAAAACATTATAAAATTAAAATTTGTTTTACACCAACCAACTTTGATATTTAAGATTTTTTTGTAACTCAACGTAACTCAACTGTAACGCTGTTTCCAAGCTACAGGAACATCTTGCGTGGGCCACCCTGTACGTATATATCCCATATTTCACGTCGGCTAACTTCTAAACACCGTTAGCTCCTTTGTGTTTTTGTATTTCTTCTTTTTAACGTTGGTGTACCTGAATTTTGACAATTAAAATAAGTTTATCCAATAATAAATTCATTTTTTTATGTAGTCAAATAATAATTAGTATTGGTGATGCTGCTATAAATTATAATAATAAATCCCTTTATAAAGTGACGTAGAAATTAAGATTTTTAAACAGTGTTATTAGTGTTGTGTTTATTTAAATGTTGAACCCAGCATCTTTACATTTTAATACAAAATGCAACACGCAAATAAAGGTATTTGTTTTGCATAAATGTAATAATAAATATATTTTTTCATTTCATTATTAATCAATTTAATACATAAATGCATTTTTTCATTTTGTATTTTCAGATTAACTTTAATAACTAACCTTAACACTTCTGCTTGTGTTTACATTTATTACTTGCCTGCATTATCACTTTCTGCTCATTTATAATACTGAAAATGAATAAAAGAAAGGATGGTAAAATTACACTAGGGATGATAAAAGGTAAAAGGTATCTGTCTTGTGTATTTGTGCCTTCTTTTGTGTATGTACAACTGCAATTAAAAATTCAAGACTTGCTTTGTTTTATACTCTGCTTATTTCTAATTATTATAGTTTGCATGTCTATTTTCTATTACCTTTGTTTCGAAGATTTCAATAGATATTTGCTAATCACATAACTGCTGCCTTGTTAGTTTTTAGTAAAGACAAAAAAACTCAAATCAAGGTAAGCGTCTTGAGAGATCGAGTAATACAGGGTACCCAATTCTAATGATAACAGAATACACAAGTTTTCACAATGTTTCATCACATTCATGACATTCAGACTTTCATTCATATATAGGTGCGTTCAGTGTAGTAACAAACTTTATGAGACATTAGTCCTTATTCTAATTATGCTAGAATCCTATAGAATCTTTAATAAAACAAATTAGAACTATTCAGTTTAACAGTTACACAAAAATAATAAACATTAGTTAAGAAATAAAAAAGATACTCAAGAAAGAGTGCAATTAAGTTCAGTTCTTACAAATAACTCTAACTGTACCTAGTAATAGAGCTTTAATAAGAGCAAAAAGAGGAAATACTGAATATATTAATTAGAGGAACAAAGTAACCATTTTTCATACATTTCTTATCACATCCAGAAAATAAAACGAGGAAATCTATTATCTAACCATGATTATAAAATATCTGATTAAGCTGGGATTGACTTATGTTGGGTAGGCAAAAATTTTAATTTTATTTATTGTTAATTGTTAAAGTGGTTATCAGTTGTAGATTATTCTGATAAATACATAATAACGTAAAATATTTGTAAAAGTGTAACAATGAGTGCATTTGGCACAAAACATTGATTTATAATATTGATTTATAATTTTTTTTTTAATAAAACAAAAACCTAATGATTAGCAGTCATGCGATTACCAATTGCGTGCTATTTTAAGAATCACATCTCAAATGTGATTAGTACTCAAATCTTGATTTAATTTGCAAAATCTATAGCATTAAATTGTTTATATCTACGGTAGCTGTACCAAAAACATTAATCACCAGAATCTGCACCAATTACGAATTGTTTACAAATCAATTACTACTGATTAATCTTTTTCTGATTGTTATTATACTGTCTGCCAAGCTTTGACTAGTTTAGAGAAATGTATTAAATCACTGGACTTAGTTCATATTAACATATCATTTATTAAATATATCGTATTTACTCGAAAATAAGTCCACCTCGATTATAAGACCCTCCTATATTTTGGAGCGAATTTAAAAAAAAAGCTGTTGTATGCCAATTTTGGACCCCTAAAAATATAAGCAGTATAAGATATTGAACATTTTTCAGTTTTATTTTGTTAACAAATTCTTTTAAATAAATACGGGTAACAATTACTCAATTACACTCATTGTTTTCTTTTTTAATTAAATATCGAGTGTTTTTTTAAATTTGACGTCAACGTAGGCTGTGAATAGTCGATTGTGAATTATTTAAACACGTGAGTAATTTGAACGTTTTGACAATGACATTTATTAATACGATCAAGATCCGTTCACAATCAACTACCCATAGCCGCCTTCGACGTCAAATTTAAAAAAACACTCGATATATATTATTGTACTTGTTTATAAGACCCGACTTGAATATAAGACCCTCGCAGATTTTAAACCAAAAATCTAACAAAAAAAAAGGTGTCCAGAATTCAATTTTCGAGTAAATACGGTAATTAATTTAATGACAGTTGACATTAATTTTTTGAATACGATGTGTTACTACCCATCAGCACACAAACATAGATAGGCACTGTAAACCTGACTCATATTTAGGAAGAACAATAGTTGTATTCTTTTTACCGCAGGTCCTCTTAGTAATCGTCAAGATGTACTAAGTTAAGACAAAGTGAGATTAACTAAGATCATTGAAAAGTAAAAAGAACATACAATTCAACATGTTTATGTAAACAAGCAGAAACACACAACATAACCACAAATTTGTAATCGTTTGTGTTTTTTGCAAGGATGACGGAAAATAATAAAATAAATAATAATGTTATCATTATATATTTTCTGCAATATAATATTATAACTGCTGCAGCTACTAGAAGTATTCATTTTACATATACTTTCTATGACAATCGAACTCAAAAATTTTTAACTAATCAGATTACAGAATTTTTCAAATTAGGACCAATAAAATTAGTTTATAGTGAAAAAACCACTAATAATTTTTTCTCAGTGAAAAAATTTATGTCAAAATGAAATATCAAATTTAATTAAATTAATATTAACTATTAAAAATTTGCTTGATGGATTGTCAAGCCGAATTCAACTTGTGGTCTAATTTTTTCTTGCAAAATTTGTCATTTAAGACATTTGTAGCTTTTGCTTTTGGAAAATTACACTCGTCTCCTTCGTCGACTTGTGTAATTTTTGTTGCAAGAGCTACTCTGAAATGACAAATTTTGTCAGAAAAAATTAGACCACCTGTTAAATTATATATGATTAAACAGTTGTTTACATCTGACATAATAACCTCAAAAATTCCATCTCACTTTATACTTTCAAGTAAGCTAAATAACAAGCAGGTGAAGTTGGAGCAATTTACTAAGATAATGAGAATAAGTAAGAATCTAACTTAATCTCACTTAAAGATGGTAAAAAGAATACAACTATTAATGTTAGCTCGGGAAAAATAGATATTGACCCAGAAAAAATTAGGGTAGACAGAGATTTTTTAATATATGCTCGGAACAACGTTCTATATCACATACTAAAAGTTCCTATCAATATTTGCATTTACTTTTTTTCTTAGTCCCTTAAAGTTAAAAAGGCTGTTTTTAACGTCACTGAGCATGGTATAATGTCAGATTTCGACTTTTACACAGATTTATTGCTCTTTCTGCATAATTTGAGGTCATAATAGTCATTTATTAACAGCCTTGGTAGTGTAATGCCTGGCGTGCCGGACTTTCACCCAAGCGGCCCGCGATTGACTCCCGGCGCCGGCAGATCTGGTTAAGGTTTTCTGCAGTTTTCCTTAGCTGTGACACAAATGTGAGATTTGCGCTGTTCCATCTGTAAGTCGGGTGCAGCCGCACTGAGGGCCTACGTAATAATAATAATCGCCCCCTCCTTCCCGCACAAGCTTATAGCTTCTGGGTCCTTGGTTTAGGTTATGGGTTGTAGTAGTTATTATTATTATTTATGATATTTCTGATTCTGTAAACAGCGAATGGACAACAAAATCTTTGAGAGTTAAGCGACAGATCAGAGATTAAGCTTCATAACAGATATGAAGCGAGCTCATAGATCAGGTGAGCTTCCCTCTGCAGTGGGGTGCAACCACACAAGACACTGTACGAGCAGATTTGCATGCACTTCTACAATATGATTGTGTAATTCAACGTATTCTTTACAGCACTCAGCGAGAGCATCTTAACCATATTTTTCTAAAAAAATATCTGGTTATTCATTAAAAAGATTCACGTTATTTAATTATTGTAACGGGTGTTCATTTAAATTCGTAATCTAGCAACCTTTGGATTATTGCCTGTCTCTATCTGCGACGTATTATATCTGTCGCTCTGTCTTCTTTCATTAAAATTCCAAAGGTTGCTAGATTACGAATTTAAATGAACATGCGTTATATGTCATGTTGGAAAATAGTTATATAGTTAGAATTAGTATGAATTGATACGATACATTGATATGTTTACAAATTTGTGAAATTAAGGGTCATGGGTACCCTATTTTTCAAAGGGGCCATCATGGACCTAAAATATGGTGTTTAAGAGAATCGAAAAATATTTTAAATAGTTTTATTACCTCGAATCAAGTGGAAAAGACCAATAATCAGTACAAAATTCGAAATCTGACATTTTACCATGTTCAGGAATGGTAAAAATAACCTTTTAACTTTAAGGGGCTCTAAAGAAAAAACTACCGCCGATATTCATGGGGACTTTGAGTATGTGATATAGGACATCGTTCTAAGCTTATATTTGAAAATCCCTGTTGTTTATAGCACAGAAAAATCTTAACAAATTTATTATTGTTTGGTAACTGCCACTTGTCACTTTTGTTTGCGTTGAGGTGTTTTAATATGAATAAAGTATAAATCAAGAAACCTTAGGTGAATTTTGGCATTAATCAGATTATGCGATGTGGTTATGGCAACAATCTCCAAAGATTGTTAAACACGCTGCGACTAGGTTCCTAAATGAAAATTCTGTACTTAAATATAAACCTAACAAAACCACAGATTTGATCTCTTTTTGAAAAGTGCAATTTTTTTACTCAAACTTCAAAAAAATAGCAATGGAGCTAGTGAAAATGATTTAAGTTAAGATGAGGGGCGTCTCACTACTGGAATAGGTGTACAAATTTTTGGAAACATATCGGGAATAGACGGGAATATACAGAGAATAATCGGGAATACACGGCAATACCTGAGAAATAGTCGGAAATCTTTGGGGAATATATGGGAATACACGGCAATACTTGAGGAATACTCGGGAATATTACAGAAATACTTGAAAACTTGAGAGCGGGGTTCAATGAGCTCTGATACTATTTCATTAAGTCTTGGTTAGAAAGTACGGCAATAGAATAATTCGAAAATACCGGAAATATTCAGGAATACGGAAATAACCGCAGATATTTTCGTATTCTCGAAACTAGGTCTCGCTACTGGATAGGGTATTCAGATTTTCGGAAATATATCGGGAATATACAGAAACTAAACGGGAATACTAGGGAATATTTTGGGAATATAGGGGAATACTAGAGCAATATTTAGGAATATTACGAAAATACATGAAAATTTAGGAGTGGGTACAACGAACTCTGATGCTATTTCAGTAAGTTTTGATTAGGACATACGGGAATACATTTAAAAATACCGGGAAATAATTCAGGAATACGGAAATAACCACAGATATTTTCGTATTCCCGTGAATAGGTGTACAAAGTTTGTTTAGTGAGATACCTCTTGGGTTAGGAATTAGCAGAACCGGAGGTGTGATCCAAAGTAACGATTTCTGTAACCAGATAAGAAGCTGCATTGTTGCCAGTTCTTGTTACTGAAAAACCAAAATTGCACCAAAACACAGTTAACTGCTACCAGATAATAAGTTTTGTTTTTTTTTCCTTTGCGTAAAGAGTTTCCTTGAAAACATTAACAATCGCCTTATCCTGCTTCTTCGTTGATCTTTTTAATCCACGATTTTGGAGGTCATCTACAGTTTTACTGTTCTTATACCGCTTAACCCAATATTTAACAAAATTGACTGACTTATGCAATACTTTGCAGCACTTGAAAAAGACATTTGCGGGCCTTTGGGATGGGTATAAAGAAACACCGCTTCAAATCGTTTTGCGTAACAGCACTCATTTTACTAAACACAAATTCTCAATCGATCTAAACGCGAATGATCAGCTTCAAGTATGAAGCGTATTAGCCCCCAAGTCAGGTAACCACGTGATACCGAGTTGCACTTCTTACCCTCTGAAGTTGTGCAAAAATCAGCGATGATGTCTTATTAGACAGAGTGTATATACAAAACATACTTTTCTTTTATACAATAATCTTAATGGATGCTCTCATCATTAACAACAAAAGTTCAAAAACTTTCTAATAACTGCATTTAATCCTGGTGAACACTTCTACATTTTATTTTACCAAATGAATTAAACATATTGGTATACCGATTCTCCCTGTATATTTCATAATTTTTTTAGTTGTTCCTTATTGAATACACTAACAACTTAAGATAATCTGTAACTCAGTAAATCTGTAAATCTACAGTGTACTTGATAAGACAGAAAAAGAAATTAGCGTTAATCTTATAGGTAAGCCCATTAACACATCCGTTCCATCCATAGCTATTCGTTTTCATGCTAATGCAGAAGAATTAGAGGAATTATATCAGAGTGAAGAAGAATCAGTAGATAAATCCAGTAATGATAAATCCTTGGATAAATCTAAATGTGCAGGTAAGTAAATGCTATACAGGGTGTCCATTTAGTGCGCAATTATTCTATCCCAAGTAACAAAATCTGTCTATACCAAATGCAGACTGTGTGCATGTGCTTACATTTCATCAATAATATCACATATATTTTTATTAGCACATGCGCGCAACTTTTTCCTGGTGGTGATGATGTGTAAAGATGCATACACATTTACAAAAATATTTACAACTGTACAGGGTGTTTCACAAATAGATCAAGAGATAGATAGAGTAAAATAGATTCTTTTTATTATTATAAAATTATGCTGATTTACAGAACTGTCTGTTTTTATGAAGCATTGACTTCTTAGTTAATAACACATATTTGAAGAATACATTTTCCTTGTTTTGTGTTCATTGACAAAATGTTATCCGATTGCCGAAATTGCAATAAGGCTGGGTTATGTTTTTCTTAAAGGATTCTTGCCCCTGACAAATGCTTAATTACCACATTTCTACTTATTTTTCTGACATTTAATTTCCGATTGTCCATCTTTGACAATACGATTGCCAGTTCATTTTGTTTAGTTAATATGGTATCAGCTTTCAGTTTTCTAAACATATTTTACAAGGTGTCTTCTTTGCCAAAATCTTTGAACACATATTCGCACGACTAAGAGATAGTGCCCTTCTGTTTCTCTTAAGCATCCATTCTATTTATTAATTCTTCTAGGGAATAGTTTTTGAATAATATAACTATTTTATACTCGAGTCTAAGCTTTGAAATACAAGATATTGTAGTGATTGTCAAAAGTTTTAAGAAACTAAAATTGTCGAGTTTTGTATTGAAAGTTTTTCTTGATATTTAGTAGTTGAGGAGATATCGATTAATTGCGCACCAAATACATATCCTATATGAAAATTGTTTAGAGTGCAGTACATAACTTACATACAGGGTGTTTTCGTAAGTACTGTTCATTACTTTAGAAAATACAGGGTGTTAAAAATTCTATAAAATTATCATTATTTTGCTAAGTGAAAAGAGGCTTTTTTTTCATACTGCTGTTCTATCTTATTTAGCCAGGGGAAGATCCAGAGAATTATTTTGGGGGGGGGGGAATTTTTAGAAAAATAATTGTTTTAATAGTTAATAATTAAACAAGCATTATTTGATTATTAATATTTTTGGGTACTGTCAGCCAATTAAAAACTTGTTAGTTTTTTAGTATATACCTATATTTCGATTATTTTTACAATCTTCGTCAGGGTATAACTAATTAAAGTACACATATGTGTTAAATGAACTAGAAAGGTCAAACAGGATTTGACATCTGTAAGAAACTTTTTTGTTCTATGATTGTCAATAAAATGTCAATTCTAAAGTGTCCTGTTTGACCTTTCTAGTTCATTTAACACATATATGTGTACTTTAATTAGTTATACCCTGACGAAGATTGTAAAAATAATCGAAATATAGGTATATACTAAAAAACTAACAAGTTTTTAATTGGCTGACAGTACTCAAAAATATTAATAATTAAACAATACAGTCATTAACTAATTTTATAATCAAACATTATTTGTTTCTATTCTATGTATATTTATTTATAAAATTTGTGGGGGGGGCGGAAATTTTCCTCATTCTCCCTCCCCATGAATCCCTGCTTGTATTTATTTATAGAATGGTCTATTTTTTTATGAAGTATCCACAAAAAATATTTACATTAGATTAGTGAATATTTGCTTTTCAATATTTTAATGTGTTTAATTTTGTTTAGAAATAGAGTGTGTAATATATTGCAAAATCTAATTTCTTAGCTCAAGTTACAGTAACTATCTTACGTCAGTGGTAGTTCGAAGGTATAATGGAGGTTAGGTAATGATTTTAAAAATCCCTAAATTAATGGACATTACTTACAAAACACCCGTATATAGGTACTAAACGACACACAAAATGCAATGTACAAAAACATATCAATTATGTATGAAAAGGAAGAACTAATAATAATTAATTCGACTATAGCTGATACTGTGCGTTTCTATTCAACTGTAATCCCTTAAATAACATTTCCTCACTTTCAGTATAACACTTTTAAGGGAATAGCAAATGTAATATTGTTGTTAATGAATAATTTCCATCTGTATAACATGATCTTGCTCTTACCAGCATGGTTCTGCACATTGGAAATAAATGTTAAAATAATTTAAATGCATTCAATTACTCAAATAACATGTATGTTTAAGATAAGATTTAAGACTTTTGTACCGTACACTCAAATTTATTTAGTAAGGCAAAACAATTAGTTTTATAAGGGTATAATGTGAGATGAACATCTTTAAGTTTTCTTTTTCTCTTTTATCCATAATTGAAGTATTTTTGTGTCATTAAAAAAATGCTGTGCCTTGTGCCTAAATTTAAAAAACAATAAATTTCTTGCTGAAAGTATGTACATATTTTCTTTACAAAATGCTTCTTTAATATTGGCTTTACAGAAAGTGTGGGAGACCTTGAAGGTAGCCCATTACGTTCATACTTACCTCGTATAGGCAAACGTTCCAGTAGCATAGACACTTCATTTACTGTACAAGATTCATCACCACCTTCTGATCCATGGAAATTCTTTCACGAAATAAAGGTAAAATTAATTGAAATGCTGTGTGTGTGTGTGTGTGTGATCATTTTGAAATTTTATTTTATTTAGGGTAAGATAACTAAAAGTGTAGAAGATACAATCACAGAAATAAAACAAAGAAATCAAGAAGGTGAAGGTTCAGCAAAAAAATCTAAATTGGCAAAAGATAAAGACAACTCTAGTTTATCGGATTCAGAAGATATGTCTGAGAGTAGCATTTCAAAAACATGCGGTGCTATCTCTACTACTACAGAAGGTAAATCAAATATAGGTAATATTGGTTAATTAACTATTGAACACACTTGTAAATAAGCAACACTAATATAATAATATTTCTTTTTACGATGTGAAATAAATAAATTTTAAATGAGTAAAATTTACTTTATAAAAACTTTCAATAATTTAATTTTGGTTTTTACCCGACCTTTTGATTTCTGTATACTTCTCTTACATGAACCATATAATCTCGGCTGGCAAATAAAGGATACAGGTAGAATAAGTCTATTTTATGTTTATTTTAGAAATATAAGATATCTTTCACGTGGTAGATTAGGTTTAAGTGTTAACGGCCTACAAAGTCCTCTCTGTTTACTTGGAAGTATTCTTAACTTGGGTATTAGCTAAATTTTCTGTTTTCAGTAGCTGTATGCAGAGGGTACAGAGTAATTTTTTTAAAAAGTGAATTGTAGGAGGCCATGATAAAAGATTTCTGTCTACAGTCAGCTTTATGAAGCTTTGATGTTAATATGTATACAGGGTGTTTTGTATATAAAGGGTTTTGGCTTAATGGGTAACATATGAATAAATGAAGAAGGCAACATAAAGGAAAGAAAATTTTCACTAAAAATTGTTGGACACCTGGCAAATTAAGCAAACTGAAGATGGCCCTGGTGTCTGGATGAGCTATTATTTCTATGCTGATCAATCATTTAATTTATTTCAAACACAAAGATGTTTACTATTTAAACTGTTTATATGTTCTCTGTTCTTATGTTCTCCCCAAAGAATTTACAGATGAAATCTAAACTTTCTCGAGTGTAATGCACTGGAATCTATAGTACTTCAATTTTTTTCTGTTTGCTACAGAAGTATCATTTTTATTTTACAGAAGTATAATTTAAGGAAGGGGTTACTTTAGAAACATAGTGTATACTTATTGCATAACTGATGAATTAAGCTTGTTATGAGGATAGTTGCAATAATCTATAGTATGATCAAAAAGTCTTTGGGTCAGGGTTGCCATGAAATTAACAAGCTATCTATAAAATTATTTATTTCTATTATATTTGACATTTACTTCACAACTGTCATGTCAATAGATAATAGTTCAAATAAATTCCATTCTGTTTTTTTTAATAAAGGTTATTAAGTAATACTTAAAATAACTGTAAGCACAAGAAATAATAATAGTGTTCGCTAACCTAACATTTTCTGTGTACTATGGGGCTCTGTTTAGTGGTGTTAGCGCATCGTATATTCTTGACACAAGTGGCTGTGCCTCCATTAGCGCTACTCAAGATACATTGGCGCTACTCTGTACATTTCACAAAAACTACGGGAAGTATAGATCATTCGATCAACCAGAAGTCTTATGATCTGTTTCTAAAAAGTAAAATTTGTAAACGGTAGCTAGTGCTTTGGGTATCGGCAAAAGTGCCGTTTGCAAGGTATCTGCAACTATTAAAAGCGGTAACACTCTTAGTAATCCGAAGATCCCGCTAGAAATAGAAAAAAGACAATCACTTAGACTTAGACAATAACCAAAGATTCGCATTACGAGATGCAATATATGACATGGTTGAAAAAAGTTAGTGTCCTTCATTAATTCTATATATGTAACAAACTTTACCAGTTTTTTGCTTCTACAAGTACCGGATAATTTGGATTCAATTTTAAAATATGTAGGCATGTAATATTGCACTAATCGTTACAAACCTCGAAATACCTTTCAGAAATTATACATTGTTGTTTTACGTTGTTTAAATATATAAGGAGAGACCAAACAAATTTAGAAGCTATTCAAAGGTGGACCAATGAAGAAAACAAATATTGTTTTGATAAAGAAAGTTAGGTTAGTTGTTAGTTTAAAATTGGGTTTTCTATATTAAAGTTTGTAAGAGAGAAATTAAACGTTTCAATATCAATTAAGAATTTTATTTTATTTGAGAGATATCAATTGTGGTAGAAAATATACACTATAATTCAATTTAAATATCCCACTTTTATTTAGTTGTAACTATCTAGTGTTTTTTTTTAATTTGACATCAACGTAGGCTGTGAACAGTCGATTGTGAATAAACCAGAAAATGACATCTAACCTCACTTTTGTAATTTTAATTGAAACTTCTCCAGCTATTATTAATTATTACAATTTAATTGAAAAACTTATAACAAATAATCAAAATTTAAAAAAATTTGAAATGTTAGGTTAGGATTTTATTTTCATGTTTTTCTTACCTTCACAAACAAATTAGTTACCAAGTTGTCTTGAAAAAGACAGTTCAGCTCTATTAGGCATTAGATGAGTGACAAAAGAATACAAAAATCAAAAACGTGAAAACAAACTTGTCAATGAACGGTTGGACAGAGGTTGGATTTGAACGTTTTGAATGAAAATGACATTTATTAATATGATCAAGATCCGTTCACAATCAACTACCCATAGCCGCCTTCGACGTCAAATTTAAAAAAACACTCGATACATAGCCAAAATCTTTCCATTTCACCATTTCACAAACACTCCTACCCTAACCTAATTTTGAAAATGATATGTCAGAAATTATTGGCAATTTTCATCTTAACATGTTTACGAAGTAAATCACATGACTAATGACGTAAGACCTTGGCCGAATGGTCTATAGAAGTAAATAATTCTATAGATGGTTTTTACATTCCATGGCTATTGCGATCCAAAGACTTTTTGATCATACGATAGTGTAGATAGTTTTGGCCAGGATAGTTTGTACCGAGTGAGCCAGAAATCGGGTGGGTAAAAGCGATTGTGATACACATAGATTAGGTTGTATACAAAGAATTCTGCTTTAGAATACACCAGGATTCTAAAGAAGAATTCTTTGCATTTTTGAACACATAAACTCCATCTTTAATTCTATTCAGTGGCATTTCTAAAAGTAAGTAGTTACTAATAAAGAAGTGAACAAACCTTTATTTGGAGACAAATTATTTTGTGCATTCTTTCCAGGTAAAAGTCTACTAAAAAATATTCAAGACATAGATTGTTAGTTTTATATCTACGAAATCTTGTTTGATAGGTCACCTGTCAGTATATTTGGTCTTCGAAATAAACCGCTGTTAACAGAAGGCATAATCAACTGCAGAATTTGTTACTAAATGCTTGCAAGAACAATAATTACTGTCATTTGTCCGAAATCATACTAAAGTAACTAATTTTGTTTTGGTCAGACCTAGCAACAGCACGTTATTACAAAAGCACTTCAAAGTGGCTAGAAGACCATAAATATCCATTACGTCCTAAAAAGCCAAAACTCATCCAACCTCTAACGATAAATTTTTACAAGATTATGTTCACATCCTACATGCTCTTTTTTATAATTATTAATAATAAAAAATTACACCTAACAGAAAAGGTTGTATTTGTGCAATTTTTTATGTATATGTTAAATATAATTTGAAATCTATCGTTAACATAACCAACATGTTTACCCCTCCCTTGGCGCTGCGTATATATTCGCTGATTTTTGTTTCCAAGTTTAAAACAACAAAACATTTTGACGAATCTTTGGAACATGTGATCCATAATACTCTAGCCTCAAAGTGCATATAGCTATGTTTGTTTATTTCACGGAATGTCATTTCTGTGTTTGCACAGGAATGACAATGATCTAAATTTACTTAACCTTTCACTTAAGTAGGTGTTTAATTAACAAAATGCTTTATAGTACTTATTTAAATATTTTTTTGAAAGTTTACTTATCTTTTCTCTCAATTGTCTAATTTCTTCATTTCTGCATGCATCACATTAATTTCTGTTTACGTCTTTTTCTGGTGTATTTGCATTGTTTGGATATGAGCATGACAATATAATTTTTGTCATTTATTTCGTCATATTTGTTATAAATAAACAGAAATAATCAAAAAAATACAATGTTTATTGTTCAAAGTTCAATTTATTCATTCGGTAGGATGACTCATGTATGTCTATCTTAGTTAAAAACTGTACAAAACTCTTCAGGACAGTCCTTAGTTTACTTTTTAGTAATTGCACTTTCGATTTAACAATTTCGTACCTTTTAATCTACTTACTTATTAATTAAAGTTCATTTAGTAAAATGAATGGTAGTGTGGTCATGTGATTAAGGGCAATTAAGAAAGCAATTAGTGGGCTGTTGCATCATCCTGTTTAGAGCTAGATGTTATTGCCACTTCTTCCCTAGCACTGGCAATAAAGAATTCTGAAGCGAATTCCATGTATCGTTTCCCATTGACTTCTTGAGCCACACCAAACAGCTACGAGTAGTTGCGCAAAGTGCAGTGATCTTTGATGAAGCTGTTGTGGATTTTGTGTACCCAAAAACAGTTTTATTTATTGACAAAGCCACTTAGATAGAAGTGCACTTCATCACTCAACATGCAATTTTTTCAGAAACTGTCATTGAACTTCTCATGCAATGCAGCATCATCAATGATTTATTGCACTAATTGAATTTTGTATTAATGGAGCAGCAAATCATCTTTCAAGATCAGGCCAAGCATTTCTAAAAGCTGTATAGAAAACATGTAATGGTTATGAAATAACATCTGCAAATATTTATACCTTTTTCAAGTGTTTAGACTCTAAATTTTATTAAATAACTGGTTGAAATGTGGAGTCTTAAAAATCAGTTAGTTACAAGTGACATAACAATAAAATATAAATGGTAAAATCTGATATTGTGAATGACTAAGCTGTCAATGTTTGTCTTGCAAGTAGCTAAGTCTCTTAATATGTCTTCCAAAGACTGCATTTGTCCGAGAAACACAAGGTGCACTTGTATGAATGGTGCATCGTCATCATCTAATAAGGAATGTGTCTATGGATGTGGTGTGTATTATTAAACCATTGCTTTATCAAGTGTAAAATGTTTAATTACCTGTATTTTAACTTATTTTTCGTTTTTAATCGGCAGTATTTTCAAATTCAAAATTTATTAATTTGAGGTTGACACATAAAGTACATAATTGCTCATTTCTAGGTTATGAATTGTCAGTGTGTTGACATCTAGATTACTTTAATGTCAGATTTTTTTATTTAGGTTATGTAATTGTCAAAGTTGTCATTAAACATAGGATTTGTATGCAATCAAAAATATCAAAATAATGTACACGTATTGGACAAAATTCAACAGACTTCACTGATGTGAAAAATGTTAACTTTCTAATATTAGAACATATAATTAGAGTTTTTATTTAATAGTTTTTTCTTCAATTACATATATTGTTGATAAATGTAGTCTCCAAATCCAATCTTCATTTAATTGTTATGATACCATTTTTGCTCTGCCATGGCTTGCCCAATCCCTAGAATTTGAAATGAGAGACAACTGGTTGGGAGTAAACTCTCCCTAGTTTGACCTCCTATTTGAAGAACTGACATTTTATTATCTCATTTGTGCCTCAGTTTATTATTAAGAAGCAGGTGACTGAATACCTATTGGTGATTTCACAATTTTGGTGGGTCGATTCTCATCAAGACTTCTTCAGATATTGAAGTTGTAGGATTGGCTTTTGTATTATAGGAGTACATTTCTAAGTTTTAGTGTTACACAAAGATTGACTCTTTACTTAACCATTAAGAATGGTGTAATTAGTTTCTTTAACCCCTCTATTCAAAGATATCTTATATATTTGGTAGTTTTTCTATCTAACTTATCTTTTATTATTTTTCTATTTTATCTGGTGTTTGATGAAGTTCCTTCAATACATGTAAATGATTTATTAGTTTATGTAAAAAGAAACGAAAGTTTATTAAAGAACATATTGTGTAATTGTCGTTTTACTTTTTTTTCTAATTGTTTTTCTTTTTACTGCCTAATAGGTGTTGAGATGTCAAGTGATGATGATACTCCATCTTTAGAAAAAGATAAAAAGCCATCTGAAACATCAAAACTAGATACAGGTACGCCCATAAAATCTGCTGAAAAACAGAGATTCAGATTTATTAAAAAGAAGAAACCAAATAAAGAAGGCAAGATTCCACTGAGTACATTAGCAAATATTTATGAAATTAATACAGGATTAAAGGCTTCCATTTCTGAAGAGAAACGTTTAACTTCCGACGATAACATAGAAGAAGTAGAAAGTGGCGTAGAAGCGCTAGAAGATATTAATCTACAAGCACAAAATAATGGAGACGATGAATCAGAACTTCTTTTTCCTTCTTCCGAAATTAATTTTATACATCGAGCTAGCACAGAAGATGTTTTATCTAATATAGCTGAAACAGTAGATAATGTGAAAATTGATGATAATAAAGTTTTAAATATTGAGCAAGTTTCTGGTACAGACATAAGAGATTCTCTTGTAAGTGAAGAGAAGACTCATACGTTCCTTGCACCAGAAGGTTTTGTAGATCTACGTCCAGATGTTACTGAACTTTCATGGTTTGATATAATATACAGGTAACACTATTTTACTTTTCTGTTAAACAGTTTTTTATTTAAATTTTACATTTTAGTTACAGATATGTCAGTGTTATAGTAGGTGTTGTACTCTTTTATTGTTATATGTCGATACCAGTGTATATTAGTGGTTTTATAGCAGGCTGTCTGTTTTCATCTGCTCTAATAGGAGTCTATAATAAATTGTATAGTTTGAATACAAAAACAACTGGACTTACCGATACATCTTTTAGTATACCAAGTTATAGTTCACAAGCAATTTTAGAAGTACCTGCCGCTAAAGAATATCAGCCAATTGCTAAATTTGAGGTAATAAATATCTAGTATTGCTAATAGTATAAAGGGATAAACATTCATTTCTTTATAGGGCTGGATGAATGAGTATCCTGATGAATATAATCCAGAAACTTACCAACTTACTCATACACAGTCAGTGTATATAAGAGTACAAGGAAATTTATTGAGAATTAGTCATCCACGAGTGAAAATTCCTAAACGGGCTGTGTGGAATGAACCTAAACATAAACTTGTATTTTCACATCATAGGATATATAATTTATTAGGAGCAAAAGTTAATTTACTGCCTGAAGGACTTGTCAAGAAAAGGTATGTACATTTCAGGTTTTATTAACAGATGTAAAGTTACCACAAAGGTGATAGTGGTAGTTGGTGGTTTTGGGGTTTTAGAAACCCAAGAAAATGAAGGTCGTCTGTATCTCTACCAAATGATAAGAATATGGAAAAATAAAAATAATGCCACTGACCTAACCATTATATTGAAGTGATCATATAAAGGCTGTGCGCCATTTGGTGACGGGATTTAAGTAGCTACTCAATAATCCCAAAACATAGTGTTTAATTAACTTATCTTTTACTGTCTATAGAAAGACATAAATATTCACATACAAATAAATAATTTAAAAAAATATATATAAAAAACAAATCAGTGTAAACAAAATCTCAGTAAGGTTCACAGCACATCCACTTTTTAAGTCATGATTTTTCACACAAAAGAGAAGAGAGGAACAGTAAAAGTAATTTTAATAAAAGTAAATATGCAAGTATAAAATAAAAAATGTAAAAAATATGAAAATGTAGCAGTAAGTAGAATTGGCTGCTTTTTGACTAATAACTTCCATTGATTTTTAAAATTAAGGAAGTTGTTCCGCTGTGTGCTGCGGGGAATAACTGACGTCAATAGTAGGAACTATTTTTTTTAAGTTGGTAGCGTCTTTGGTCAATTAGGTTAGATTGTTTGTTTGCATGTTTGAAAAGTTGTGATGACAGAATGAATCTTGTAAATACAGAAAAGTTTCGGGGGCGAGGAAAAATCGTAATGAAAAAGATATATTTGCAAAGACTGGCTCAATCGAATGTAGGAAAACAAAGACAGAAATCGGCATTGAGCGAAAGTTCGGGCAATATCTGTCCCGTGCCTGGCCGTCGTTTAATTGATTTTGAAGTAATGAGGAATTATCTATGGCAACATGGTTACTAGCCACTGTCATTTTTCTAGATTCTTGTCACACGCTACTTTATTTTGATAATATCTCTGGATCGGTGCTGTGAATCTTCACGATATTTTGCAGCATGAGTTCTGAATGATTCAGAGAATACAAAGGTTAGTTTTTTTTTTACGCTGGCACTTTTTTGAGAAGAGATATAAGACATACACTTCACCGATTTCACGTGATGCCATATGAGCGTGTGTATTTCAGTGGTCAATTGAAATATTAATATCTCAGTAACTGTGCTGTCAAAATTGCTAAAATTTCGCCAGCTCATTCCTTAAATACTTTTCTTTACAACAGTTCAAATTTTAATTAGCTGTCACTTTTTAAGTTTACTGAACAACCTCCTTAAGTTGATTTGTAAAATCAAAGGGCAAAATAGGGAAAACTTTTTTATGATTACCGTGATATACTGCCTTAGAACATACAGGGTGTTATATGTATGGGAACAATTAGATGTTTTAGAAACGGTTTAAGATAGCAAAACAAAATTTTATGTATGTATACTAGAGAATTTTCTGCATACACTGAAGGTATGTTTTTTTTTAATGACAATTAAGTACAGTAGTTTGAATTTTTTCTGTATTCAGTGATATGTGATTCTTAAATAAATGTGAGAAAAATATTAAAAAAAATTATTAAGTAAACAAACCGAACAAAAAACGAGAAACATATTATATTAGTTAGTTTATAGATAAATGTTTATAGTTTTTTTAATAAATAATTTTTCAATAAATGTTTTTACTGTTTGTCAGAATTTTGTTAGTGGTCAGTTTTTTTCTGGGACAGTCCTTATGTATACTAAATAAAACATATAATTTTATAAATATGTTCTACATTTTCTTGAATGAAACCATTTAAGAATATTGTATCATTAAATTCAGGAAAAGAATCGCATTCCAGTGATGCCATTAAAAAACATTCTGACTTCATATTTCAAAAACATAATAAAGAGAAAAAAAAATTGAAAATTACTTACAGTTCCCTGCCAACTTACTTTACGTACCTTCGATTTTTCAGTTTTCCCTGATTTTAATGGTCTGATTATTTCATAATCGTCATTAAAAACATAACTTTGTTTGTAATTGTTTAATAATCATTTCTTTTCGACAACATAGTCAAAACTGGTACTCAAACCGACATTTTTAAATTTATTAATGTGATATATGCAAAAACCGTGAAAAACTCAATATTTTGTCGATTCCTCCCTTCGCTGCCATCAAGGCCACAATTCGGCGTGGCATGCTGTCGATACAGGTTTTTACTGTCTCTTGAATCTGTGGGCAACTATTCCAGATGTGTGTAATCCTGTTGATGAGTTCTGCCTTCGTCATAACGGTTTCTTTCGCGACCTCCTTCACTACCTCCCAGACGTTCTCGATGGGGTTCACATCAGGAGAGTTACCACGCCACGGCAGAAGGGGAATGTTTTCTTGGTGCAGGTATGCCTTGACGGACCTAGCGGTGTGGCAGGGAGCACCATCTTGCATGAAGATTTCGGTTCGGACGGCGTACGAACAGTGCCTTTTTTGGCAAAATTTCAAAGGTGCAGCACTGCATCACTGAAGCAGACCTGGGAAGAAGCAAGACATAATAATGTATATAATCGATATCCTCTTCTACCTTTCGGTGTAGGGTTTTGGTTAAATCGTTATGACTCTTGTACAAATTTTTTCCACCTTCTTCTGTCTGTAGCTATTCTCTTTGCATCATCTATTGTTACTCCTCTTTTTCGTATTAGCTTTGCGATTGCGTTGTCCCATGTTTCATTTGGTCTTCCACGTGGCTGGTTCTTTCTTATTTTAGCTTCCCATATTTGTTTTACTGGTCTTTCTGCTTCCATGCGTATAAGGTGTCTCCACCAGCTTAGCTGTTTTTTCTCGATGAATTCTAGTACTGGTTGGATTTGTAGTTCCTTTCAGACGTCTGTGTTCTTAATTCTTTACCTTCTCGTTATTCCTTTTACTGCTCTTAAATATTTCATTTCTGTTGCTTGTATCTTACTCTTCATTCTCATTGTAAGGACCCATGTTTCGATGCCATAGGTTAGTATCGGTCTGTATACTGTCTTGAACACTGTCATCTTAGTTGTCGGTGATATCTCTCGTTTTTTGATGAACGTTTGTCTCATTGCATGATATGTTGTGGTTGTTTTGTGGATTCTATCATTTATGTCTACGTCTTGTTTTCCATTACTTTTTAACATCACCCCTAAGTATTTAAAATTTGGAACTTGTTCTATTTTTTTCCCTCCAATTTCTATGTTTAGGTGCTCCTCTGGTCCTTTTGTTACTATCATTACTTTAGTCTTTTTGGTGTTTATTTTCATTCCGTGTTCTGTCAATGTTTCCTCCCATATTTTTAGGTTGTTTTTCAGTCCGTTTTCACTATCATTTATAATCACAAGATCGTCTGCGAATAAGCATTCTGATATTTCTACTGGAATTAGATTTCTATATCCTACATGCATCTTCTTTAGTCTAGATTTGCATTTCTTCATTATCTCATCTATGAAGAAATTAAACAAAATTGGACTTAATACCCCTCCTTGTCGTAAACCTTCTTCTGTTTCAAATTCTTTAGATGTTCTATTATTGCTGATTACATAATTTGTGTTTTGCTTATACAGACTTTTTATTGCTGTTATTAAACTCTTGTCTACATTTCTGTTTATCAGTCCGTTCCACACTTTCTGTCTTCTCACTCGGTCGAACGCCTTTTCCAGATCTATAAATGCAAAGAATGCTTTCCTGCGGCTCATCAGGGTTTTCTGGATTATTTGTTTTAAGGTAAAGATGTGGTCATGTACACTTCTTCCTTTTCTGAATGCACTTTGTGCTTCCTCCATATTTGGGTCTATATGTTTTCTTAACCGTTCCTCTAATATTCGTTCGTACGTTTTAACTGCTGTGCTTAGTAATGTTATTCCCCAATAGTTATTACAATCCCGTGTATTGCCCTTTTTGTGTATTGGTACTATCACCCCCCAATCTGTTGGTACTACTCCTTCTTGCCATGCTCTGTTATATATCTTAGGAGGAATTCTTTTCCTTGCATTCCTAAATTTTTAAACATTTCTGATGTTATTCTGTCATGCCCATGTGCTTTTCCATTTTTCAGTTTCTCAATAGCCTCTGCAAGTTCGTTTTCTGTTATTAGTTCTGGTTCGGTATTCTCGTGTAAATCCATACCTGCAGTTAAACTTTCAGTTACTTTATTTTTCATTTCATTTGTACACAGTAGTTCTTCAAAGTATTCTTTCCATCTTTCCATAATTACTTTGTCATCTGTTATTATTTCCCCTTCTTTGCTCAATATGGAAGTTGTACGTTCATTTTGTTTGTCTTTTCTGGTATTTTTCAGTATTTTGTAAAAAAGTTTTAGGTTTTTTTCTCTGTTCTTTTCCATTTTTTCTCCAAATTCACTCCAGGTTTTCTCTTTAGCTTCTTTCACTAGGTTTTTTACTTTGGTTCGTTGTTCTTTGTATGCTGTATAGTGCGTTTGTGATCTGTTTTGTAGATACTTCTGCCATTTCTCTTTCTTTATTTTTATCTCCTTTTGGATCTCTTCGTTCCACCACGCTGTCTGTTTTATCTTATTTTTACCTTTCATTGTGCCGCATATTTCTTTTGCTGTTTCTAATAATACTCTTTTAAAGGTTAGCCATATCTCTTCCACTCCTTCTTTATCTTTGTTATGTACACTTCCTTTCTATACTTTCTCTGTATTTTCTTGCTATTTCCTCATTTCTCAGTTTGTATGCTTTTATGCTTTTAAATTTTATTTCCTTTTCATTACATTTAACTTCCTCTCCACTCCGTTCCTTCTTTTCAATTTTAGCTAATACTAAGTAGTGGTCGCTGTATATCTCAGGGCCTCGCATAGCTCGCACATCTTTTCAATTTTTTCTAGTGTCCTTTTCAACTAATATGTAGTCTATTATGGATCGTTCATTATTTGGTCCTATTCTTGTGAATTTATGTATGTTTTTATGTTGATAGAAGGTATTTGTTACTACTAAATTGTTAATCAAACAGTACTCCATCAATCTTGTGCCATTATTGTTCTTGGTTTCTTCACCAAATCTGTCTACCACCCCCATGCCATTGTCTTCTTTTCCAACCCTTCCGTTCATATCTCCTGCTACATAAATAATTCCTTTACATTTTTCTGTTATCGAGCTTAACTGTTCCCAGAACTTATTATTGATTTCTGATTTGTCGTTTTCATTTGGTCCGTAGACAGCTATTACTGTTGCAATTTTTCCATCTATGTTTAGCTCTATTGTAAGAATTCTCTCCGAGTGTCCTTCCCATTTTCTTATATTTTTACCAGTCTTTCACTTATTATGCGTCCTACCCCAGCGGCTGCCTTTCTTTCTTTTGTTACTCCAGAGTATATTAATACGTGTCCTTTTCCTAGTAATATTTCCCCTTGATCTTTCTTTTTTGTTTCAGATATTACCAGTATGTCCAGCTTACATTTATCGAATTCATCATTCAATTCTTGTTCTTTTCCATTTAGCCCTCTTATATTCCAAGTGGCTAGTTTCCAATAACTTGTATGTCTCCTTATTTTTGCTCGAATCCCTAACTCGTAATCCCTAACATAATAATATAATGGGTTAAAGTAGTTTCTAGACTTAAATCAATTGGCACGCGTGCAATTTAACTGACTTACCGATCTCCAATAGGCACAGCTCTTGAGCTGGTGCACCTTCGCCCTATCAAGGTGTTGTTTGACTTTCATCACGGCTGTGAGCAGGGCTGTGGGCTTTGAAGTTCAGTGCAATGAGCTTTTGCTGGACTGTCTTTTCCAAAACGATGACATTTGCAGCCGCCAGTCTCGTTTTGATCTCCTTGATCGTAGTGAAGCAGTCGTTCTTGCAGATCTTCTGGAGGATGCACTCTCCGCGTGGACTGAAAATCGGCTTCTGACTACACTTGCTGCTTCTTCTTGCATCCAAACTTTCACCCTTTTCGATTTTTAGCTTCAGAATCCATACAGATCCTTCCAACACATTCGTTTTAAGAGCAATTTCCTGGTTTGAAAACGTTTTCGTAGAAAGAAGTACCTTGATCTGAGCTTTTTTGCATGGGGACACCTTTTAACTCTCACCTTTTAACCATGTTTACCGATTTTCAAGAACGATCTACAACAATTGTATTAATGTTAAAACACCTTTTTTAATCAAAATCAAGAACACTTGGTCGTAATTTCAAGAAATAATACAAAAAACGCGTTGCTGACGAACTAAAACAAGCGTGTCTGTTTGCATGCGGTGCATTCATAACCTTTTTACATCTTTAACCATTTTTTGTTAAATTAGTTAGGTCTCCACTGCCATAGATGGCGCTAATGCATGTATTTCGAGTACTGTATAAGAATCAAGCCCATCTATTAACTGTTTAGATAACCACTGCCAATTGATTCCATGAATTAAGGAAAATAGTTGGTGCATAAAGTAATTTGGCAGGGGACTGTATATGCATATGCATGTGAAGATTTTTCTAGTAAACATTTATAAAACTTTGTTTTGCTATCTGAAACTGTTCCTGAAATATTCCTCCATTCCCATCCATAATAGCGACCCCCTATTTATTTATTTATTTATTTATTTACGGCAATGCCATTTTATAGTAAGTAATGTAGTACAAAGTGAAGAGACATACAGAAAGTCTTATGATTTATAACTTATAATCTAACAATAGGTAATACATATTTGATAGTTTTTAATGAATTCTGAAAGATTGAATGGATGAATCAAATAATTCTAATTTGGATTCGTACTTGTTAGCTAATTTCATCATTCTAGTTATAGGTTCCTTCTGGCCATAATTTGTATAATGAAAAGGTATTTTAAACACATCGGAATTTCGAGTTCGCCTCTCTGTAACATTAAATTTTACTAATTCTATGATTTTTGAATTATTAATTCTACCATTCAAAATTTTGTGTAAAAAACATAGATCAGCACTAACTCTAAGACTTTCTAAGGAGACCAGATTAAGCACATTTAATACTTGATAATAATTTAAGTTAAGTTTAATAGTTTAACTGAAAAAGCAGAAAATAAATTTGCTGTTCTTTTAATAAAACCTAAGATTTTTAAAGATTTAGATACAATTTCATTCATATGTAAATTAAATGACAATTTTCCATCGAACACAACCCCCAAATCCTTGATATTTTCTTTTCTGGTTAAAATTATACCACTAATATTATATTGTTGCACATTATTGAGATTTCGAAAACCATCAGAGATATGAAGTTGGTTAAATGAGACAAAAGTTGCACACTTGCAAGGCCATCTCTAAACCAGTTCCAATATTTAAAAAAATCATAGTACACTAGATATAAGCAAAATATGAAAACTTGTCATTATCTTCTTTTTTTAATATCTCAGAGACTATGTATTTCGACAGTATGGAATTTTGCACATAACCATAATTTGGCTTTAAACTTTAAACTCGCTATTTCTTGAGCAGCGATAGTCAATTTTCTTTTTTATGGACACTACATTGGATTTTTACTTCATCAGCTAGTAAAAGAAATTACAAATGTAATCATGTATTACAAGTAGTATCACCTTCACGTTTTAGGTTTTTAACTAGCCGCTTATGAGAAACTTGACATAAAATTTGCGATTGTTTTTTGTCAATATTTGTATCAAATTATCAGCAGAAATTTACTGGCAGAATTATCCAGTGGCAATACTGCCGGGCAACTTTTACAAGATTGTCTAAAACAGTGGTGGCGAACCTATGACCCACGGGTCAGACACTGACCCACGAAGGCTTTTTAAATGACCCACGCGTTGATTTTTATAAACTTATTTTTTATATCATAAAAGAGAGAACAGAAAATCGAAAATAAAAAAAAATAAAGTATAAATATCTAATGTCGAATTTTGCTCTTCACTTGCAAAAGTAAAAGTTGTAAACCAAAAAGGTAATGTAAACCTTTTTAAAGGATTTTAAAAGTGAGAACCAAAAAAAAGAGTCAACTGTCAAGTTTTTCTGTTAACAAATCTTCGGTGTTTTCAAATTATTGGTACCTTTTTTACTCCCCTTCCAAGTGACGCCACTGACTTAGTGACCCACGGGCTAGTATTAAAAAAATAATGAACATAATTTGACCCACTTCTCAAAAAGGTTCACCATCACTGGTCTAGAACGTTACTGCAACATGGTTCTTTTCAAGCAAATCTTTTAGGTCTCTATCAAACAGAAAATGAACGAATTAAATGAATTAATGCTATCCACGATAAAACATTTCGCATGACTTCCGTGAATTTTGCTATACATTTATTTAATGCATTATATTTTGAAAAGTAAGCATTTTATCAGAAAAGTGCGTGATATAAACATTGTACTTTCTAGTAGTAGTGTGCAACGAAATGTTAATCACCCTGTATAGGTTTGAGTGAGCCAATACCAGTATTAGACTGACCTACCAATCAATAAGTTACTTACTGCTTTTAAATATTTTTTATAGAATTTTTCACTTTGTTATTACAATATGTTAATTTAATTATAGGCACTGGAGTAAGAAATATCCCATATGTATAACCTTAAACAAAGATCAACTGAATTTTGACTACTGGAATCAAACAGATTCAGTGAAAACTGTTGCTGCTTCAATGAATCAAACAGCTACACCTACACCTTCAGAAGCAAGCGGAGTAAGTGAAAATGTAAAGAAGAACAAAAATGAAACTTCCACACGAACCAGAAGGATTTTTGCTTCTAAAAAGCAGAAGTATGCTGCACCAGTAAGTACAATAGTAATTTTAGAATATTATGTGTGGTTGTTCAAAATGTTGTTATGTAATGATTTTGTTTTGCAAACTTTCTTCTTCAAGCAATTAGTAAGAGTTATTATAAACCTTATGGATATCTATTAAAAATTCCAGTAGGAAAGACAATTTATTCCAATTTGATTATGTAGGGTGTAACCATTAGATAAGTAAAGCTTTGTACCATGAATGAGAAGGTCTCATAACATTTTCTTTTCTGATGGTTCTTTCAAGAAGTATACATTCTTGTGTTTCATCCAACAATTAGCTGTAATGATACTATTTTACTTTTAACATTTAAAATTTCAGTTGGTACTGTTAGCAATAGTAAGACCTACAATCACTTCCAGTAGTTAAAAAGTAGATCTACTTCCAGTAGATTGGTAAGTTGAAGGACACAATAGATTGAACTTTTTCAAAATATGTCAACTGTGTAATTAATTATGTTGCATGAAGTAACAGATATTTTGATAAAAAGGTGTGCTAAGCTTGATTGTTTAGAAATTTTTAAATATATGTTTTTAAACATGTCTAATAGTGTAAGTGTGGAAAGGACGTTATTACAAAACAAATAAGAAAGTTGAATCAAACAAGTTTTGTTATGGCCCTTTTTGGAAGTATTTCCTATTATCATTCTTATTATCTTGTAACAGCAGTTATTTTATTAGTTAATAAAAACTAACGGATTATTAAAATACTTCTTAAAGTAGGAGTCATTTAATTTTAATCATATGAGAATTTAGTGGTATTTTTCTAAAAATAGCTTTATTGGTAAAATTTTCTTTTATCCTAAATAAAATATAATAGTAGGCATTTGTTATTAATAGAAAAATGTTAATTTTAAATAAATAAACATTTTTTACATTTGTTAGTTTCAAAATGACAAATTTAAAACATGAATGCACTGTCAAGTATGGTTCAGAGAGTTACCTTCCAAAACCTGACAAAGCATCATGCTTCACTAAATTATTGAGGAGATTTCATAAATTGACAATAGTATCACCAGTAAATCCGATATGCAAACGATTTTTCAGAAGTAATGCTGCTATTGCATTTGAAAGGAAACGACATGTAAGATCAGATGTTCTATATATTGTTCATCCATTTAGCATATTCAGGTAAATATTTAGATGTAATGTAAAGTAACTGTAACGTTTTTTTATTTGACAAAATATTTTATAACATACTTTATTCTACTTTAATATATATTATTCATTAATTCAACATTATTTGTTATTTTTTATCTAGTTTGAGATGTATTGTCTTAAATAAACATGTCTTTTTATTAAAATGTTTTAAATAATTTGTAGAACATTGATTTGATTTTTGAAAAATTTATTCATAAATTTGTGTTCTGCGGATTATTTAGATAAGATAAGTGGTTAATGTAGCATCCTTGTGGTATTACTTTTACCACCTGTACAATGTTGCACTGTATTCTCTAACATCCATTTTGATGATGATTCATGTAATGGTTGCATAATAAACTTTATTTGCCCAATATATGCCTTGAATAATTGATTTGAATAGTCAGAATTTCTATAAAAATATTTTTATTTTTTATTTTAATTTTCTTCGTCATTATCGTCAGAGCCAGGCAAACGCTGACTAAATGGATAGTTATATACACTATCCCGTACGGTCCTGTCTATAAAATTATGAGAAATGGTGGTCGCTTTTCGAGATTTTATACGTGGTCCTCACAAACTGAACATCAACTATGCCTTTAGCAAGGTCAATGCCTCCCCCTGATTATCGTGCACAACATTGAAAATCACATGTTATTTAGGACACATTTAAATATTGGCTTCCTAAAATATTTTATCAAAAAATGTTACTAATGCACTTATTATAATTTTCAATTATAATAATTTCATCTTTTGATCTTTTGACTCCGCACTAGTGTTCGGTTTGCTGTAATAGATTCTACTTTTTAAAAATCCCCAGAAAAAGAAATCTAGAAAAGTTAAGTTGCAGTATCTCACCGGTCAAGTGATTTCACCATTTTGAGAGATTACGTGTCTGATGTTCATATCTTTCAACTGGCCCCACAAAAAATCCTACTCCGATAGGGAACGGCATTAATTATAACAGCATTTTCATCATTGTCTTCAAAAAAATACAGGGCTAATTGCTTTTCCAGACCACAAGGCACATCAAACCGTCACTTTCTGAGAATGCTCCGCTTCCTCTTTTCCGAAAAGTCTGTCTTGGACTTTTCAATCCTTAAATGCAGCAATTCTACTTATTTACAAATCCACATAGGTGAAAATGCACCTCGTCACAAAATGATTTGACTTGAAATATGCATTATTTGTTCACGCAGCCACGATCGTCCAACTGACGATGTCTGTTGATTGTCTGTAGGCTCTTGCATAATTTAGATCTTATAAACATGAAAATGCAAGCTTTTTGTCAAAATTTGCTGTGTGGTGGAATATGAAACACCCAATTGCTGCAATCGATGTGCCTGGGTTTTCGATTACACTTTCATAAACCCTGGCAATATTCTCTTCTGAGAGAGAGCTGTATGAGCATAATGCTGTGTTTTGATGTCAGTTACTTTCAGACTTGACCTACTTGTTTATAGGTCCCCACAGAATCCTTATGGAAAATGGCTTTTACCAGATTGCTCTGAAATTTTCCTGAAAGATAGTTTAGATTAAAAGTGTCAATGGGCACAAAGTAAAAAAAAAACTATAGTTTTCGAATTACAGCCGTTTGAAGTTGACAATTTTTTGCACTTGGTAGAATCCTTATTGGAAATGGTTTTCGGTTAAAATTCTTGAAACTTTGGTAAATGATAGTCCCAATGTGTAGATCAAAAGCTATTTTTGCGTTATTCAACTTCAAATGGCTGTAATTCAAAAACTATGATTTTTTGGACCATGTGCTTCATATTTGTCAATATGTTGTAAGGCACTCACCAATCTTTTATCGTAATATCGACTAATGTGATTTCTACATTTTTACAGCGTCCTGTTTAAAAGAAATAAAGAAGGTTACAAAAAGAGCTCATGATCTGTCAGTAAATACAGTTATTTAGTAAAACTTTCTTCTGATCAAATGAGTTATACAATGTTTTTAAAAATGACGTCAGTAAAATTTGGAAGGTTTTATTTAAAAAAAGATTGTTACTTCACTTAAAAAAAAGTTTGTATTGGCGTGAGCCAAAAATGCTTGGTTTCGAAGTTACAAGTAAATTTGTTTTTTTTTGTGGATGTAACTCTCTGGGTAAACTCAGGACACAGAATAAAAGTTTATATGGATTTATTTAATAGGAGTAGTTTGTAATTTGATAACGAAGTATTTATTCTGTATTTATTGACTTCTGAGGATAGTTAATAACTACCTAGTAACTAATAACAAGCCATTAATTAAATTTGCAGCAGTAAGGTGTGATCTTTTCATAAAAAAAATAAGATTATTAACACAGAACCAGAAAAGTACACAAATCTCAAAATGCTAATGCAATTATTTGTCCTTAAAATTATCAAAAAAAAATCTCCAGCGGGCTGTAACTTTGAAACCAAGCGTTTTCGGAGCCACTTTTATAGAAACTTTTTTTTCTTAAAATAAACACAAATCGCCTCTCAAAGTTTGTCTGTGTCATTTTTAAACACACTGTATGTTAATTCATTTTCTAAGCATAGTTTTTATTTGTTTATGATGACTTGTAACCTAACAATAAATAATGCATATTAAATAGTCGATATATTCTATCATATGTGAAACCCAACTTATAAATACAGTATCGTGGGAACTTATGTTGAACAATTCAATAATTTCAATGTTAAAGTTGTACATAGTATAGCCAAAAGTTTTGTCAGTAGCACCCTATAATCGAAAATCTTGTTGGCGAGTCGGTGGGAACACTGTAGGCATAAAGTTCCAACCTTCTGTCATACAGTCAAGTAGCAAACGCATCTTCAGGTAGCCTCATGTTCCTCACAGATCGGGGACAGTACAAGAATCGTGTTGCGATTATTACGTTGTTTAAAGCAGGAAGGAAAGCCTATGCAATTTTTACGTTGTTGAATGGGCTGAATATTAAAGTCCGTTTGTCATCTTCTCACAAATCATATTACATAGAAAGAATTGCCCAAGAGCATCAAATTACAATTTTACGTCAACCTCTATACCATTGTGATTTATCACCCGATAGAAAAATCTGGGCCCAAATTGTACGATTTGTGGCAGTAAATAATACTACATTTAAGCTAAAGGATGTAAAAAATTTATTAAAGGAAGGAATCTCCAACGTAAGCGCCGAATATTGGAAAAAATGTGTGAGGCACTCCCAAAAATTGAACAAGAAATGTGGAACCGTGACCATATAATTGATGTTCTTGTGGAAAATGTAGTTTTTACTGTAAATACAGGGGCGTCGCCCAATTCAGACATCAATTATACATCAGAAGACTCAGATAGTGATGCCTGGCAAGTTGATTTATTTAAAAAAACTTCTTAGTTTGCTGATGTAATTTTTTCGGTTCGCAGAATAATAAGATTATTTGACGCGGACGCTGTTCAAAAATTGCTCTTTTTAGAGCAAACACCTCTTTTAAACTAGGCTTTGTTATGTTTAAATAGCGAGTGACGAGTCTGATTTAATTGTGGTGTATTTAATTTTCACATCAGTATCATTTTCCATTTGTTGAATGGAATGGACCATATTACGCTGAAACCGTAAGAGCGAGTTAAGCGCACACGGTACGCAAACGTGCATCATCGTAAATGAAGCTTCAAGGGTCAGCTAACTTCATGTATATTTACGTCTTGCGACAGGTTACCGCAAACGGACTTTAGTGAGCATTTTCTATATTGTACTATTAAAAAGTCTAATGAAATCAATTGTCTTAATGATAAACCTCGCACGGGTCGTCCTTGCTGTTCACAAGAAAGTAGTTGTGAAAGCGGTGCATTCTCACATAAACCGTAATCCTCTTCGAAAACACTATGTCACAAATTATTTGTGAGGATTTAGAAATGGGTGCATATAAAAGGGTTAAAAGTCATTTATTGACGGAATGACTGAAGAAAATAAGGAAAGTTTGTTCGAAGAAAGTGTGACAGGAATTGTGAACGCAATGTTTCGTTGTTTATCAAAGCGGAAGATAGGCTTTCTGGTAGCCCAGATCTGAACCCGCTGGACTGTTACCTCTAGGATATTTTAGAGCAAAGGGTCTGTAATAAAGGGCATGCACATTTGGAATCTCTAAAACGCGGTATAGTGAAGACAGCATCTGAAATTCCACTCGCAAACGTGCGTTCCACGAAAGATGAGTTTTCTGTGCGTTTGAAGTTGTGTTTCCGCGGTGATGGCGGCCATTTTGAATAAAGTTGATATCGTTTTATAGATTTTCTTATGTATGTACATTCTGAAAATATATATTTTGACTAGGCTGCATTGCGTTGTTATTTTTTTATTTACGTTCAAAGTACTAACAGAACTTTTGGCTAGACTATGTCCATAGTACATCAGATTACTGAATTATAGTCTAAAATTGATCTAACTAGTTAATATAATAGTTTAACCAAAAATGCAGAAAATAAATTTGTTGTTTATAAAGATTTAGGGAAGATTTCATTTATACAGTGTCTTCCATATAGTTGGATCCATATGGGAAATTTTTTTAATATTCTGATTAGAGAAAAACTTTGTGGGGCAATTACCTCTGCTTCCAAAAATACTTGAAATACGCCATGTCAAAGTTGGCAGGTGACATTAGGTATCTGTCCAATTTGCTATTTTAAAAAAGAATTGGGGAAAAATTACCTTATTTGTTAAAATATTGAAAAGTTTTATTAAGAAAAGATATTTCTAATGACATTTTGCGTTCACATACCAAGTTTGAACGAGATATTCAGACATAAGGAACATTTTCTTTTTTTAACATTTTTTGATACATCCCTGTAACTGACTGATTACCCCACAAAGTTCTTCCCTAATCAAAATATTAAAAAAAAAATTCCATATGGAGTCAACTTTATGGCACTGCATGTTTATTAAACAATAATTTGACATCAAACACAACTCCCAAATCCTTAATATTTTAAATTTTAATCAGTTTATAACTTCTATTTAAAGTAATTTACCAAATTCTTTATTTCCTTCATCATAACAGGAACACAATGAAGTTAGTAACATCAAGGTTACTAGAAAAATCACAAAAATAGACCTTATAAATTACACTTTTTTAAAATAAAAGATGAATAGAATGTGACACTTTTTAAGAGAAAGTAGCTCCTTATAGGTGCAAACTGGTATAATAAACTTAAATAGTTATTTGTGTATTAAAGCAATAAATTGAGTTTTTCATCACAAATGTGGGTAGTATTTGCCAAGGAAAATAATTACTATGGGTAGTGAAAAAGGACTTTATTCCCAAGTTGCGCATTAAATTTTATCTGAAATTGTTTGTAATCAGGCAAGGTTAAGTTAGGCTTATAGTAGAGTCAATTTTTATAGTGTAGTCAATATAGTTGTAGTGTGAGTCAATATAGTAGAGTCAAAATAGTGTATTCTTTTGCAAAATCACATTTTAAACACTTTTTGACTCTTTGAGTTTTTCTATAAAATCAATAGAAACGGCGTAAATCGCATTCTCAATCTCAAATGCCGTTATTTTAGGATTGCCATTTTGGATTTTTCAATTTTCTCATTGGATTCATACTCAGCGACTCCAAGAACCCTCCCAACATAAATTTCACTCAATTTGGTTGCGTTATTAAATTAGGGGTACAAAATGGGGGTTTCAACCCCCCGAGGGGGCCCCCATTTTAAACATATTACATTTTATATTGGTCCAGTATTGAATGCATTACAAAAGATTTCAAGTCTCTATCTTTAGATAGTAAAAAATAAGAACTTAATGCAAAAATTTACTACTAGGGCAGAGCGAAGGGATTACATAATAAGGTAACCAAAATAGTGTATTCCTTTGCAAAATCACATTTTAAACACTTTTTGACTCTGAGTTTTTCTCTAAAATCAATAGAAACTGCATAAATCGCATTATTTAATCTCAAATGTCGTTATTTTAGGACCGCCATTTTGGGTCCACCATTTTGAATTTTTCAATTTTCTCATTGGATTCATAATCAGCGACTTCAAGAATCCCCCCAACATAAATTTTGCTCAATTTGGTTGCGTTATTAAATTAGGGGTACAAAATGGGGGTTTCAACCCCCCGAGGGGGCGTGCCCCCATTTTAAACATATAACATTTTATATTGGTCCAGTACTGAAGGCATTACAAAAGATTTCAAGTCTCTATCTTTAGATAGTAAAAAATAAGAACGTAGGCATGTTTTTTGCAAAAATTGACTCTACTATATTTGACATTTTTTGGGTATTTTAAAAACATTTTCACTGTAATTGTTTACACTGCTGTTTCTACTCCATGATAAGAATGCTTCGTATTTTTTGCATAAAGTCGGCCTGACTTTTGAGGTAATAAGTTTTTTTACAGCTTCTTTTGCAGTTTGCTGCAAATCTGGTGTAATACAGGTTATGTTGACACTATCATCTCTGCTATCATGTTCGTTTTCACTATTGTGGTTGTCACTGTCAATTCCCTCGTGTTGTTGAATACCTGTTAATTAAAACATGAACAACAGATTTACAAAAAAATATTTTGCACATACTGCTCAAACTTTGATGGAAGGGCAGGCCAAAACAGACAAACAATTGCTTTAGATTCATGGCCCTGTTTTTGCTAATGATCACATCCACTCTTTTCGAATCTACCACTGCCACTAGTTTCAATGCTCTCAGCACCGGCTGAATCGCCTAATTTAACGTTCAAAGTCTAGACACAATGTCAAGTAGGAATCTCAACTAAAAACATGATACAACCAAAAGTCTTCGTTTTTGCTGTCAACTACATGACTGTCACACTAATTATACAAGCAAACATTGTCCAATAATGATTTCAGATTTCTGATAAATATCTTTGGTGTTCTATGTTCTCCTTGTGTAAAATAATAGTTATTTATGGTACATGTGAGTTAAGTAAGATAGTTTAAATAAGTAAGATGCGAATGGGTTAATTTTTCTGAGTGGTTAATATCCTTAATTTAACCATACGTTTTATCCAACACCTCTTTTTTAAGTTCAAACATAGAGTTTTCAATGTATAGTTTAGTCGGTAGTTTTTGACAATAATAAATTTGATACTATAACTCAATGACTGACTTCTAATAATAAGGTGTGAGCAACGGAATTTTGATTCAGAGAAGGCCTTGGAAATTTTAGGTTACATCTGATATTAATTTTAAATAGGTAAAACTACTACAGATCATTTAGAACTACTACAGATCATTGAGAACTACTCTCAGTCACTAACTGACAGACCTACTTTAAATGCATTTTAGCATTTTGGTTCTGATTTCGGAGCTCTCAACAATTTTTAATTAAGAAATTTTTAAATAATACAATTAAATTAAAAATTAATTAAAGAAGATGAGTTATATGGCCCCCACCTACATCTGTACACAATGCAACTCTCCTTTTAACGGAATCGATAACATTATGGAGGATACAAGGTGTGTTATTAATTTCTTCAATTTTGTTGTTAATTCTGTGTTAGATAAATTTCTACCATATTTCTCTTTTGTACTTCATTAATATAAATGTCATTATTAAAAACTGATTTCTTTTAATATTTTTCCAAAAACAGTTAATCTGACAGCTCTTTTCAAAAAATGACAGTTTAAAGTGTTTAAATAAACTAATTCATACGATTCAAAACTGCACATGACCGATATATCTATCTCTTTCTTTCAAGGCCAACTCTGAATCAAAATTCCATTGCTCACACGTTATTATGCAACATAAGCTGGTGATTGGTTGCTATCTACAATAGCAGCCAATTGACAGTGGGTAAACATTTTTTTCTACCTACAAGTGAGTCGACTAACTTTAATTGCTTAAAAACATCAAGATAACGCCTTTTTTATTTAGAGGTGTTGGATAAAAAATAGTACATGAACCGTGGCAGGAAAGTGGTTTCCCAAGTCTCAAGAGGTGGCCAGTCTCGGCTGTCCATATCTTCTTTTTACCCTGAAAACTTCCCGCTAAGTGCACAGAGTACTTTTATGTACTTGCTAATATACAAAATAAAAATATTGAGTTTTATTTACAGAACGTATTGGGAAGTATGGATGACACTTGTATTTTTTCTTGCACTTGTAATTAACCCAATACAAGTTACTTTTGAATTTGAAACTGAACCTACATTGAGAGGCTTAAGCCTAGTAGTAACTGTGGTGGATTTTATATGTATAGTGGACATTATATTGACATTCTTTACTGGTTATGGTATTAGTACCTCTAAAGAAGTGATTCTTGAACCGGGAAAAATTGCCAAGTGATTAACATATTAATATTAAAGAAAAATCTTGTTCTTTCTGCATTTGTTTTCAGGAGATACATTCTTAGCGTTACTTTCTACATGGATGTACTTTCATCAATACCAATCGAGCTAATTCAGTATTTTCTTTTAAATTTGTTTTCTGAGAAAACTTGGAGGATAGCTTCTACTGTAGAACTACTGAAAATATTTCGGTTCCGAACTTTTACTATATACATGAGGCGAACTGCAGATGTGAGTATAGCAATGAAAAACAAGTTGGTATTCAATATGAAATATACCATGTATAGAAGCATAATTATTTAGTTAAGTATAATATAGTTTGTTTTATCTCTGGACACATGTCATCAATTGGAATAAGCATGAAAAGTTCAGACAATTACATACTATCTCTATTGTATTTCATGAGGAAAGCCCGCAAGGCATTGTCGGCATTGCCCTAGCAATGTCAGCATTGCATATCGCTTCATGGCAGTCCACAGAAATGATTAAATTTGCGAACTTGGTCCGGTTTAATGTGAGCAAAGTTGTCTATGCCCAACCAATGGTGAGCTACGTCAGAAACTATAATTTCTTCTCTGCGGCCTTTGCCAAGCAGTTGTGCAATGCTGACATTGCCCAGGCAGTGTCGACTGTGCATACCCTGCATGCTTTGTCCATAACATACTATATAAGAGCAGTAAAGAATAGAAAGTCCAGTTGGCAAATGCCAAATAATATGTACAAACATAAACTTATTGTTTATTGTTTCAAGACTTATTATAATGACAGCTTAGCTGTCGACACAATTGTCAGGTAGATTATAATAAATTTGTAAATCTTTTAACTAATCAGCCTTATTGATTTCAAAAACTTATTGTTGACATTAAGGATGTGAGTCCAAACATGAAACAGACAGACTTTACAAACACTTATTTTGTTTGTAGTTTTCAAACTGTCAAAGGTAAAGATTTTCTAAAGTTGGGTAGCACATTTGGGATGTAAGATAATTGTCACACATAAAAAGGTCATTATAATTAGGTATTCTTTAAAGAGTTTGTGTGTAGCATAAAGTAAGTTAGATGTGATTAGTAACTTATTAAAGCTTAAATTAAAATAATACGAAAAAAAAAACAAAAGGGAGCTTAAACTAAAAAGTAAGTAGTTAACTACGAGGATGATGCCAGATACTCTGGCCGAATCTATCTACCAGTGTTGTTACAGATTTGACAATCCCCACCCAAATACCTGCAAACTACCACACTTTAAATTAGATAGGCTAAGTAGACAGGTAAAGTAGTTTTCTACGTCTTACAAGAGTCTACGCTCTACTTGCTCTGCATAGGTAAATGTTTCACACATGAAAAAATGAGGAAGATTGTAGAGGCATATTGAAAGATGGTGAGTGGTGAAGTGACAATAAAAGCAATAATGTATAAAAACAATAATAGAAATTAAAAAAATATGTCTGCTGCAGTAAGATTTTTAATTTTACCATCCCCATTTTATCCACAAGCATGGTCTGAATACCCCAATTTTGGATAAAATACCCATCGACGGCAACGCTGCTACTTATCTGTAGATGATATTCTGATAAAAGTAGATCTTATTAGTTAAGGCAAAAGTATCACTTACATATCGAGGGCATCAGATCAGAGGGGCGTATCCGCCAAAATTTTTATCTTCAATTTTTATGTCGTATTGATTTCTGGTATCGACCTGCGTGTTGCCACAAACGGGCGAATGTTTTGTAAGGCCAGATTAATGCCTTACAAAATATACGCCCGTATGTAACAACACGCAGGTCGATACCAGAAATCAATACGACCTAATAAATTGAAGAACACACATTTGGTGGATACGCCCCTCTGATCTGATGCCCTCGATATGTAAAAATCACTGAGTACACTGGATACACTGTAAAAATAGCTTAATACTACAGCTTAAATAATGAGTGTCCAAATGGCTTTAGTACTTATCTTAATTCAGACTAACCTCAAACAAAACCTATCTAAAATCAGTGGCGGTCGCTGCATTCGTAGACCCGGGGCACTCATAGTGCAACACATGATGATATACATAACATGATAGCGATATAGCAGTTTGTCGTGTGCCCCGAGTTTGACGTATCCAGCAACCGCCACTGTCTAAAATGACATCGCATTAACCCGAATTTAAGACATGGTTTTTCCCCCAAAATATCTTTAAACATAACCCTTGTCTTCCTGATCTGTTTTTCGTTTGTTTGAATCCTTTAATTTGGGGGGTATTACTAAATCACTTGGTATTGCTACTATACACTAGTGAAAAAATACAAAATGCAATAATAAAACTACAAACCTTTCCACAAGACAAACCCTCCAAGACACCAATTATTGGTAGAAGAATACCAAGAGTTTATAGACAAACTTGGTTCACACTTTCTAGTTGCTGGTGACTGGAATACTAAGCACACAGCCTGAGGTTCAAGACTTATCACTCCCAATTTATTTACAATTTAAATTATCTGTCAACTGGAGAACGGCGTATTGGCCAACTGACTTAAATAAAATCCCGGATCTTTTAGATTTTGCTGTAACTAAAGGAATATCGGACATATATATAGTAAAATAGAATCAAACCTTGACCTGAGCTCCGACCATACTCCTATTTTAATAACACTAAGCACCAACATAATCTGGAACAAACTAGCAGCATATTTATGTACAAAGCACACCAATTGAGAAGTGTTCAAACAATTCATTAGTGACAACATTAACTTAAGATTTCGAATAAAAGAAGAAAGAATCTGAAATTATGCCGGAAATCCACAACATACCGCTAGATATTCAGAGACTTGTTCAAGAAAAACGACAGGCCCGGGGACAGTGGCAACGAACTAGGAATCCACAAGATAAAAAAAACCTGAATAGGCTCACACACAGACTCCATACAACTCTACGGGAAGCAAGAAATGCGACATTCCAGCAATATATCACTAGTCTTAACACCTGGGGACCAGTCGTTATGGAAAGCAACCAAAAAGTTAAAAAGACCAGTAATTTCAGTACCGCCATTAAGAAAACCAGATGGCAGTTGGGCCTAATCAAATGAAGAAAAAGTTTCTGTCTTCGCAAAACATCTTGCTCAGGTATTTACCCTACTACCATCCGATATTGATGATACCGAAATCAAAACATCTTGCCTCTCCATGTCAATTATCCCTGCCAGTGAAAACGTTTACACTGACAGAAGTATGTACTCTATGGAATAAAAATGACAAAATTTCTACAAAGCTGCTGGACACGATCTAATAGTTGCAGAAATTCTAAAACACATTCCCAGAAAAGCAGTGGTACTACTGACGATAATATACAACAGTATGTTATGATTGTCCTATTATCCTATACAATAGAAATTCGCACACATTGTTATGATTGAAAAGCCCGGCAAACCTGCTAATGAAGCCAAATCGTACAGGCTAATAAGTCTTTTACCATTAATGTCAAAGATATTCGGAAGACTTCTCCTTAAAAGAGTCAAAGAAGCAGTACCTACAGAAAACCTAATTCCTGACCACCAATTTGGTTCAGAGAAAGACACACCACTACACAACAGTGCCATAGGATCGTAAATGCAATTAAGCAAGCAAGTTTAGAAGGAAAGAAGATGTGCGCAGCAGTCTTCCTCGATATACAGCAGGCTTTTGATAAAGTATGGCACGAAGGGTTGCTGTACAAGCTAAAGGCAAACCTCCCTAGTCAACTCTATCTTCTGAAATCATATCTGCAAGACAGGCACTTTCAAGTCAAAGTAAATAGCACTATATCTACTTATCATTTGATAAAATCAGGAGTACCGCAGGGTAGCGTAATAGGACCATACCTATATCTGACTTCCACAGCTGACTTACCTACAACAGAGAACACCATCACCGCTGTCTTCGCAGATGATACAGCACTCCTGGCTACTGACTCAAATCCAGAAACAGAAACTATGGGGTTGTAGTAAGTCCTCCAACACAAAAATACTGCAAACAGTGCAGTCCAAGATCCTTCGTATGATCACAAACTCTCCCTGGTACGTCTCCAACCACACTCTGCATAATGACCTAAAAATACCACCAATAACAGATATTATAAAATCACATGCCATCAGATACACATTTCGTAACATAGGCCACAACAATCAATTAATAAATGGACTTTCCAATCAACCTATCATAGGAAGACGATTGAAGAGACTATGGCCAGAAGACCTGATTGAATGAACTTTGGTGAGCCATCGATGGATGGGTTCCCACTTCAAGCTAACGACTTTCATAACATTTACTTATTACTCTGTTTATTTTATTAGGTAGATTGTAAATATGCAATAATTGAGGGGAAAAAAAGAATAGCAGAGATTATATAGAAAAATAAATCATATATAACAAGTAAAATAGAAAGATTTAAAAAGGAAATAAAAATATACAACTATTAAAGAAATGCAGAGGCTACGAATAAATATAAACTAAACTTTGTATTAATAGTGCTGCTAGACTTATCTACAATATGCATAAAACTAGAACAGAAAAACAATTTTCCATGGAACATAGTCAGAAGTCTAATTTACTCTTTTGCTATTTCTAATACTCCATAAAATTATGAAAATGTATTATTTTTCAATGTAATTATTTAGGTGCAGTTTCTTGTACTTAATTAACTACAGTGAGATCCAAATTGAGTGAGGATGGTTTGAATTGCGCACCGTAAATTTTAGTGTATTTTACGTTGTTAGTGTAGCACTGTTGTGTTGCATTAAATTACAGTGTCAACTTGTCAGTTTCTCATTTACATCGTTGTGTTGAATTCGGCTCCGGCTTTTAGTTGAATTTTTGCTTTATTTTGCTTGTTTTCTTATTTTACAAAACAGTTGACAAAACAGATGAATTTATTGTCAGGTAAGTTTATTATTTAAAATTAATAAAGTTTTATAAGCTATATTATTTTTTAGATGGCACCGTAAAATAAAATAAAAATGAAAATGTCTGAAAAGTATTCGTGTTACCAACGTGACAATAATTGAACGTGGCGGTAAATCCAACCTGTCTTCAATCATTTTGGATCACCCTGCACTTAACCTTTAATCTATCCATTAGCCAGATCATACCCAAATGTGCACCTTGCTTTAATATTGTTGTCTTTCCTAAACGCATTTTGCTAAACAATTGTAATTTTTAGATGTGGCAGGTGACCTTGTTAGTATTTTTAGCAGTACGTTATTTTATAATTTTAATGCTACTTATACATTGGACTGCTTGTTTACATTACGCAGTGCCGAACATGGTACTAGTAATTTCAGGCGATCTTGAAAGTACATCATGGATTGCAATTTCCCAATTAAATGAGTTTCGAAACAACTTTGATCGATATGTGCGATGTGTATTTAGGGCTTGTTCCTATTTGTTTTGTAAGTTTTACTTTTTTTTTTACTTACTATTAGTTGATTACAATAATTAATTGTCAGAATTGTGCCTGTACTCATCAGGCCTTGTTAATTTTAATAAAACTGTTAAATTGAATTAAAGGGATTTGATTGGATAACAAGTAAAGTTGTAAACTTTAACATCATTTTGCCACGTTAATAATATTAGTTTAATTATGGGGCTTTGTCAGAAGATGCATCTCATCTACCACAACATAAAATCTTTATAACATTTTTTCGTATGATCAATTGTTTACATGCAAAATCAACTTCTACCATCAAGAATAGGAATGTTTTTTCCGGATGATCTTCAGTTTACTCTTACAGCTACTAACAGTTGATTGTGCTTAATGTAGCCCATTATTAACAGGAAAAGAACTACTCAAGAACATAATTCCTTACAGGTGTTAATCATGGTATTTATGAGGTTCTTACCCAAGAGGATATTTTAGTTGGTATAGTAACATTTATTGTGGGCTACCTTTTATCAGCCTTACTACTTGGTATTGTGAAATTTACAGTTATTGAATTTTTATAATTAACAACTTTTCTTCATACAGTTCTGACCTTACAAATAGTATCGTCTGTACTCTCTGCAGAAACAAAGTATCAAGAAATCATAAACCAGGTTTATGAATATATGGGTTACAAACAGTTACCATCAAATATGCAAAAACGTCTAATAAGCTATTATGAGTATCGTTTTCAGAAATCATATTTTCGTGAAGATGTTATCTCAGCAACACTTTCAGGTTAGAAATATAATCAGTTATGTTTTAAATAATAATTTGTAAATAATTATATTAATAATAGAACGACTCCGGCGAGAAATAAATGTATTTTGCTATCGAAGATTAGTCGACAGTGTTTCTATTTTTAAAGATATGCCACAACATACTGTAGTCGATATAGTAAACAGTCTAAAAGCTGAAATCTTCTTGCCTAATGACATTATTGTGAAAGCTGGTACTATTGGTGAATGTATGTACTTTCTTGCCAGTGGAACAGTATGTGTTGTAACACCCACAGGAAGAGAGGTAAGGGAAGGAATGTAAAATGGCATTTAAATTTTTGTGTTGTAGCAAAGAAGTTCAAAATTATTGCAAGAAATAGATTTGATAGAAGCAAATAATTTTATTTTTCATATTAACACGACATAGTCTATTTATGCCTCCTCTGTAAAAATTCTTGGATTGGACTTACAGCAAAGCCAACTTATTTACTGATCCATAACAATCAGATCACAACATAGAAATCAATGGTTTAGCTATATTAAGGAAGATACTGCGAAATAAAAAAAATGTAGAGAATGACGTGAAATTTAAATCTTGAGTTTTTTGACGATTACTTAACCTTACTAGAATTTAACCTGAGCTCTTATGGGAACCATCTAACCTCGAGCAGTTCTGACGAAAAAATGTTGAGAATCTAATAAAAATCTAAAAAAGACATACTTTCATATTCGAAGAACAGTGTTGCTCAATAGTTTTGAAATCATGTGTATAGTTAATGCACAATAATAATTTGAACTAAATAGTGAAGTGGCTTAGAGCTGTATTTCAAGATTACCGTTACCTGGCGGATAAAAGCACCAAATTTGCTATGAAGGTACCTTAGGGTATACTAATAAATGTTAGCTTAGGAGCCCTCTGGAATTTCTAAAAATTTTCATGTACAGCACTAAAATCCAAAATGGCCAACAAATACGACAAATCACTTTTAAAACAATCAATGATACTGTTAATTTTGTATTACAGCTTAGAGCCAACTAAGTACACTACACACCTATCTTAGGGTATTCTACATATATAAACTACAATAAAATACAGTTAAACTCACTTACAACGAGCACGGATATAACGAGATCCTGGATATTACGAGCATTTTTACAGCTAACGTTTGAAATCGTATTCACCTAATGCTAATATTTCCCATTTACTACGTGTACGTTTCCCGGAAACAACGAGCAAAAATCTTAATTATAATGCTTCTTGTAGTAGACATATTTCTGATTTATGATCTGCACCTAAACTTTCAATTACTTTTAATCCTACTAATTTTTATGATTTAAGTACGTTATTCTCGGAACCTTTTCAATATGAGGGTTAACAAATGTTTCGGCTTACTTTTATATCTTTGTAAACAAAGAAATCTGTGCAAAATTCCGTTTGCTTTCACTTAAAATTTTACTTTTATACTTTTAATCCTACTTATTTTTATGACTCAGGTACATTATTCCCGGAATTCGGAATCTTTTTAATGTTAACAAACGTTATCGCTTGCAATTTGCGTTTTTGTACGAGGGTGGCCCCAGAAGTACCCGACCCAACAAAAAAAACAAAAATTTTGGAAAAAGATTTATTTATTTTTTAACGTAATCTCCTTTCAGCTCTATACACTTTTCCCAGCGGTGTTCAAAAAGTTCGATACCCTTTTTATAATAAGAACTGTCTTGCTCCTCAAAATAGCCATTAACTGCTGACATTACTTCTTCATCGTTGGAAAATCTTTGACCACTGAGCCATTTTTTCAAGTTTGGGAACAGAAAATAATCTTAAGGGGCTAAATCTGGCGAATATGGTGCATGAGGTAGCAATTCAAACTTTAATTGATTAATTTTGACCATTGCAATAACGTATTTGTGAGCTGGCGCGTTGTCGTGATGAAACAGCACTTTCTTTTTAGCCAAATGCGGCCGTTTTTGCTTGATTTCTTCGCTCAAACGTTGCAATAAGTTTGCATAATACTGGCCGTTGATAGTGTTTCCTTTTTCGAGATAGTCAATAAAATTTATTCCACGCGCATCCCAAAAAACTGACGCCATAACCTTGCCTGCAGATGAAACGGTCTTCGCCTTCTTTGGAGCCGGTTCTCCCTTTTGAGTCCATTGTTTCGATTGTTTTTTTGTCTCGGGTGTGAAATGATGGACCCATGTTTCATCCATTGTTACGAAACGGCGCAAAAATTCTGCTTTGTTGCTGTGAAACTTCGCTAAACACTCAATTGAAATATTTTCATGACACTGTTTTTGCTCGAGTGTGAGCAAACGCGGCACCCATCTTGCACACAGCTTTCTCATGTCCATTTTCAGATAATATGCGATGTACCGCACTTTTTGAAATGCCCGTAATGTCTGCTAGCTTGCGCACTTTCAGTCGACGATCATCAAGTACCGCTTTGTGGATTTTCTTCACCATTTCTGGAGTCGTCACCTCATTTGGTCGACCACTGCGATGCTCGTCTTGTCAGCTCGTACGGCCTCGTTTAAACTCAGCTACCCAAAATTTAACTGTTGTAAACGATGGAGCAGACTCACCCAGAGTAGAATCCAGTTCAGCTTTTATATTGGTTGGGCTGAGGCCTTTCAAATAAAAGTATTGTATCACATAACGATGACCAATTTTCTCCATTTTCACAAATTCACTGACAACGTTCACTATTGATGGCTGCCAAACAAATACTGAACAACGTGGCGCTTTCAAACTTGAAACATATGCTTTATAGACTGCGTACTTTCCAATACAGTGATATTTTCAAACAACTACTGCCACCTCTTGGTCAGGTACTTCTGGGACCACCCTCGTACTCTGGTTTGTTCAGTTCTATTCGCTCTTTGGCGTGCATGTTGGCTAAAAGAAAAGTTTTTTGATTCCCGCGAAAGTTGAAATTATTCTCGAATTAGAGCGCGGTCAAAATTCTGCAGTATGCAGAAAATTTAACCTAACTGCTTCTGTATTGTGGAAAAATAGGTCAGCAATTATGACAGCGTTTGAAAACGTATTAAGCGAGTGAAAAAAGATAAAACAATGTGAAGAGTGATGTTGATAAAGCACTTTTAAGTTGGTTCAAAATTAAACGAAATTTTGGGTTGCCTATAAGTAGACCAAGTGGATGAGGAAATATTACAAGAAGTGGTTAGTTGGTGAAGAAAAAGGAAATGAAAATGCGGAAAGTGTTGATAAATGTTATTCTTCTATAGTGCGTTAGAAACCTTGATGCTTTTTTTTAAATCACATTCTTGCGTAAGAAATTATCCGATAGTTTACGTATGTATTATTACAACCTTGGCAGTGTAATGTCTAGCGTGCTTGACTTTCACCCAAGTGGCTCGAGATCGACTTCCGGTGCTGGCAGATCTGGTTAAGGTTTTCTGCAGTTTTCCTTAGCTGTGACACAAATGTGGGATTTGCGCTGTTCCATCTGTAAGTCGGCTGCAGCCGCATGTAGGGCCTACGTAATAATAATAATCGCCCCCTCCTTCCCGCACAAGCTTATAGCTTCTGGGGCCTGGTTTCCAGGTTATGGGTTGTAGCAATTATTATTAAATGTAACTTAAGAGATATTCGTTTTAAAACACTACAATAACATCATTCATCAATTAAATTGCAATAAACATTTTTATACTTGTTTTTAAAATTTATATACGTACTTTTATAGAAGATAAATATTTTTGCATCTGCAATTTTCTCTTCTCTGTTATAACGAACAAAAACCGCCGGTCCCGACAATCTCGCTATAACCGAGTTTGACTGTATATCTATATCATTTATTGAAGTAGGTAATATATGTCCAAATAGGGCCGGCGGTGGACGAGTGGTGTTAGTGCATCACTCGTGTTCCAAGGGTCGTGGGTTCGAATCTCACTTGGGGCAGCGGGTTTTTCTAATTGGAAAATTCCGTCACCTCAACTATGGATGTGTGTATTCGTGTTGCATGTTAGATGGGGGACAGATGACCTTAGATGTTGGTTCCCCTGTAGTGTAGGCGTCAAATAAAAAAAAAAATAATAATAATATGTCCAAATATATAGCTAATAAGAAAAAACAAAAACACCTCTCAATAACAATATTTCTAGTTCAATATAAGCTTAGGTCATTATAGGTTATAAACCTATAATGACCTAAGCTTATATTGAATCATTATAAGACCAATTACAGTCGTTATAAGGTACAGCAACAAGAACCATTCCGTAGTCTTAGAGAAAGACACCGATCTTTTAATAATGTTGGTAGCCCGAGCTTATGATACGAGTCTTTCATTTTACACTCCAAAAAGCTCACAGAAAGAGGCTAGAATTTTTGACATAAGGGAACCATCGGGGGGCCATCAGAATGCATAGGTGTAACCCTTGTCCGCACGTACCCCTAAGCTGAAAACTTAAGTATAAATTATGGTTGATAGTGTCGTCATCAGAGGCCAGGGGTTGAAGTGCTGGGCTAGATAATAAAAGAGTGCACTTACTTTATAATTTCGCTTTCTTACAGAAAGGGAGAGAGGTAATCCAAATAATATAAACACAGTTTATAATTATTAATTAAAGACAAGTTTATTCATTATCGTTAATTAAACTAGTAAATCAATTTATAACATTATTCACAACCAACATAAATTATTGAAGTTTTATTACTTTCACGTAGAAAGAAGTAATATATTGAATTTAAATAATTGAAAATTGAAAAATTATAAAACACCGAAAGTGAGTTCCTTCTTTCTTGAGGACCTAATCAGAACTGACTTAAACTAAAACCCTATGTAAAAATGAAAACATTTGGAAAACAGTATAGATGACAAAACAAACTTAATTAAATTAACAGTGTACGTGTGTTTAATAAACCCTACGACAAAACTTACTTTCTTTTGATTAATATTAGAAAAATGCAACTCTGCACGCCTTGCAGGAAGTCGCCTTATCGCATATGAAAGAATAAAATATAGAATATCAGAGTTTTAGCAAAAAGGAAATGTTTTACGTTTTAGAATTTCCATTTCCCGTGGGAAACTAAATTTTGCAATTTCTTCATATTAGGTATGCAAAAACTAAATTTTAAATTTTAATAAGTTGTATCTTTGAGTTTATTCAACCCTAAATAAATATATTATTATAAATACAGTTATGATTTGCAAAACTAAGTAAATATGAACTTTAGCTAAAATAGTCTAAGAATAAATAATACAAACTAATTAACTAATCAGGTTAGCTAATTATGATAAATCAATGTAGCCGTTTGGGTACATGGGACATATTAAAAAAATACCTTCTTCAGCGTCGCCAGGCACTTCAATGACATCTATGTTGTTACGTTTTAGATATGACGCTAGCATCTTAACAAACCAACATTTGTTTTGTCTGTTTGTTAGGAAGTATTCCTAAGGACATGGCAACATTCTGGTCTAAAAAATTAATTGTTGGACTCATTTTTGCTTTTGCTCTTCGGACTTGCTTCTGATCTTTCGTATTTTGGACACATTCGTAACCATCAAAAACCACATTTTTTGTGCCTGGGAAGTGTTTCTGCAAAAACGTCAAATATGTTTTATATAACTTGTGGAACTGAACCATACCATACCATATCATAAACATGTAGAAGATATCCTCCATCTATTACATAATGGACTAGGAGGCAAACATTCCCTTTCGTAAAAGTTCTTTGTCAAAGCGATGACAAAACAGATTAGATCATCTCTAGTAAATAGGGGGGGGGGGAATTTGACCGTACTGCCGAGCCGCGCCTGATGGAGGCTGGGTAAGTCACGCGAGTGCGCCCGCCATCTTGGGTTTATCTCTAATTACTCATCTCCTTGTTGACTTAACTCCAATAACCATTATATTTTATGAAAGTTAATGAGACAAGGCACAACTTTTATTTGAACAAAAACTTGAGTTAATCATTATTTTCTTAAATATGACTTCTTGAAAGTAATTTTTTAGTAAAAAATTTGAGTAGTCTTCATATTTTCGAAAATAAGTAAACAACCATTCGAAATATCGGGAAAATGATTATGAACAAAGTTAAAGACGATAAAATTTGTGACAAAACTAAACTAAAATGAGCTTTCTACGACAAGCAGTTGGCTACTTTAAAAAATGACCAGTTTTTCCGCTTTTCCGGGAAAAGCCGTGGAGTGATTTTTCTGGGACTTTGGGGATTTTACACAACAAATTACGCTCTATTTTCGCTCGATTTTGTTCAGGGTAAAACCGTAACTTGACTGGACTAGAATCACTTGCTGTGTTTGTGTGCTGGTCATCCAGATACCTGCTGGATATGTTGAAGAAGCGCATCCTCAGTCGGTGGAAGTTTGTCCATTGCTCTTCTGACAGAAAAGCTCCTTTCTTATCTGGTTGATACTACTGAAAGGAGTGGTTTTATCATATAGAACAACAGTCACTCGTTCCAGCTTCTTGAAGTGTTCAGAGTCGGCTTAGTCGGTAATTAGAATTTAGTCTGTAAGAAACACTACATAAACAGGAATGAAATCCAAGATGGCCAACATCTGCAACACAACATCACAAATTCCACTTTTTATGTCTTTTGCATTAGTGGTGCCTCGAAAAGAAAGACTCACATGTGATATTTTGTCGTATTTGTTGGCCATTTTGGATGTTAGTGCTGTACATGAAAATTTTTAGAAATTCTAGAGGGCTCCTAGGCTAACATTTATTAGTATACCCTAATGCACCTTCATACCAAATTGGATGCTTTTATCCACCAGGTAAAGGTAATTTCACTAAGCCACCTGACTAAAACAAAACAAGAACTTTTCATGACATGTGGAAAATCAGCGAAGATGTGGTAACACCACATAGTGTACGAATTCAAATAACAGAACATAAAAATTTGTAATGTCGTAATGTATGAGCTTGAAATATCAGTATCTGTGAACATGAAAAAATATTTTTAATTAAATGATTATCATAGTAATCTATATATTTTTTTGTATTAATTAATAATCATATTATATATTTTATTAATCAAATTATGTCAAACAAACAGCCGTTCCTTGCAATAATCGTTTGTACATCCCATGGTTTGAGATAAACGAGAAATATCAACAAATCTGGTTATCTTGAACAACGTCTAATTTATTCTCCTCCAAATCAATCAATGTTTCTTTTTTGTATATTTTTCACATTTTTAATTCGCGTCAATCTATATTTGTATGCTTTCTCAGTTATCCACTTGCTTTTCCACTTGGTGGATTCCATATCAAGACGGGCAGGAGTGGAAAACTCATCTCTCAGAATTTGATTAAATTTGAGTATGTTATACAGGATAAAAAATTAAAGACCTCATATTTTTTCTTTTTTTCTGAAAAAAATCCATTTCTGACTTATAAGTGTCCAAAGTTTTTCCAAAAACTGTAGTTATTTTCAAGGTCGAACATTTTAATAGGAATATCTTGAGAACTACAGATATTTGAATGCAGTTTTTTTTGTCTGAAAGAGCACATTTTTCTCTTTCATTTGAATCATATTAGACAAAGATGTGTAAAAAACAACGTGTCAGTGAGGCAAAATATTTTATTACAATAAATATTTTTTTCTCAAAAACGCCAATAAAGAATTTTCTAATTTTTTCACAGGAGGTGCAAAACATCATCTACTTTGAGTATGTAAAAGCACAATTTCTAACTTTGCTATTTATTAATTTTGTGTATGTATATTAACATACGACCAAATACAATCTAATAAACTAACAACTATTAATAAAAATCCATATGTTTAAACCATATAAAGTATGAGCAACACCAGAAAACTATATCACATTAATAACAGGTGTCACTGTCAAAGAACTCTGATTATTTTGTACATTTTCTGCTGTTATAATACACATAAGTTCAAAATTCCAAAGGCACCTTTGATAGAGTTACTTTTTGCTCATATTATACTTGAGGACACTTGTTTCTATTTTCAAAATTGAATAAAATCTTGCACTAGATCCACATGGAGTTGGCATCTTTAAAGTTTTCAGAATGTTATTCACTCTCCGGCATTTACGACATGGATACTCTTCAGAAGAGGCATATGGAAAAATAGATTTGAATTTGTCAGTAACATCACATATTTTTTTCATAATTAATTTGTCTTGTTTGATACTGAGCGTTTTTATGTATTTTAAAATAGTCCACACATTTGATTCTCGATCATGAGAGAATATTTTGTAGTGTGTAGGTAGTCATGATTAAACATCAGCGGTGTATTAGATGTCACCAGCAGATTCCATACAAAACTGTTATCTATTAGTATTTTAAAATGGAGCATTTTAAAGTTTTACTTGACTTTGTAATTGTATCTTTTCATATTGATTTTGATTACATTAACCAGAATAGTGTACAATCAAAAAAAGTAACAACTGCAAAAAATCTTCATTGTCTTTAGCCAGCTGTAGCAGAGCGCTATCATAAAATACACATTCTGTTTTTATTATTTTAGTATTTATAGTTTATAATTAGTTTATTACCCAATGGACGAGGTCCTTCCTTTTAAAAATACAGTGCGCGTCTAAAGTTCGTTCCCCCCTACTAATTTTTGAACCACCTGGTATATCGCAACGAAATTCGGAGGGCTTAAACAGGAGATAACCTAATTTTTTATGGAAAAATGACAGCTAAAAGTTTCAAAATGGCGGCTGAGCGCCCTCTTGAATTTTTTTTTTAAATAGAACACCCTGTATATTATTCCGTTTTCGAAATCTGCTCATAATTCTTAACATTTTTCTCTAATACACTTTACTTCTGAATTTAATTGATTTTCAAATATTAACGTTTGAAAAGTGACATTTTAATTAATTTCAAATCCAACAAAGACACGAATTCTGCTATCAATCAAGTTTGCATTGAAAACAAAAATCGTTGTTGGGGTATCTTACATCTTGTTTACTGTCAAACTTAACTGTTAGCTGTCAAATAAAATTTAGTTAGAAAAATGTTTTACCGGAAGTGACCAAAATCCCTCGCAAAATCCATACTTCATTTTAAACCGGAATGTCACTTTTCAAACGTTAATATTTCGAAATCAATTAAATTTAGAAGTAAAGTGTATTGGAGAAAAATGTTAAGAATTATGAGCAGATTTCGAAAACGGAATAATATACAGGGTGTGCTATTTAAAAAAGTAATTCAAGAGGGCGCTCAGCCGCCATTTTGAAACTTTTAGCTAACATTTTTCCATAAAGAATTAGGTTCTTATCTCCTGTTTAAGCCCTCCAAATTTCGTTGCGATATACCAGGTGGTTCAAAAATTAGTAGGGAGGAAACGGACTTTAGACGCGCGCACTGTATGTATTTGATCTACAAAAACATTCACTACATCAATTAAATCCTTAAAGCTTTTAAAATTTAAATTCTACTACATTTTTGGATTTTCAGTTGCATTTAATCAAAAATGATATCATAAAAAGGTTTTATATTTCTAATGATGAGTAACTTAAGCTTGATAGTTTAATGAAAAAAATGATCATAAAAAATTCAAAAAGCAAAGTTGGAAATTGGGCTTTTACACTCAAAGTAAATGATGTTTTGCACCTCCTGTGAAAAAATTGGAAAATTCTTTAATGGCGTTTTTGAAAAAAAAATATTTATGGTAATAAAATATTTTGCCTTGCTGACACGTTATTTTTTTACACATCATTATCTAACATGATTCATATGAAAGATAAAAATGCGCTCTTTCAGACAAAACTGTATTCAAATATCTGTAGTTCTCAAGATATTCCTATTTAAGTGTGAGAAAATGTTCGACTTCGGAAAAAATTGGCAGTGTCAGAAAAACTTTGGCCCCTCATAAGTCAGAAATGAAATTTTTTCAGAAAAAAAGAAAAAATATGGGGCCTTTAGTTTATTACCGTCTATAACATACTGCAATTTTATTAAATAAAAATTTATGCGAGATAAGTTTGTCAGATTTCTATTTGCCTGTCTGAGTTGATATGGTTGAGTTGAATTACCCACTTATACTTTGAGATTGATGTTTCTACAAATTTGTTTGCATGTATAGAGGTTAGGATGCTTATAGGTTAGGATGCTTATTGTCAACTAAAACTTCGAAAACAGAAACCAAACATTGCTACCAACAAAATTGACTGATTTTTTTGCTGTTTTTCCACAATTCTTAACTTATTTACATTTATATTTACAGTTAAATAAATGTACTCCAATCGACTTAAATTATTGTAATACAGTGAAGACTCGTTGATCCGAATCTACGTTAATCTAAATACTACAAAAATCCAGACCAGCAATTTATTTCCATTGATTTTATTGTAATCTGGGTTTAAAGATTTTGATAATCCAAATTTAGAATTTATTGTTTTTATTCTTCAAGTTTTGTTTATAGTAACGAATGCAATGGATATTCAGATGTGTAATTTGATACAAAACTACCGTTGGAGATAAGATAAATAAGATTTTTATTTTCTTATTCTTAATTCTTATTCAAATTCTTATTATAAAAAGTCACGTTTTTGTTAAGTGGTTAAATTGCAACTTATTATATTAGTTACAAAGGTTTAATTTAAAATAGAATTGATACTTCTTTTACAAATTACGATTTTATGTATCTCCAGCATACATAAAAAGATTTTGCGCTAAATTTAATAGTTATTTGTGTATTTAGAGCGCGAAATGCTACTTTGGTGGTCAAAATGGAATCTTTTTGACGAGGCGTAGCCGCATCAAAATTTTAATTCGATACTCACCAAAGTAGCATAACAAAAGCAAATTTTTATGTTAGCACAAAGTGGACAGTTTCATTCTTGTTATGGAAACGACATTGCTCAAATATGCATAAATGTACGAAATATTTTTTGCCCTGAAGCGAAAAGTATTTCGCGCACGTAGTCAAGTAAACAAAACCAATGTGGCATTTTGCATATGGATATTAATGAAAAAATGTCATCATTTTTTGACAGCTGTAGAAAAGAATTGTTAAATTTAATTGTAACTTTAAATATTAAACATTTTCAAATCTCAGAATTATAGCTAATGCCAAAGCGTTTTCGTTCCATTTTTTGAGGTGGATCAATCCTCTTGTTCTTTGATGTATTTATTTTATTTTTTTTTTACAGTTTGTTGTTGGTTCTAGTGGTCTGTTATTTTCTTCCATTCTTGCCATCTTTGCATTTTGCCTTCCAGTCTTCTATTCCCAAAGCCTTTATATCTTCTTCTAGGACATCGTTTCCTTGGTCTTCCTTGTTTCCTGGGCCCAATGGGTATCCCATGCGTAATCTTCCCGACATCTCATTTGATTTTCTTTTCATAATGTGACCAGTCCATCATAATCGTTCTGTTTTTATATGTCTAACAATATTTTCTCCTCCAAGTTCTTCTTTTATTTCTATGTTTTTTCTCAGTCTTATTTTTAGGTCTTCTTCTTTTTTGTTTATTGCTATTGTTTCTATCGCATAAGTGATGATGGGTCATAACAGGGTGTTATATATATTTTTATTTACTATATATTTTATTTATGTATATTTTTATTTTTGTTGTTTTGCTTAATGCTTTACTTTTTAGTAGGGTTTTATTTCTGTCATATACCTGATTTCTTTTTAGCATTATCTCTTTTACTTACTCCCAGGTAATTAAAAGTGTTAACTATCTCGAAAATGCGTTCCTGTGTTTTTAAATGATTTTGTGCGTGTGCTCATTTTCTTTTCCTATCTTTGTATTTTGTTTTTGCCTCATTTATTTTCATACCAAATTTTCTTGCTTCTTTGTCTAGTTGGTCTACGGCTCTTACTAAATCTTCTCTTCTGTTTCCTATGACTGCTATATAGTCTGCGTACGCTATTATTTGTATTTGGTTGGTCATGATATTTTTCTTGTCTAGTTTAGCTTTCCACATTACGCCTTCTAGGATTAGATTAAATATGGTTGGAGATAAGGAGTCCCCTTGGTTTACACCTTTGTTTGCTTCAAATGGTTCCGCTGTTGTTCCTTGGAATCTTACTTGCGTACTTGTGCTTTTTAAAGTCATTTCTAGCAATGCTATTAATTTTTCAGGATTTTCTTAATTGTTCTTGTTCTCTTATTCTTTTCTGTTCACTGAGTCAAACGCCATTTTGAAGTCTACAAATACCACAAGGGTTTCTTTATTATGTTCCCACATTTTTTGGAGTATTTATTCTAGAGTGTGTATGGCATTTATGGTGGATCAGCATGGTCTGAAGCCATTCTGATACTCTCCGAGTATATTTTCAGGGTATGTCTTTAGTCTTTTATTTATTAAATTTGCTAAGATTTTATTTATAGGTTGTACTAACAAAGCTATAGGTTTATAGTTTTGACAATTCTCTTTTTTATGTATTGGGATTATTATACTAGTGTTCCAGTCCTTTGACATCTTGGTTTTGTCTCCACATTTATTTAATTAAATAGTCTATTTATTCGTGCATGTATCTGCTGCTCTCCATATTTTAACAATTCTGCCTCGATCCTATCTTTCCCCTGAGCTTTACCATTTTTTAGTGTTCCATATATCGCTCATCTTTTGTGGATCATTCTTGTTCTATCCCTTCTAATTTCTTATTTATCCAGTCATTCTTTTTCTTATATATTGCATTTGCTGCATTTCTTTTTGTTTCGTTCTCAGTTCTGTTTTGTTCATCCCTTCTTTCAATCCATTTAGTACTTGCCAGGTTTTTTGTTTTCTGATCTTTTCACATTCCTGATCCTACCATTTTTGATTTGGGCGAATTGTTGTTGCTTTTCTCAGTATTTCCTCTGCTGTTTTTATTATATTGTCTCTCATTTTCTTCCATATTTCATATATATTCGTTGTATATTTTTATGTATCTTTTGTGTTAATTTCTTCGAGTTTTCTCCTCACTTCGTCTTTTTGTAGTTTCTCCACATCCCATTTTTTATGGTTTTTGTTCGTATTGTGGTGTCTCTGTAGTTCTACTTTTCTTATACTTGCTATTACAAGGTAGTGATCTGTTTCAGTCTGTGCTCTTCTGTATGTTCTTGTGTTTGTTATCTTTCTGCTAATTTCTGGCCATTATGTGGTCGATTTAGTTTTCAATGGCTCCTGCAGGGTGTCACCCCGTAACCTTATGTTTCCTGGGGTGTTGGAGATGGAGTTGAAGATTGGATACTTAATTATAAAAAGACACAATTTGCGTGTGTTAAAAATCTCGGGAGTAAAGCTGTTTAATGATTTGTACGCAGTGAAGCCCTTTAAGAAACAGCCGCAAAGCGGTTAACGTGACTTTACAATGGGCGTTGGAGAATTTGAAACAATATCTAAGGTATTAAGTTTAAAAAACACGAAGCAGACAAAAATCACCACCTTTTATGGTTAACGACATATTAATGCGGAACTTTTTTTTTAACCGTTTTTAAACCGTTTTGTGTTAAATATTTTTGTAGTTTTACTTATTTTTAAATAAATGTTTTTGCAAAATGTTTTAATAGCGTTTATTTACAAATAAAACATTGTAACTCTACAGACTCGGTAATCTGGAAATCACGATGATTCAGATTGCCCATGTTTTAATTAGTTCAAATTAGCGAGTTCACTGTATATACAAATAATTAATAAATACATTATTGGCATTTATAATAAAATTGTTTTGTTTTGTCTTAAGAATGTTAATTTCTTTTTTCATCAATTAGTATTTCTTGTTAGAGTCTATGTAAAAGCATAGGAGATATTCCCTTATCCTTCACCCCACAAAACTCCGAAGTATCCTTAATGGTTTGGTGACATGAAAGTGTAGCTTACGTAAACGTAGGGTGAAGTTGTTTTAAAAGCAGTTGTAGTTGTATTCAGTTTTGTTGACCACAGATTGTCATAGTGAGGATGTTGAGGAACATGCATACTTTTATGCAGTTTGTTGTATCTGATTTACTAGTTATTTATGCAAGTTGCAAAGTGCTTTTTTTTAATTAGTCGTAAAAATTCTCCAATGAGGCTTGCCGAGTTGGACAATTATGACGAGTGGGAGAAAACACTCATTTTGCACACTGTATGCACTCTTTTCTGCAATTTTCCGAAAAAATTGAAAAAGTACTTTTTTTACTCTCATTCGCAATAGTGAAAAAAGTTTTTTCCCATTATTTTTAAAAAAGAACTTCAATTTTAAATGATTTATTAACTTTTAGCATAGTAGTAGGCTACAGTATAATTCGGTATTAACCTATAAAATACAATAACAATAAATGCTGGATCTGTCACTGCAAGTAATACGTTTACTTGCGATATTCTGTAAGTACTAATAAATGCTGCAGCTCCCACCATTATCTACTGTTTTATTATTTAATGTATTATTATGGTGGTAGTACAAATAAATAAGTGCACCTCATAAACGATATTTGGATTGACAATGGATAGTGTACAAGAGATTATAATCAGCTCTCTCTAGAAAACAGTGTTGCATTACAACTTTATTTAAATAAAGAAGTAACTCACGAAGACTAATAATTACCTATACATGAGTACTAGCAAATGTTTTGCAAGTGGTAGAGGAGCTTTAATGATTAGTCTGTATACAAGCAAGGCAACCTCTTTTGAATCATCTAAATTATGAAAAATCAATTATATGCAAGTAAACTCAAATACAAGCACAATGTCCAATTATCGGGTCCACATTATTGATTATTGAACTTCTCTCGCAAATTATATTCAAAAAGATTAATTTTTTGAAACCTAGGTATGTCATTTGTACGATGGGGCTTATTTTGGTGAAATTGCATTATTAATGAAGGATCAGAAAAGAATTGCGAATGTACTTGCTATAGAAATTTGTGAAGTCTATAGGTTGGATAGGAAGAGTTTTAAAACATGCTTTGCTAATAATACAGAATTATATAAGAAAATCGAAAGGATTGCTCAAGAACGAAGAGAAAAAACTTTGATTCTGGAAGAACTTCATAAGAAGTATATATTGGCATTAGAACAAACAAGTATTTGGAGTTTTTCAATGAATTAGTTTTATGTTGAGATGATTGTAATTTTAATTTTGTACAATTGTTTTTAAAATGGCACTAGCATACACATAAATGTTAACCCATTTAGTTATAAATAAAGTATTTTGTTGTGTTACAAATATGTTACAAAAATTTTTTTGTCAATTGACAATAAACATTTGATTTTATTGACATTTGACAACTACTAAAGTATCATTTTTACTGATTTGGCATTAGAAAAATGGTTTCTATATAAAAAAAAGATGTTACTTAATTTAGCAATCAAATTTAGCTTCACTTTAGGAAGTTGTGGCTGTAGAAAAATATGATGAAAATTTAAAAAAAAAATAGTGCAGTTGATAGATTTTAATGTACAAAATTATTTTCTGAAAAATCTTTAATGTTTAGGACGTTTGTTTGTGCATAAATTGCATTTAAAAATAACACGCGATCTTATGCAAAATGGTAAGTTGTTGATACATTTGTTATGATAACTTCATAAAAATGATGAAAAAAAATTGACACCAAAATATTTCACATAAAAACGTTGCAAGATTGTGCCGTTAAAGTTTGAAATTTGTTACGAAATTAATACGAAGAATTTGTCGATTGAACGCTCGCGAAGTTACAACATCACATTGCGAAAAACGAGCGGGAAACTTAAATGTCCTATATAGCTACATGCAGCACGACTGGCCGCTCATAATTTACATCTCAAAAACAAAATCAGTTGTAATAATTAAAAGGATATATAATTCGGAAATTTTTTACTGCTACGTTTTAAATTAATCTGAATAAATAGTGTTTTGTCCATCCTTTATATACATATATTTGCAAAGATAACCTCAAAACTTGAGTCAACATTTAGTGCATTAATTTGTTTTTATCACAACAACAAACGAAATACTGGTGACAATTCACTTTGTCACTACTCTAGAAGCATATAATTTATTTATATTCAAGAGAGATTTCTTTATTTTTTTAGTGTTTAGTATAGTAATATTATTTTTTCTTCAAACGTAAAATAATTAGGTCATAATTTGACTGAGGTGGCTGAGGAAAAATGCAACTTTTCCGCCGGCGACATTTATACTTTTCCTTTTCCCTCCATGGAGGGAAAAGTGTTGCTATGGAAACGCTAAAATAATAACACACAACAATGAAAATACGAATTTAAACGTCATTTTTATTTGTCAAACTAATATTAAACGTGCAATTTGTCAATGTTGCATTTTGAAAATTAAAACCATGTAGTACTGTAGAAGTCTGTGCAGACGAAGTTAAATTTTCTGCAATCAAATGAAATGCTGATGGTTCAATAAGATTTGTCTTGCTGGCACTAGGTGTTATAACTTCATTCAAGTTTAATATTTTACTTGCATTATCATTTTTATTTCACAGCGACTCCTCTATGTAGCCTTCCGCTACACTACTTGATTTCCAGCCCCCGTGCCGCTTTAGCGACTCAATATTACCTCCTCCATCAATTAATAGTGTAGCCGAAGTGCGTCTTAAAGAATGGCCTGTGTATTCTTTTGAATTACTTAATTTTAAGAAAGTTGCAACCTTTCCAGGAACACTGCTAATACTGTGTATTCCCATTACACTTCTGCAGCATTTTCCATTTTGATATTTTAAAAAGAATCTAGTTTCTGGCATATCTTTTGGTCTTAACGCTGCGTATTTTCAATAGATTTTGACGTAATTTTCTCCAATTATTGTGAGCGATCGAACTTTTCTAGTCTTACTATCCGGAATTTTAATCAAAACAACATTCCCCATGTCCTCTATATCTGTAGTTTTCATTTTTACCATTTCATCACATCTGCAGGCTCCAGTTACTCCAATTAATAAAACAATCTGAAGAAATTACATATTTAAACCACAAAATTAAAATTACCTAAAACGTATTACCTTTAATCCTAAATACAAATCATCTTGCGCTTCAAATAAAAAAGTTTCGAACTGCTCCTTCGAAAAAATTCTTGATTTTTTTGCAGAATACCCTTCGTTTGCTTTTTTCAAGAACGCGTGTAACTTTAAACATTTACTTATATCCATTCCGTTTTTAATTATTAGTTGCAATTTAATCATGGAATATCGCGACCACATGGTCGATGATTTCCATTGTTTCTGTTTAGCCATTGTGTTGAAATATGCTAGAAACACATTTTCTTCAAATTTATTTACATTCTTTGAATCGCACCACTTTTTAAAATGATCGTACATGGCACAATATTTCTCCCTAGATTTTGTGGGTCCAAGAGAGGAGACAGCCTCATTGACCGCAGCCTCAAATTCTGCCGACAAGCTCGGTTGCATTTCAAAAACTAACCGGTCACAACTAACAGCAACGATGAACAATTTATATATGTCAAAACGTTTTTTTGTATAACAATCGAAACTACTCGCATTTATTAATCTCCTACTACATTGCTAGTATTGTATGCATAAATCAAACTCAGAGCTGAGTATCAAAAACACAAAAACATGACAGCTTTATAATACATATTTTAAAGCGTTTGAAGAAAAGATAGCATATTTAATTTGGAGGAGAAGTGACTTTTCATGGCCTGTCTTCTATTACCCACCGAACGTAGTGAGGCGGGTAAACTCAGGCGCGCATGAAAAGTCATACTTCTCCTCCACATAAAATAATATACTATTATTCTTACTAATAAAAAAAGTAAACTTGAATGAAATTTCTGGTTAGAAGAATTTTTTCCTCAGTTTTTCACGTTCTTAAGTTTGAACTAGACAGTCAAAAGTGAATATCTGGCTTTAAAAGGACTAATAATTAATTAAAAACACATATAAATAATAACTAAATTGCTTTCACATGCATTCTAATAAAACTAGTATCATTTGAGCCATTATTTGAAGCAAAACTATGTAATTTCTATTTGTCAAAACAGCACAGCTCCATAACTTTTGGCTCAGACTATCCTACCACAACTTCCTTAACTATGAAATGCCAAACACTGCAGTAAATCTGCCACTTTTTTGCCCCTATAGTTAAACAAATAACTGCATAAATAAGATAAGTTTGACATTCTAAGAACAGCTGTCTAACAGTGATATCAACTTTAAAAAATAAAATGTTACTGTTTACAGTATTCTAAAAAATTTCATAAGGACACCCAAATATAAAAAAGTTTCTTTTATCACTCGTGTAGTAATTTGCCTTGGCTAGCGCCTCAGCCTTTATACTCTAATAACTATTTTATAGTTGAGTGATTTACTAATACATGTTCAGCAAATAAACAAACTGGTTTAAGATTGACTTTTACCAATTAAAGTTACATAATTTCTTAGAGTTGTATGCAGCATTTAAATGATAACAAAGTAGGCCATGTGAAACATTATAAATTTTTACCAAATGACTAAGAGAAGATAATCACTTACAAAGTAAAATTATGGCTCCTGACAAGTAAGTGAAAATGCATAGTCTTAAAATTTTTGTATTTCACAAGGAATTTTTATAAGTTCCGATTTGTTTGATGATTTGCCAAATACATTTTGCTTGCGTAAAAGTTTGCATCAATAAGCTTTGTAATAACAAATCTAGTAATAAGTAAGGTGATGGTAATGTTTTTATTAATATTGCATTGAACAATTGTGATTGTTGGAAATATTAATTAGTGCCCTAATAAGTAAAGTCCTAATAAGGAATTACTTTACAACCAATTTCACCTTACTTTACTATCGATTTCAGAAAAATAAATTAGAATAATAGGTTTGTTCAATTGTTCAAGATCCAGTGTTTTTACGTCACCGCATTCCAAATTCTGTTTGTTTATATAATCATTGTTTATCTACTGTGATTCCTATAGTGAAATGTCTGATAGTTTTGTTGTGATTAAAAATAGAATGCATGCAAATAAAATTCAAGATTTTTATATGGTGCATTATACCCAGATGGGAATCATAAAAAAAACTTTTTTCTTCAAACGTCTGTAAAATGTGACATTATACTGCTGAATTGACAGTGCTAAAGTGTCACTGCATTGCCATGCCATTTTGCTTACCATTCGTCAACGGCAGATAAAGTTATTATCTCAGTTGATGAGAGGACATAAAGTTACTATCTCCTCTGAGAGATAAAGTAAACAAGCTAAATTTTTGTTTCATTGTTTGAAGAAAAAATAGTATATGTTATTCGGAGCAAAAATGTGTTTTATGTGCTTCGACTAGTTTAACTGGTAAAACTCCCAGTCTCTGCACATAAAGCTTCATTTTTGCTCCTAGAGTTCACGTAGTTTCGAAACATCACAATGACTCATCAAGGTCTGCGCGAACGTCACCTGCGAGTACAGTGGCGGCGCGTATGTTGTTCATTAAAAGGGGTTAAAAATATGTGCACATAAAATGTTATGAAAATCTCAAAGTACACTTTATAATCTTTAATAACCACTTTCAATTGAAGGGGTTGGAGCTTAAATCAACTCACCTAAGTAGCAAAAAGATAATTGTGAGATATAAGCACACGCAACAAGACAGAATGGAAATATACCGACGCTACTGCATTAAGAAAGATATGCGCGTGCGACGGAATTTCGAACGCTCATACGTATTTCGGTTTCTGCGCATTGTGCTGTTTCGAAACCTTTTCACCTATAATAACATTCTACTATTTTATTATTGATTTTATGACAAAAAGTAATTCTTTATAAAAAGTTTGCTTTCATTTCAAACCCACTAAGAATTATAACAGAAATGACTTATACATACATAATCTTTAACCCCTTATACCTTTCGGTGTCGAGGTGCCGGGCGCAGCGAGCCACAGAGTGGATATGTGGGTGTGAGACGAGGCAGCAGAGCCATGTAGGCAAGTACACTGCGCTTGTAGTTTACCCATTCGAGTACTTTCCGGGGCAAACTCCACTTAACTTTGTTAAGCGATATAATCCCAATGACCACCCATCGTACTGCCAGCTGAAATGATTTATAATACTATAAATCTGTCATATATAGTTTAGTATAACCTCTAATTTGATAGTCGAGAAGAAGAGACTTTAATGCAGTTACCATACTTGATCAAAAAATGTAAAGGCATCATTAGTACAACCACACATACCAATCTGTTTGGTGTTAAGTATTTATTTGTAAATTACGAAGAGTATAACTATTATTAGAAAAGTTTCAATGTTTTCAATTTTAGGCTCAGTTATTTAGTAAATTAACAGAAGAGGATGATTTTACATTAGAATCAGAAAGTTCAAGGCCAAGCACTCCTTCACCAGTTGAGGAAGAAATATCTTCAGATGTTTCAGTATGTAAATTATTTAAGATAGTTCTAATTTTTATTAATAAACAGCATTGGTAAAACTTCGCTTAGGGATTGAGTTTTCATATGTGAGCCAAGGAAAAATAGTGAATACTAATTCATCTGAGAAAGCTAGCTATCATCGCATACTTGCCAAACTTTACAATTATAGTAATTTTTTTATAAGGTTGGTGCTATAGATAAGAATTATTAAAATAATACAGTGTCTGCCATAAAGTTGGATCCATATAGGAAATTTTTTTAATATTCTGATTGGGAAACAAATTTGTACACCACCTCTGCTTCCAAAAATTCTTATAATACGCCATGTCAAAGTTGACAGGTGACATTAGGTATCTGTTAAATTCGCTATTTAAAAGAAAATCGGCGAAAAAAAGACCTTATTTGTTTAAATCTGGAAAAGTTTTATTAAGAAAAAATATTTCTAATGACATTTGAACGAGATGGTCCGACATAAGGAAGATTTTGTTTTTTAAAATTTTTTGATACACCCCTGCAACTGACTATTTTTTAAATAGTGAATTTGACAGATACCTAATGTCATGGCAGACTTTAGTGTACCAGGCAGGGGCTGTAAAAAAGCAACACTGCAATTTTACCCATATTTTCAAGGAGCACTAGATTGTATTTATTTCAAAAACATGCAAAACAGAAGTTGACATTTCAAATCGTGGATAGAATAATACTTATAAAGAAAATAACACTTGACAGTTGTTTGACATTATTCTAACCAAGATTTGAAATGTCAACTTCTGTTTTGTATGTTTTTGAAATAAATACAATCTAGTGCTCCTTGAAAATATGGGTAAAATTGCAGTGTTGCTTACATTTACTCCTGCCTGGTACACTAAACTCTGCCATGCTAATGCCACCTGTCAACTTTAACATGGAGTAAGTATTTCAAGTATTTTTGGAAGCAGAGGTGATTACCCCAATAAGTCTTTTTCCTAATCAGAGTATTAAAATAATTTCCCATATGGATCCAACTATGTATGGAAGACAATGTGTAATTGATGTTTGTCTTTTTGATACAACATTTACACAATTATTTTTTTTACCTAGCACCAATCTTATAAAAAAGTTACTATATTTCAGACTTGGCAAATATGCCATAATCTCTATCTTTCTCAGATGAATTAGTATTTGCTATTTTTCATTGCTCACACATGAAAACCCAATGCCTAAGCGAAGTTTTACCAATGATATATATATTCCGCACCTTTGTTTTTCAGTGTCGTTGAATTTTCAATAGTCATCGTTTATCTATTTCATTTCAGGAAGTCAATATAAAATTAACTGATGAAGAAGTAACAGAACTACTAAAAGATACATTTGATCAAGATGAGGACCAAATGGAAGATGATATGCTTAGTATAAGTGATTGGGGCACATTTACGCCAGAAGTAATTATACTTTCTTAATCTTTAAAGGTGGTAATAGACAAGTGTATAGTATACTGTGTATCACATGCAGCATCTTCTCTGTCAAAATGAAAATCTTTTATTCTAGTTGAAGGAAATACACCAGTCATGAATACGTCGAAACTGCTGGTCAAACGGATAATCTAGTTTTTTACATGTCATATAGGAAATACCAATGCCATACGCAGAATATTACATGTGTGGATACATGAGCAGTGATAACATATGGACTAGTTAACAATTTTCATTATTGAGTTAAAATGCAGAACCGAATACTCAACTCTGGTGGTAGTATAGAAGTGTATTGTATTCATTTAGCTTAGTAGGTTTGTTTGCAACATGTTGACATGGAAAAAGTTTTAATTGAGGTAAACAAGCAACCTCTAACATAACACAGTGTACATTTTTATACCGTAATTTTCGCAGAGCAGTTTAGATATTATGTGTGTATTTATAACGGGGGGGGGGGGTAGGGATGCGACATGTGGCATGTTGTACGTTTGTCTATTACAACCCTAAATAATTAATTTTTACTTTATATTTTACTATAACTATAATGGGTATAATTTTTTAATGTTCTTTTTCTTTGTTTTCAATAGCCAGAAAGTCCTACTGAAACTCATATTTATTTATTTGCACGGACTGACAGAGAGAAAGAAGACTGGTATCGATGGTTTGCCATGGCTACACACAGAGGAGCACACTTGGTACAACCTGACAATGCTAGTATAAGTTCAGAAACATCTCAAACATTATCTGATACTCTAATTAATTCTGTTAAACATGAAACAGAGTATCTGAAATATATGGCAAAACTGCAAAAGGTGTTACCATTTATTTTAATTAGAAGGTTTCTCCATGCTGCTCCTGTATGTATATCCATCACATCCCTGTTCCTTCTTCGTTCTATTGTACACTGACCAAATTTGATTAAAGATATCTTATATCTATTTTATAAAATTTGCTACAACCTAAACCCATAGTTTGATTTTAATGTTTTTATTGATGTAAAAAAAACTTTCACATATTTTTGCTGGAGCGAACGTCTTGTTTCTTCATTATATAGTATTGGGCTGATCAAAGAATTCGTTTATTTTTTGTTAAGTAAAGATGAAACAAAATATAGATATTGAAAAGAAACTTTATTCAGTAATATAGGCCCCGTTATTTTCTATAACTTTAGCCCATCTTTCAGGTATTAATACAGACTTCAGATATAGTGAACTTGAAAAATAGATAGCATCAAGATAGGTTCACTATAAAAGAAAAATAAAATTCTTTATGTTTATTATGTTTTTTATTGTTACATTTAAATGAAGTAAAATACCTTAGTTTATTTGAAAATATACATTGCATGTACATATTTCTAAAAGGGTTGTTTGCACACCTGAGCAAGATGACTACGATCTGATGAAGAAAAAATCATAAGCGATAGTCACAAGGTGACCTAATTATATGTTCTTTGCACACCAAAGCGATTTTTATATCAGTTGCTTTCAAAAATGCCTAGCAGTTCGGATGATGATGTAGCTATGTACTGGTATACGCGTAAGCAAAGATTTAGACGGAGATGGTGGATATCAGCATATCATCATATCATGTATAGAGAAAAAAGATACAAACTATGTTGTAATTAACCAAAATATAAACACTAATCTTACAACAAATACTGCATGCCGTCTCGATAATCACCAAGCAATTGACACTTCTAGTTGCCAGGCAATCAGTCGCGATAGCGTAATTTGGGTTGCGTCATCTTGTCTTGGGCTGCAAACCCACTCCAAAAACACGGGTTCTACTAGAAATTAACTAACAAGCGACTTAAAAGTGATTTCTCTGAGATTGAATCGCAGTCGCGTCACGGTGATCGACTGGCCTAAGTTATTAGATTTAAAAAAGAATAAAACGCATAAACTGCGTACGATATTCAGATATTTTGGTTTGTACATGTCTGTTAGAAAACTAATGTTACTTAATGTTATATACCTTTCAAAGCCACAAAAAATATTCCTAACTTTTTTGAACTTCACATGATTGCAAAAAATGTATATTACAATTCAGGGAATTACCAGGAGAACCCACGAAAAGTTTACTATAAACAGATAATTTTACTTTACTTTAATAAAATTCGGTTCACTTTATCAGGAGGTTCATTATAACCGCTTCCAGTATAACCAGTAAAAAAATATATTAGTCTTATGGAAAATCTTTTCGGTACTTGAAGTAGCATTCACTATAAGCGGGTTTACTGTAACCGAACTCAACTGTATTTTTCTTATGCAGGTATTTACAAAATATATTTATACTAACTCTTTAAAACACTGCTTAGAGTCCAGTTGGGTTCGGGCCGCTAAAGCTGTCAACTGGCTCAAACAGCAGGACAAATGAGGCCTTGCTCTGATTTTCATGTCGTGATTGAAAACCTTTAGAATATTTTTTGTCTGAAGATATTTGGGGAAAAAATGTATGTTAAAGGGGTCAATCTAGTTTGCTCTTGGATTCTGTGCGTGAATAGGTGTGTGTGAATTGGTTCAAAGTTCTTTTTTAATTTCTTTCTAGATCACACTAATAATCTTTTCAGAAAATTATAACAATTTAAGTAATCTTTAATCAAATTTTCCTAGAATCCTTCCAAAAATTAAATTTTAAAAACTTTCTATATATGGAATTATATGGATTTTCATTTTTATATGTTTTAGAAAAAAATATTAGACAGTCCAACTCCAGAAGAAGCTGAGAAAACAGCAAGTGTGTTATGGATTAATGCATTAATAGGTCGAGTTTTATTTGACTGTACACGTGATGAGAACTTTACGAAAAAAGTTCAAGAACGCATTCAACGAAAACTAAGTACGCTCAAGATGCCAATGTTTGTAGAAAGATTAATTATATCTGAATTATCATTAGGTATGCATACATATTAATATATTTATGTTTGAACAGTTTTATTAGGTTGTGTTAAGCTCTATTTTTTGAGATAAGTTATGTTGTTTCTTTACTTTTACTACGTACCAGAATTACCTCCAAGAGCAGATCGAGCAAATTTTTTGTCACGTGATTTAAGATGTAATTGGAGCAGATATAATAAAAGAGCTGTTTAGGCAAACATAACCTTAAACTTTTAAAATAACTAGAGATGCACCAAAGCTTCGGTATTGAGCCGAATTGACCGATTTTTAACAGATTGGTTGCAATCTGTCTTATTTGAATGCATTTTAACTGCAATATTCATTATTTAGTGGTTAACCAAAAGAAAATTTAAGTTTTTAAGATATGTATCAACATTTGTTAATGGGAAATTCCGTAATCCGTGAATTTTTTATAGTACTGTATTTTTTATAATCTGTATATTGTTTATTTTTTATTTTATTTTGTTTTAAGACCCATTTTATACATCAGAGATTAAAACGAAAATTCTAACCAAAAATTCTTACAATAAATTTGCAAATAATATTTTGGTGCGCTCTTTTATCTCATTTTACACGACCAAGAAAATACAACTAAATTATAGTCATATGCACATGTGTTTGCAACACAGCTGAAACATTCATTGTAAACAAAGAATGACGTCGTATGAAAATAGTTGGTGTATTCAGAGAATTTTGTTGATTAATAAATTGTAATAAGAATATTATTGATAAACATGCATGATATTTTCATGTAATTTATTTTAAGAGTTTTAAATATATATTCTATACAATTCTGAATAGTTAATTAACTTTTATTTTAGGATACAGTATAATTTAACATCAATTATAACATACACTAACAGATTTAACGAATTCTGAACATGTCCACTGTAAGCAATATGGCCGTTCACATTTTGTCCACTTGCGGCCTAAAAGCATCTTGCACACTTAGCGATGGAATATTAGATTTTCAGCATTATTACAATTGCATGCTTGTTTTATCAATATTTTAGAATGCAAAATAAGCATTTTTTTATAAACAAAATATACCAATGTAGTGCACACGCCCACTACACGCCTTTTGCGCGCACACTCTCGTGTTGATTATCACCAGATTTCTTAATATTCGACAAGATGAATATTATTCTAGCAAAGATTTTCATAATAAATCTCGGGAGTAAAAATTCTGTTTTACACTTCAAAGATTTCTTACTAGAATTTTGCTGAAAATTTTTTTTTCGTTTAACGGTTTAAGGGGTTTGTTTTAATTATTTAAATTTGCCTTCAAAACCGCACAAAATCTGTCAAGCTCCCTCACAAAAATTTGATGTAATCGAGTTGCCCCCATTTGCTCTAAATTTTCATGAAAAACCTGAGCAAATGTTATCAGTTTGCCCTAGATTTGAATAAGAAATGCGAAAAGGTAAAAATACATAAAAGATGTCATTCTAGAACTTAGTATTAGATTGCATTTACAACTAAAAATCTAATTGTAATTATTACTAATAGTTTATTATCAAGACACTGCATTTTAACTTGTATTTGACAGTACAAGACACAAGATTGAAGTAATGTTCTCCCTCTTTCTGTTGTTATCACAAGTTTCTTGAATTCTTGCCTAATGTAGCCACTGTAATTGACAAGGTCTGTAAATGTCGAAGCAAGCTTAGAAAGGTAGGTCATATATATTTTCACTATAAGCTGAGTTCGGCAATTGTGTCAGATTAATCTGATTGCTCGAGTAACTAGGGAGACGATTGTCTTAATTAATAATTGACCAATATAACTTTTTTTTGACGATACGATATATTGGCCAACACCGATATTTACATGCCGATAAACCGATATATCGTATCGGCAAAATACACTTTTTCAATTTTTAATTTCTATAGGTTTTAGCTTTAAAAATATTTATAAAAATGCGTTCCTGGCTTTTACTACATTATGAATTAACATAAACGTGTTTTTAACTAAGAATAATTTTGGGAAATTGCCAGTATGTAAAGACATTTTAAAATAATATCACCGTATTGAACCGCTTAAGTAATGAATAAAATTCTTTTAATATTTTTGTTACGGCGAAAAGTGCTGTTCCACTCGACAGCTGCAGTGGTGTCAGATTTCATAAATTTTGTTTGCATATAAACAATTTACAATCAATTTATAGAGGATGTAGAAAATAAACGTTAAATGTGAATGCTAATTAACTATAAAAATAAAATACTGTTTTGGGCAAATTTTCTCAGCTGTTGATATGCATTCTGTGCCTATTTTGTGTGAATCCCCATTCGACAGCCGTTATACGTCACTCCACTTATAAAAAATGATTGCAGATTATATTTCTTTGGTTGTATTTTGATACATTATGTATATGCAATGAAAATCCTGAAAGTCATTGTTTCTTGCCGATATATCGGCAAGTTACCCGCCGATACGATACGATACCGATAATCGGCGGCAGCTGCCGATATGCCGATTTACCGATATCAATATCGGTATCGGTCGATCACTAGTTTTAATAATGGTTGCTATAGTTACTCGAGCAATCAGATTAGTTTGATGTAATTGCCGAACTCAGCTTTAGAATGGGCATAAAAATGGCGCGAAATTTAACATTGACCTACAGTAAATAATATGATGATAATTTTTTAAGTTTTGTTAATTAAAAGCGAAAATATAATATTCCTTTCAAAGCAACTCTAGATACTGAACAGTACACTAAGATGATTTTGTTTATTAAGGGCCAGTTTCTTTCCATCTATTAAATTTAATTGAGAGTTAATTGTTATGGTTACAATCGTTACAACAGTTGTGTCTATGGTAATTAATCATTAGATAAAGTTACAAGGAGATGGAAAGCTCAGCCCTAAGAAGATGTATACAAATATTGGAAGGTATTTGTATACAAACTTCTAAAGAATTCTAGTTGAATTCTAATGATACATAATTTGTATTAAATTAAGAAATTTAAAGCTTTTCCAATTTGGGGTGATTTTTCTAATGTGATGACCATGTTTATGAGCTCTTGATTATAACATTAAAAAAGATCTAAAGTATAAAATGAAGGAAAAGTCAAATGATAATCACGGTAGCTTCATCAAGAAAGGTGAGGAATGAGACTACCTATCTTTGTAAGTTTGCTTAGACACTTATGAACCTTGATAGACAAATGATTGATACATCACCTTTGGTGAGAATGCCAAAGTATACTTTGACAAACTCATAATTTCGTGTACCTCAGAGGCACAAAAACTGGATTTTCACCTAGTGTAGGATAAAAGAATATTTTTTAATTAGTTGACCATATTTTCTAAAAGTACTCTAAGCACTTTTGCTTAGTGTAGTTGTTGATTCTGTTACAAAAGCGATGAAATTTAATATTAATTTCTGTTAGAAAATATAAATTTTCTTCAACTAACATAATACCCTAGAGGTGGTATGCTTGAATTAATTTGAGTAAGTTTTGCATTTATGAAGAGTATAGCAAATTAATTATTATTAAACGTATAGGTTAGGTTGTAATTTTTAAAATTAAAAACTTTAACCAAAACAGCTGCAACATCATCTTGCAATGTTTCTATCAGGATCTATTTATAAATATGCATAGTGCTTCACAACATTAATGACATAACCTCTCCACTATGACGTTTTTCTGCATTAGCTAATTTTAATAAAATTCACGCCATTCTATTGCATGGCCCAATTACTTGCATGCACTGCTCATGTTAATTAATGGGCACTGAAACTTGCTGATAATTGGATTTCACTGACTTTTGTAACAGATTGAGATAACACAAAATTAGACACGTGTTTCTGAAAAATTCAGTCAGTTCAATTTAATATTGTTAATCTGTTTCGTAAAATATAATTACAGGAAGCACACCTCCAATAATTCATAAAGCTAGTAACCCTGTTTTGGATCAGAGAGGCCTTTGGATTGATTTGGATGTTACATATGAAGGAGTTGTTGTATTAACGTTGTTAACTAAATTAAATCTTATGAAGTTAAGACACCCTCCTACTGCAGGTAAATATTTGCTTTTCTAAATTTCATTTAATATCGAGCCAGATTCATTAAAGAATTTTTATCGTTTTTAAATGTACTTGCATGTTAAATTTTTATAATTAATGTATATCGTAGATAATTTTGAAAGATCTGGAAATTATAAAACTCATTTTTAAAAAAAAAGCTACGAAAAGGAATTTCTTTCAAGGTTATTCCGATCTACATTTTCTTTTTATAGTTATGCAGGGTATGTCAAAACGAGTTTTGGTTAGAACAATATGGGAAACCAATAGGAGTTGCAATTTGACATTTTGCAGGTAATCGTTTCAGGTTTTATGCTTTTGTTTCAAAACAATTTCAGGTTTCTGCTACTTCTGTTACATCTCTCATTGAAATGAATGTCAACTTCTTTATTTTAAATGGAACATCCCAATTCTTATTATTGATATGTATTCCTGAGACAATTTTAAAGCTACAGTCAAACTTGGTTATAGCGAGATCGTCAGGACCGTAGGTTTTTGCTTGTTTATCTGATGCTCGTTATAAGAGAGAAGAAAAAAATTGCAGTTGCAAAAATATTTATCTTCCATTTAGGTACGTATATAAATTTTAAAAACAAGTATAAAAATGTTTATTGCAATTTAATTGATGAATGACGTTATTGTAGTGGGTTTTAAAGAGTTAAAATGAATATCTCTTAAGTTACATTTAATAATACATACGTAAACTATCGGATAATTTCTTACCCAAGAATGTGATTTAAAAAAATGCATCAAGGTTTCTAACGCATTTGCTGTGACTATAGAAGAATAACATTTATCAACACTTTCCTCATTTTCATCTCCTTTTTCTTCACCAACTAACCACTTCTTGTAATATTTCCTCGTCCACTTGATCTACTTATAGACAACCTGAAATTTTGTTTAATTTTGAACCAACTTAAAAGTGCTTTATCAACATCACTCTTCTCATTGTTTTATCTTTTTTCACTCGCTTAATACGTTTTCAAACACTGTCATAATTGCTGACCTATTTTTTCACAATGTAGAAACAGTTAGGTTAAATTTTCTGCATACTGCTGAATTTTTTACCGCTCTCTAATTCGAGAATAATTTCAGCTTTCGTAGGAATCCAAAAACTTTTTTTTTAGCCAACATGCACGCCAAAGAACGAATAGAATTGAACAGACCAGAGTACAAAAATGCAAATTGGAAGTGATAACGATGAAATAAATAAATTAAAGGAAGTGATAACGTTTGTTAACATTAAAAAGATTCCGAATTCCGAGAATAATCTACCTGAGTCATAAAAATAAGTAGGATTAAAAGTACAAAAGTAAAGTTTTAAGTGAAAGCAAACGGAGTTTTGCATAGAGTTCTTTGTTTACAGAGATACAAAAGTAAGCCGAAACATTTGTTAACCCTCATATTGAAAAGGTTCCGAGTTCCGAGAATAACGTACTTCAATCATAAAAATAAGTAGGATTAAAAGTAATTTAAAGTTTAGGTGCAGGTCATAAATCAGAAATATGTCTACTACAAGAAGCATTATACTTAAAAATTTTGCTCGTTGTTTCCGGGAAACGTACACGTAGTAAACGGGAATTATTAGCATTAGGTGAATACGATTTCAACGTCGATTTCATGTTAGCTGTAAAAATGCTCGTAATATCCAGGATCTTGTTATACCTGTGCTCGTTGTAAGTGAGTTTAACTGTAGTTTATCTGACAAACTATGCCTCTGAAATTACTCGATTGTGAGATATCTTGAATTAAAGAAAAATGACATCTGCTGGCTGTTACAAAAACTACATTTCCAAAGAATATGTGTATGTACAGGTTTGAAATTATTTTTAAAAGTATGCTGCATCAAATGAGTTATTCGGAACTTTAGAAATTAATACAGCATGTTTAAAAACGAATACCAAACTTTGTATCCATCAAACCGTAAGTTTCCAATGACCCATTTGATGCAGCATACTTTTAAAAACAATTATCTAAAATTTTAAATTTGTACATATACAGACATTCTTTTGAAATGTAGTTATTTGTAACATCCCATTGCTGTCAATTTAAAAAAATAAAATATCTCATTATCAGTTAATTTTAGAGGAATTATAATTGTCTCAGAAATAATAAAAATTGGTGTATTCCATTTAAAATAATGAAGTTAACATTAATTTCCAGTGTAATCAAAAGAGTGTAAGTCCAGTGTAATTCCGGCAGAAGTAACATCTGAAATTATTTTAAAACAAAAACACGTAACTCGAAACCGTTACCTACAAAATTTCAAATCTCAACTTCTATTGGTTTTCCCATATTCTGTTAACCAAATTGACATACTCGTTGTGACATATCCTGTACAGCCTAAGCAATCAAAAGGTTAACACAGTCTAACACATTTGTATTTAAGATATCAGTGTTCAAAATACTCGTGCAGCAAAATGGCAAAATTCAGATGTAGATGATACTGCAGAAAGTAGCACAGACGATGATAATGTTCAGTTTATACCACCATCCGGCAAGTTATTAGAAGATGGAACGGCAACTTCTGCCGTAAATGCAGGTGGTACAAGTAATAAAGGCAAAAAATTTATTAAGATGGTTGATAAGATTGCCGAGTCGAAATTTTTTCAAGCTGCCACAGAAAATCGTCTAATCAAAAAAGCTATGGAAGGTATGTGTCAAAATTTTTCGAATACCTCTGTAATTAGTTAATTTCTTTTTGTAATGGTTTTTTTAGGTGTATCGAACACTGATTTCGGATTAAAAGTTGAATTGAAAGGTTTAGCTGGTACATTAGTGTTGAATGTACCACCTCCACCTAGTGACAGGATATGGTTAGGATTTCGTCCAACACCCAAATTATGGTTAACAGCGCAACCAATTGTTGGAGAAAGGAATATTTCATTTTTTGGACAGGTTACTAGTATTATTGAGAAGAAATTGTCGCAAGAATTCCAGGTTAGTTTCCTTATTTGAGCAGTTAGGTATTCCAATTGCTTGGTTTATGAGGAAGTACCCTATATTCCACCCCTGACTCATTAAGAAGTGATAAAAAGCTTTTCTAATCAAGTGATCTGTGGAAACAAAATGTCATGTCTTTGATTAAATCAGCAATTTATTCAGCTTGTTATTTATCTCTAATAATTTTCATATCAGAGTAATCTTTTTAAATGGCAAGGTGAATGAATTACTAAAGTGTGTTTACATTTGGTGCTTATGTGTTTTTAATCGAGTTGAGTAATCCCCCAATTTTTGACAAGAATTAGGAATTGATGGTTAAATTTTTTCAAAATCTTTTTGTGGAATTAGTGATTCGGGTTGGAATTTTTTAAAATATTATCTTAGGTTTAGGGATTGAGGGTTTGATTTTTTTAAAAATACTTTTTGGGATTGGAGATTAAATTTTTGCATAATATTTATTTGGGATTGAGGATTGGATGTTTTAAAAATATTTTTTGCAATTAGGGATTAAATTTTAAAAAATATATTTTTGGGATTTTTAAAAATATCTTAAGAATTAGAGAAGGGATTGGATTTTTCAAAATATTTATGGGATTGAGAGTTGAATTTCTAAAAATATTTAAAAAAATCTATCCCTTTAATCGACTTGCCCTAAAGGATTCGGGTAAGATCTCTCTTGGTAATTCAATTCTTAAAAGAGTGCTCGCATCTATTACTCTAGGAAATACAACGAACTCAAAATTGCTTCGCATATGGCCGGTTTCACAAAGCTTGATTAAACTCTGATTAACTTAATCGTGATTAAATTTGAAATCTAGAAATATGATTGGATAAAATTCAAGGTCTGTTAAATCTCAGCCAATGAAATTTCTGGATTTCAAATTTAATGACAATTAAGTTAATCAGAACTTAATCAAGCTTTTTGAAACCGGCCATTAGTCTGTAGGATTTGTTTTTGACAACAGTTACGATACAAACATAGACAGTTGCGATAAGAAACTTAATTACGAAGGCTACCTTGTTCTATACTTGAGTTTTTGAGTTTTTCTCGAAACTGGTCAGGGTAATAAAAGAGTTTTTCCTACAAAAGTTATTTATTGTTAAAAGACCTAGAATACTAACCACAGGGTTGGCTACCACCACCATTCAGTTCTTTATTAGGGCTTTTGTGATGGAATATTTATTTTACCCAAATATGATAAACTATTGCCAAAAACAAGGCCTGATATGGGTGTTTGTATAAGTTAAATTTTCAGAATCAAATTTCTTTCTTGACACTCCCACGGTTCACTACCATTAATTACCTTTTTATTATTTAAAACTTCGTTTCACACCAGTAATCTTTTAATTTTGAAAATCTGAAAAAAATCAGGAGTGGAATGTGAAGATTTTCCAATGTTTTTAAATTACACTGGGTTGTTCAAATAAAATATGCTGACACTAGATGCAAATTATTCCAGCATGTCCTTGTGTATCATCAACTGTTAATTTAAGAACGTTGGATCATCTTGTTAAAATATAACTTCAAATAGTGCATTATTTAATTAAAAAGTTCTGACAGTTTACTTTCCTTTTTTATACCTTACAATGTATCTGCTCTGCCACTTGTAGCAGTTGCATCTACTAACAATTAAATTTAAATATATTATAGGTTATGTTGGTTTATTCTAGTAACAGTGAGGTAGATACAGTAGGGATAACTCGCCTATTTGTTTAGCCATCAAAGGGCTAAAAAGATGATGAAATGTAATATAAAATGCATAGATTTTTGCAATCCTCAGTTAATATTACAATTACTGATTACTTAATTAATGAGTCAAAATTTCTCAAACGGATCACTCCAATTTGTTTGAAAAATGTTTATAAACGTGAATACATTTTTTCAATAGTATTCAACATGCTCAACATTAATCCAGATGCATTTTGCATTATGCAACAAACTTATAAAGCTTATAAACTTATAAGCTAAGAATAATTCAAGGTGTAAAGGTGTTGTCAGGTGTGCTGTTTATGTAAGTCACAAAATATGAAAATTTAGTGGTTATTACTGTAAAAAAATATATAAATTTGGTATCAAAGTAAACCTAATTAAAAGCACTTTCACTTGTGATAAGTAATATTACTAATAACCTGATTATTACTGATTTTTAAATAATGACTGTATTTATTAACATTAAAAATAGTATAAAAGTTCTATCAATATTGATAAACTCCAGCTGTGCTATTTATTAAAAGTGATAATAATATACTTTAAAAATGGATACTTGTTCCAAGTGTCAAAGAACTTTTGATGTTGGACAAATTTTTGCATACGATAGTTGTAATTCATATCTATGCATGGATTGTGGAAACTTGACTGCATCTGAAGTTAAATGTCTGCAATTAAAAACTAAACGTAAATTAAAATTTTTCTGCGAAATGTGTGAATGAGATGGTGAGATGATGAGATGGTTTTTACAAAATTCCAGCACTTATTAAGGAAGTTTCAGAGCTTAAAGAATGTATTACTAAGATCTTAAATAAAGAGAACGACACTACGGTTCCAAGCAATTCTGTTGATATACTGCAAACACCTAATATGGAAGATGTTATTTCAGAAATGTTAGATCGCCAGAGAAGGGCCTCAAATGTAATTATTTTTAATGTAAACAAATCAGTAAAGAATATACAAATTGAACGAAATTCCGAAGATCGACAAGCAGTGCAAAACATTTTGCAGGATTATAACATAAACAAAACAAACATAAAGCTGTTTAGGCTAGGAAAATTTAATGCTAATAAAACTCGCCCAATTAAAGTTATACTGAACTCATCTGAAGATGCTAAAACTATCTTAAAAACTAAATCAACAAAACTTCCAAGCATTCAAATTGCATCAGATCAAACTAAGGCTCAACAAGAATATTTTAAAAAAATTAAATAATTAGTCAAGGTGATAATTCAAAAACAATAAAATTTATCAACAATCGATCTACTATTGTAAATAAAAATTGAATCCTCATCAAAAAAACCAATAAAAGACCCTAATATCCTGTATAAAGGTACGTTTACATCTGACACTTTTGTCCGACATATGTGTCAAGTGTCGGGACATAAATCGCTCTGATCGTTTATATTCAGATAGAAATTACTTGAGATTTATATCACCAATATGTGTATGAAATGCTCGATGTTCTGAAAGTTTGCAATAAATATATGAACCGTTTACATCTGTATATACTAAATTTATTATACTTATGTCGTATACATTTCTTTCTACAACTCTTTTACTATCCAATTGATTTAATTTTTTTTTCTAATAATAATAAGCGTTTTCTTTTTGCTACATTTGCAATTTTATAAAAATACAATAAACTCCGTCTATTTCTTTCTAATGTTTCGTATATGAACGTTTGTAATGTTAACGCAACACTCCAAATGAATTTTTTTTTAAGTATGTTGTGTCTAATTCGTGTCTGTTTTTATAACTTCTGTGTGATTTTATATAGTGTGAAACTAAATGTAGCATATTTTTTTCTATTTAAATTCAATCCTTATTTTATCAAAATTACAGCCTGAATTTATTGAATTTTGAATACTATTACATGGGTAACATAAACGTCGTTAAAAAAAATTACTCTTACAAATAAAAATTTTAATTTTTATCTGGAATGTCTCTGGAAAGATCAAAAAATTTTACTGTTGATATAAAAAGTCAAAAACTTATATAGTTTCGAAAAAACGTGATTATAAATTAGAGCGTTGCGTTTACGCAACGTTAAATTTTTTATGTTCTGATATATTATTTAATATTTTTTTTGTATTATTAAACAGTTTCAGTTAATGTTAATAAAAATATCAAAACACAAAAAAATTAATTTGTAGTTTTTCTTTATAATAGTGGTTTTAAATGGGTTAATAAAACGAAATATCTTCCAGACACTTTTATAAAAGTAGACGAATACTCAACTAATGCAATTTATTTCATGCAAGTTGGAACTCAAAAATAATTAGCGTTTACATCTAACCATATACATGTGTCGATATAAATTGCCGACACATGAAACATATATGTCCGACAGAAATTCTCCACCGTTTACATTAACTACAATTAGTGTCTGACATATATATCAAGCTATAAGTGTCAGATCTAAACGTACCTTAATGTTGATATTCTTTACTTAAATGCTCAAAGTTTGCGAAATAAAATTGATCAAATTCAAATAAGCTTAGTATGTTATGCTCCTAAATTAATTCTGGTACGTGAAGCAAGAATAACTAATGAAGTTGAAGATTCTCAAATTTCAATTGACGGATACAATGTGATTCGATGCAACACGTCTAATGTACATACAGGAGGTGTCATACTTTGTATAAAAGACAATTTAAAGTATTCAAGTGCTAAAACATTTGTTGTTGAAGATTGTACAGTGATAAAAGTCAATATAGGTAGTTATCAGCTGTTAGTAGGATGTCTTTATCATTCTCCATCAATCTCAGATGCTTTATTTTTGGATAATCTTGAAAATATTTTGGATAGTCTTTTTACTGGAAATATACAATCTATTTTAGTCGGTGATTTTAATCTGGATTTATTAAAAGACACTTTTTATTCACGTAAGATTAAAGCAATGTTTCTTCAGTACGGAATCGATCAATTAGTAGTCGAACCTACACGTGTTACAAATGACTGTGAAACTTTAATCGACTTTGTATTAGTTAATCATAATTATGCTAAATGTTATGTTCATTCTACTCCTAAATTAAGTGACCATTCTATAATATCTATAAATATTAGTAATTGTGATAAAATTGTAAGCATGTCAACTAGAATGTATAGAAATCTTAGTGAACATAACTTAGATAAAATTAAACAAGATTTGATTTTATGTGATTGGAATTTAAATTCAATTGATGTTAACTCTATATATCAAAACTTTGTATCAAACTGTCAAGTAGTTATAGTAACAATGTAGCACCAATACAAATTTGTCACCTTAAATGTAGTATACCGTGGTTTGACAATGAAATTTGTAACAAAATAAAAGAACGTGATAAAATGTATAAACTGTTTAAGATCTCTACTGGAGATGAAAGAAATCTTAAATGGGAAGCTTTTAAAAAACTTAGAAACGAGGTTGTGAACTTGTTCAAACAGAAAAAAGAGCACTACTACTTTAAAAAAATAGATAAATTCAGCAACAATTCTCGGCTTATGTGGAAAACTCTTAAGACTCTAATTAATGTTAAATGTCAAGATTTTCCAAACTATATAGAATTTACTTTTCACAATCAAACAAAGATTGAGTATGATGTGACTCAAATTGTAAATAATTTTAATAATTACTTTACAATGAGTGTTCTTGAAATAATGGATAATGTTGAATATGATGAATCATGGGATTTTTGCAATTATAATTTATATCCCAGTATTTCAAATTTTATTGATGAGTGAATTGCATGCTATTATACGTTCTTTAGATAATAAGAGTAGTACTTCTGAAATTCTCAATTCCAAAATGTTAAAGCAAGTTTTTGAAGCTTGTGGTCATATTATTTTAAATTTCATAGCGCCTTGAAGGTTAGTACCATAGTCCCAATTCCAAAAGTTAATAATACAATTAAAGCCAGTGAATTTCGGCCTATTAATACTTTACCACCTATAGAGAAAGTTCTAGAACTAGCTGTTTATAATCAGATTTTAGATCATGTTGAGAAAAATAAGATTTTGATAAATAACCAATCAGGCTTTTTTAAAAATTATTCATGTGAAGCAGCGCTGCAAATGTCTTTGTGCAAATTCAAAACAGAGTTAGATAATAATAAGTATGTGGTAGCTGTCTTCCTTGATCTGAAAAGAGCTTTTGAAACCATTGACCGCAATATACTTTTAACTAAGCTTAGGGGATATGGCCTTACTGAAGGTGTGTTGAACTGGTTGTCTGATTATTTATCAGAGAGAAAACAAAAAGTTAGAATTGGCAATGTTACTTCAGCTGAATCCAACATTGATATTGGTGTACCTCAAGGTAGTGTTTTAGGACCTCTTCTTTTCATATTATATCTAAACGATTTGAATCTGTTTGTAAATTGCGACTTTATTAATTTATTTGCAGACGATACCTTATTAGCTTGTTATGATTCAAACCTAGGAAATGCTATACAAAAGATGAATTCTGCACTAAATTCTGTTAATAAATATCTTATAATTAATAAATTAAAATTAAATGTGTCAAAAACTAAAGCTATGATTATAACAACTAAATATAAATACAAAAATATTGATATAAATGCAACTAATCTTAAAATTAACAACGAGAAAATTGAGTTTGTAACATCAATTAAATATCTTGGATTTCAGCTAGATAACTTTTTATCATTTAGAGAACATTTCGATTATACATATTTTAAAAAAGATTTCAAAAAAATGTACTTTTTTGCTAGAGTTTCTAAGAATTTATCCACTAAGACTAAAGTTACTGTTTATCATTCAATTATACAACCACATTTTATTACTGTTCATCAATTATCTTTCTTTTTAATTTAAATCAAACTGCTCAACTACAGAAACTTAAAATCGTGGTATGAGAATTATTCTTCAAACAAATAAATATACATCAATATCTTTTATGTTAAATTCTTTACAGTGGCTTTCTGTTCATCAGAGTTTATATTACCTAACTATGGTTTTTATTTATAAAATATTAAATAATCTAGCTCCTGCATACTTTCAAGAATTTATAAATTTTAATTTTAATATTCATACTTATCAGACTAGAAATACAAACGATATTCATATTGCACGAACAAATAAAAGAAACTCAATGAACTCTTTGTTTTTTAAAGGCTTCGACCAATACAATCAATTGCCAAATAAAATTAAAACTAGTTGTTCACTTAAAGTTTTCAAGAAAAACTTAATAAATCATATTAAAAGCAATAATTTGATGACAGGTTGTACTTTTTCTTGTATTTTGTATATTAGCCTTCTTTATTTTTCTTTTCTTTTTTTGTAAGTTTACAATGTTCAGGGTTGATTACCTTTACCTATTATTTTATGTTTTCTTAATGTTTGTATATTAGGGTTACCTATTTTTTTCAGTAAAGATTATATTATTATTATTATTATAAATAATTGACTCAAATGCAACTTTTCAAATCGGGAAAAATCACTACAAATATGTGTTTAACGATGATTGAAATAACGATGAAATGAAAAAATTTTGTTCATTAACACATCGTTCAATAAGTCCCAGGACTAACCCACAGATGGCGTTAGTAATATCAACTCGACTTCGTTTTCCGAAAGATCTAACCTTCAAATGACACGTGTCTGATTTTTACGTCAATCGGATCATAAACAGCAAAGTTACCGTGGTGAAACTGACGCTACTTTTGCATTTGTAGAAAAAATGGACAAAAACGAATTTCGTGTATTGATAAAACATTGCTTTTTAATATGAAAGAATACCGTGCAAGCTCAGCAATGGATTGAAAAACGTTATCCGCACTCTGCCCCGTCGAAAACAACCATTTGCCGGTGGTATGTTGATTTTAAGCGCGGTCGCACGCATACAAATGATGCGGAACGCTCGGGTAGGCCAAATGAAGCAGTTACCCCAGAAAATGTGAAACAAGTTTTAAAAATCGTGATGGATAACCGCAAAGTGAAAGTTCGTGAGATTGCTGAGATGGTGAACATATCAACTGGAAGTGCGTGGACGATTTTACAAGAAAAGTTGGGCATGAAAAAAGTCTGTTCCAAATGGGTTTCCTCACAATGGAACAAAAGCAACAACGAGTCGACGATTCATCGAGCTGTTTGTCACTGCTTACTCTCAATAAAAAGGAATTCTTGCGTAGGTATGTGACAATGGACGAAACATGGATCCACCATTTCACTCCAGAGTCGAAGCGGCAGTCATCTGAGTGGCGTGCAACCGGTGAAAGCCGTCTGAAGCGTCCAAAAACGCAACAGTCAGTTTTTTGGGATGCGCAAGGTGTAATTTACATCGACTACCTTCAACAGGGAAAATCCATCAATAGCGACTACTACATTGAGTTACTGGTGCGTTTGAAGGACGAAATCGCAAAAAAACGACCGCACATGAAGAAGAAAAAAATCATTTTTCATCAAGACAATGCACCGTGCCACAAGTCAGTCAAAACAATGGCCAAATTGAACGAGTTGGGCTTCGATCTGCTTCCCCACCCACCATACTCTCCAGATCTGGCTCCGAGCGACTACTGGCTGTTTGCTGATCTAAAAAAAATGCTGCAAGGAAAAAGATTTGGCTTGAATGAGGAACAATTTTGAGGACAAGGACAAATCGTTTTACAAGCACGGTATTGAAAAGTTAGAAAAGCGGTGGAATGACTGTATAGCCCTTGAAGGAAATTATGTTGATGAATAAAAGTAAGTTTTTCGAAAAAAATGTTTTTTTCTTAGTTAGTCCCGGGACTTATTGAACGATGTGTTAGAACATCTGTAGCATACTTTTTCAAAAAACTGACCATAAACTTTAATAACAAATATTATTTACAAAAAAATATTTTTGCAAAATGCATCTGGCTTAATGTTGAGGATGTTGAATACTATTGAAGAAATGTATTAACGTCTATAAATATTTTTCAAACGAATTGGGGTGATCCGTTTGAGAAATTTTGACTCTTAATACAATATTTATGAATTAGTAAAATTTGTCATTTTGAGGTAATGATTTGTTATAACCATATAACTATGGCTCTGTTTCACAGAAAAATTGAAAGTGTTTTCACATTTTAAAATTGCTGATTGGATTACTTATAAATGAAAGCAGGGGCGGATCCAGAGAATTATTTTGGGGGGGAAATTTTTGGAAAAACAATTGTTTTAATATATAATAATTAACCAAACATTATTTGTTCCTATCCCATGTATACTTATTTATACATCTTGGGGAGGGGGAATTTCCCCCGTTTCCCTCTCCCGTGAATCCGCGCCTGAGGAAAGTGAGATTGATAAAATAATTTTGTTAAATCCCATACAAGGTCTTGAATTTTTAGGTTATATTACTTAAGCGTCTTGTACAGCAACTAGATTGTGTCAATTTTACGGAAAGTCATAAGGGCGAAGCCCTATAACATACCTTCGTAAATATAGATGACAATTTCAGATGTCTTGTAGGATTACTACAGACTACACCAGGTGTCAACAGGTTTATGTAACAGTCAGTCATTTTTTAACACTAATAATAAAAAATAAGTAAAAAAAATAATAAAAAACCGTTGCGCTTGATATCAATATTGATTTTCTTTTACCATTCATTATAATTAAATAATGTAATAAGGAATTTCATTTAATAGATTTTCATTCTGCCATTTTAATAAAAAAAATTTAAAAGACTATGCCACTACCAAAAGAGCCAACAGTTTCTGTTTATTTCTACTGTATCTACCTGTACTGTGTATGAACATTTGTGTTTCAAACAAGGTCAGACTGCTTTAAGATAAATATTCAAATAACATTTAAAAATTCAATATTTTATATTCGAGCACTCGGACAACTGCTGACATAATTTAAAAACGTATGCCTTCTATTAGCATTAATTAAATTAATATAAATGTATATTAATGTTTCAGAAAGTGTTAGTTATACCAAATATGGAGGATATTTTAATACCTGTGATGTCGTCAAAGTTACCAGAGTGATAGACATGTATTTTTAAAACAAAAATGATAAAATGTGTCTTCTTATAATATCGTCTATTATTTAAAAGTTTTTTGGTGATATTGGTACAGGGCTTTCCTCTTCTAGTCTTTTTTATGTGACATGGTTTTCACATTAAATATTCATAAATTCTTATATTATGGAACACACTTAATTGTTGTAATAAATGAAATGATGTAATTTATAATTATAAAAGTATTGTAGATGTGTTACAGTGATTCTTATTTAATTTATTAAGTAACTTTTTAAAAATAAGTTTAGTATACAAATCCAAATGAAAAACCAAAAATTAAAATGATATAAATGTCCAGAATTTGAAAATGGCTTGTAAATTATGAATTTTTAACATTTTATAAAAATATGACAATATTTTATTGATTAGTAAAGAATAAATCAGGGATGAATTTGTACTTAATATAAATGTTTATAGAAAATTAGAAACGATAGTAAGGGTACGTCAGGTTTATGTATGTTCAAATAGTTTTAAAAATGGATGCCACAATTAGGGGTGAAGCTTCAACGATTTTTTTTCTTGTGATTAAAACAGTATTATTAGGTTATATTCATTATTTTAAATACAAAACAAAAAACAAAGTTTTTTCATTATAAATCTTTTGAATTTGACTTTGTAGGTTTCTAATACTTTTTGTGATTACAGCATATGTATTGTCTATAAAATTTAAGATTTCATGTGTGTCACAAACTGAAGTTGTATGAATTAATATAAAAACACACTAGTCACATACTACATACATCAAATACTTTGACGAACATAAACTTAAAAATATTGTAATTGGCGTGACTTTTGGTTTAAATTTGTACTCATGAATTTAACTTCAATATTTTCTTCCTATAATATTTATTCGATTGCTTCTTCAACAATTTTGTACAGATAAAAATATTATTGTACACATATTTGCTTGCCTACAGCTAGATTTTTGGTTAGCTTGTAAGAAATCAAAAACCTCAAATCACATTTGAATGCGATTCTAGTGCACACATTCTAGATTTATCTCCATCAGTGTATATCAACCGTCTAACAGGGTGGTGTTTAACTAGAACGGTATGCAGATGACATATGTTAATAAATATTTTCATTTGTTTGTGAATTATTCTAGAATGAAAGAGACTTTTTTAGTTGTCGTTTATTATTGATACACATGCAATCTTAAATTTTTTTAGACTATCTAGTCATTTATGTCTAGAATGTTGAACATTTGAAAGTGCACATTGTCGTCAAGTTATGAAGTATTGAAATATACTTCAGTTACTTTCAGTTTTTTCAACATGCCAATATTAGAGTTTCTAAATAAAAATTATTTTCAAAAATTACTTAATGGTTACAGCTTTGAGGTTATGATAATGATGATTTTCCTTGACCTCTTATATATAGATGAGAAATGTCTGTTTAACTTGTTCGTAACATATTTAACGTCTATAAAGAGCAAAATGTTTTGTTTTCATTGAAAGTAACGTAGAAGTAACCAGTGACGTATTATTATTAGTTAAATTATTATTCATTTTAAAAATTTGGCTAATTAATATTTAAATGTTTATTAACGCTACCTGAAAATAGAAATTTGGAAACGATTCCAAAAAATCTGCATAAAAATAAAAGTTTATTGAAGAATACTATAGTGTACACAAGTCACACTTGAAATAAACCTGATTTTGACTATGGTCAAATAATCAAATTAAGTCCATGGCAACTTTCAAGTCCAGAGGACGTTAAACAGCACTGAAACTACGTCAATTGAAGAATTTTGAACTAAGTATCAATTTTTGTAATTTGGTAACTTTAATGTCTCCTTAGGGTACAAAAATTATGGAGATTGTGTAATACCAGAAGCGGAACACAGCGAGTTAAAATGCCAGAATACTTTACCGTTGGGAGTGAGTAGGTGATACCATTTTATAAGCTGTTTGTGATATTTACAGATAAATTATGTTTCTTTTTGCATTAACATGTATTGCAAAATATAATTCAATTGGTCGTTTGAAAAAAATATCTTTTTATATTATTTTTTATATTAGCTGTAAAAAGGCAACACTGTAATTTTCCCCATATTTTCAAAGAGTATTAGATTATATATGTTTAAAAAAATTTTAAAACAAAATTTGTCATCCAACTCTTGGTTAGAATAATGTCAACATCTGTCATTATTAATTTTTTCAAGGAATATTAGATCATAGAATATACCTGATGTGCAAATATTACTGGACCAGTGTTCTGGATAATTATTCTCTGATCTATCTCTATCTAACAGAATTTGCATAAATAAAAAATAGAAATTTATATTTTTAATTTAAGTAATTAACAATTATCAATTAACAATGAAAATACATGAAAAGGCTTAGCTCGAAACATTTAAATATTTTACAACTAATTTAAAGACTAATGTTAGAATTTACTTACCTAAAATTCACTAAATGTGATTTTTGCTTAATTTAACAAATACTTGTTTGATAATTCTTTATTATTTACAATTTATAATTGAAATAAACTGCTAAACTATAATATGCTTTTTTATATTTGCGTGTCCTAATGAAGCCATTAGGACACACATTTTGCATGTCCTAAAGAGATTTATTAGAATTTTTCAGTGTTGCCAACTGTTAAAAAATTTAACAAAGTTCCCCTAACAAATTTTACTTAAAATTAAATTATTTCTTTTTTAAAATGATTAAGAATAAGGCAAATAGAAAAAATAATATAAAGTATTCGTTTCATAAGACGTTTTAGCGCACGCGTCCAAGTTTAGAAAATGACCCCTAGCGGGGAATTTTCTAAACTTGGACCCGTGCGCTAAAAACATGTCTTATGAAACTAATACTTTAATATACTAGTGTTATTTTTCAATATTACTAATGCAAAAACACACACTTGGCATTATTCTAACCAAGATTAGGAAACACAATTTTTGTTTTATATTTTCTGAAGTAAATATAATCTAGGACCCCATGAAAATATGGGTAAAATTTTAGGGTTGCTTTTTTACAGTTCCTGCCTGGCAGACTTTAAGTCTGCCATGGTGTCACGCATTTTGCGTGTCCAAAAGAGATTTATTTGAATACTGGAAATAGTAACATTTTATTTTTAAATTTGGTAGCACTTAACAGCTGTTCTTAAAATGTCCAATTTACTTATTTACATTGTAGAATTGGAGAGTTTTTAAAGCAAGATATTTGTTTATACAAAAATTTGTATATTAAAAATATCTAAATTGTAGGAAATTAAGCAATCTACCTCTATATTAACTGAAAGTGTGGTTATGTTGTTATATGTGATAAAATGCTTAACTTCTGAAATAACGTACACAAAATAGAACTTATTTTTATTTTTTTATGAGCAAAATAAACTAATTAAATTAACAATTATTTAATAAGTTCACAAATTATTCTTAAAAACTATACATCTTTTGTATTAAAAGTGCAGTTATTATACACTTTGATCATAACAACAGAAGTGTCCTGGGCATTAATCATAAATGAAGCTAAAATTTGCCCCTTTTGTTAACTTGTTACTGCTAAAAGTGTGATTCTTCATGTGAAAATGAAGAATTGGAAGACTGGGCAATTACCACTTGAGCCGACAAAGTGGAAGTACATGCCTTATTAGATAGAAATTCAGCCACCTCCATTTTTTTTTAACTTAGGTATCAATATTGCCCTCAGGACTTCCAGCTTCCGTACTGTTTTATAGTTACTAAATCGTCACCTTTGTTAGCCAATGGGGAAGCACTTGAACGTCTAAAGCAATGGCCTGTAAAAAGCTTCGGCTTGGATAAATGCAAATAAATGGCAATAATAAAGGGAATTTTTCCCATGGTGTTTATACCGATGGGAGTAGAAATACATTTTTCATTGCAGGGTAGGTTATAAAAAACGGCTGTGGTTTATTTCCTTAGGTCTTCGACTCAAACACAGTTTCTCTGTAATTAAGAATTCTCTTTAAACTTTATTTTTTGTTTTTGTTATAGTAACAATCATCACATCATCTTTAGCCATAATATCATCTATTCCATGTTGGTCAATTGATCTCTTCGGCAGGCACCACTGAATCCCATTATTAATGCAACCTAAAATAATTTAAATATCTGAAAAACAAAGTATTCAGCACAAAATCTTACTTATTTTCTGTATTTGTTATAAATCTATCAATATGGTTAAATTCCAATATTTTAGATTTTTTGAGATCATAACATTTCTAAAAAATGATGACTTTTTTAGAAATGCCTGTAGTTTTGCATATTTTTTTATATTTATGTTTTTATAACTATTTATGCAAGATCTAAGCATGGAGTAAACTGGCCATAAAGTAGAAGATTTTAATTTTTTGCTTAGCTTTTCAAAATAAGCTATTAATATATTTTCAGAAATTAAATTTACGTTTTTCTTGACACCAATTTTCAAATTTGATGTACTCCTTTTTGTATGCATCCTCTGACATTTTTGGAAGCAACTTCTCGACAGTGATGTCAGAATCAAGCCGCTGTTGTTCCTTTCCCTGATAAGCTGTAGCTCCTACCATACTCTCGGCGGGCTACCTTCGGCCGCACTCGACCGACAGCAACAACGTTTGTTGAAGTATTTGCATTATTTTATCTCTCGCATGGAATTTTAAAAATCATTATAAACTCAGCGAATTACTTATGTTATAAAATTAAAAAGAAGTAGAAAAATGAAATAAATAAAAATTTTAAAAACTATTTACATTAAATATAATTGCTATTTTCTATTTATGTATATTTAAAAATTATTAAGAACAACAATGAACGCTGTCACCGCTGTATGGTGCAGCCAAAGGGAGCGTAGTGGGGGCTCCAGCTGGTCAGGGGAAGCAATGACAGCGGCTTGATTCTGACACCACTGCTTTTCGATAGTCCCTTGGACTACATCTCGCTACTCAGGTGAGGTATAACTTATTTCATTTAATTCATCCATTTTTCCTTCTTATTCATCTCAGATAAACTAAATTAATTTTGTAAATACAATAGAATTTAAATAAAAATGCAGACATTTAATTTTCAGTGTTGTCAACTGTCAAATGTACTTGATAAAATTTCACTAACAAATTTTATTTAAAACTAATTTATTTTTTTAATAACTAAGAAAATAACGACGCAAATAGAAAAAATAGTATGAAATATTCGTTTCATAAGACATTTTAGCGCACTTGTGAAAACTCCCTGCTACATTGGTCGTTTTCTAAACTCGGATGCGTGTACTAAAAACGTGTCTTATGAAACTAATACTTTAATATGATATTTTAGAGTTGGTATAATGGTTATATTAAACAAAGAACCTACATCTAGAATTAACAATATAATTGCCATTTTCATTAATATTTCCCATATTTCTGTCAGCAGTTGCATTCTTCTATGATAGCAGCTAAGGTCTTTAGAATCAAACAAAAAACAATTTTAACTTCGTTAACTCTTCAGATTTCTGTCTCTAAGAAAGTATTCTATCGAACGAAACATATGTTACACAGAAGGGGCAATATCAGGACTATATGCTGGTTGAGCAAGAACATTTCATTCAAGTGCCATAAATTATCTTCTTAATTCTGGGATTTTGCTGTTTTTCTTTTAATTGCCAAAGGAAAAAATCGCACAAAAAAGAAATAATGGTACGAAAGTTTTTCTCTTAAGTAATTAGTTTTCATTAGCGGGTATTTCTTTAAACTGATTGAAAAACAAAATTTTGATACAAAACTCTCAATGTCAATAACTAGCGGCTTACCTAAATCTAGAGTTCCTTACCTGCTTACAACACCAGCACTGCATTTTTACAGGTTCGCCACTTTACAGTGGAAGGTGGTTGGTTGCACACACTAAACCCTAAACCTAAAACCCTTCTATTATTCATTCACTTTGTAAACAGATTGTCAGGGTCGGCCATGACGTTTTGGCAGGTTTTACTCTGCATAGTGTTGACATCAAAAAATTGTAACGTAAGCAATTTTTGCAATCATATTTTTTTTCATATATATTTATTTTATCAGCAGTGGCTTTTCATGTATTTTATGTAATTGTTTTCAGTGACTAAAAGCAGCTGCTAGGTTGACTAAAGAAAATAAATAAATTTAGGGTCAGATAGGATAATAATGAACCAAATTTTAAAATTTCGTAATTACCGAAGGAACTGCTAAGTTACATCTAATTTCAAAAAAGTGAAACCTTGCAAAGTTAAAAGAGTATACCTTTTTTATCCTAATTTTCCTCCTAATGTTAATTCAAGGAGAACATTAACATTGGACCATTCCCTCGGGTAATAATAATGAAAAAAAAAACAATATCAGGTATTGCCACGGTTAGGTTCATAACTCCCTCCAGATACAGTTCATTTTTGCCCCAAGTTGACCATATTTTATACTTTGACCCTTGCTTCTAGGGGGGCGATGCGCCCCCTGTTCTTAGATAGAGGTGGACATCCCCCTTCCGACGGCCACTGCATACAGGCTGCATGAAAGGTTTGGCAAGAAAAAGAACATAATATTTATTCAACGTATTTAAACATAATGTACACTTAATAATTATGATTAACTGTAACTTTTATTTTCTTGAAAACAAATCATTCCTCATACAAAACTGTATTAAAAGTACCAAGAATCGATAATAGTAACATGTTATGGTCATGGATGGTGACCTATGAATACTTTCGAAATTTGATATGTGTTGTACAGCATTCGGAATCCCTTCATAAATACTAATATTAGGAGTATTCACACATAGGGGCCATTATCCAAAAACCGTGCATTTCCGGTATCCAGACACTTACAGCCCAACTATTTGCTAAAATATATAAATTTTGTTACATTTCGATAATTTCAATAATTGTCCATGAAGTTCAAGTAAAAAAACTATAGCCAAAACCATTATTTATATTTTTATATTGAATTAAAGATGCTAAAACTAAGGACTGTCACACGTAACCACCAGGAGTTGACAACTTTAATTAAGTACTCTGACGAAACGAAGTGTAAACGAGATTATTTAGAAAGGCAAAACAAAAGATAAACTCAAACGAATTTAGGATACAACAGAGTTAAAGGCTACTTTATGTCTACTCTTTTATAAAATGTATATAGTTGTAACCACGTCATGACTCGGGGCCCTCACATAGTAAAATATGGTTTCAAAAAGCACGCCATTTCTTCAAGGTATAGTTTTTCATTTCATAATAATAAATTTCTTCAAAGCCAGTGGTGTGTTGCATGTGATAAAAACATGTAGCTTTTCGTAAAACAAATAGTGAAGTTTTAAAGACATTCTAAAAAGTATTTTTTTTTGTTTCATATACTTACATTTTCCTTAACGCCTAACGGTATAATAAGCTTTTTGATTTTATATATACAGGGTGTATTATCGATTTTGTAACATAGGGAAATAGCATGTAAAACACAATTTCTCAAATATTGGCTCCCCTAATTATTTTGGAGAAAAAGTTACTGTAGCAAAGTTGTAGACCTTATTGAATATTGTTCAAAACACCTTCACTTTAGCATCTGTGTTAAATAGTTTCCAAGATATAAGTGATTTTCTGGTATAGGAAATTAACATTGTGAATGGGAAATTTGCTAATAGCAATTGCCACGTTATATTTAGACCTTAGGTGTAAATGCAAGAATTATTAAGCAGAGTTTCATGGAGCAAAATCACTCATCAGAATGTTACAATTGCTACCGGTGTGGAAGAAATACGTGGGAATTCTACAAGAAATCTATTTTTATAAAATCTTATTAGCCATGATAATAGCTGTCAGATTAATCTCAAAAATTACATAGAGGCTATGTCATGCTTTTGTATTATGAACATATTTTATAAATTAATTCTCGTTTTTGCTTTTTTATTGTTTGTTGTTTAATTTTGTTAAATTACTGTAATTGTTAAATAATATAAATGATGTAACCCCATAATAACATTAAAATGTTTTTTCTTATATTAGTATCATTCTTATAATATGTTTTAAATTTATAATACAAAAGCATGACATAACCTATCAGTTATTCTTGAGATTAATTTGACAGCTATTGTCATGGCTAATAAGATTTTATAAAAATAAATTCCTTTGAGAAATCTTATCTATTTCTTCCACACCGGTAGCAATTGTAACATTCTGATGAGTGATTTTGCCCCATGAAACTGTGCTAAATAATTCTTGCATTTACACCGAATGTCTAAATCTAACGCGGTAATTGCTATTAGTGAATTTCCGATTTACAATGTTAATTTCCTATACCAGAAAATCACTTATATCTTGGAAACTATTTAACACAGATGCTAAAATAAAGGTGTTTTGAACAGTATTCAATAAGGTCTACAACTACGACTTTTCCTCTAAAATAATTAGGGGAGCCAATATTTGAGAAATTGTGTTTTTACATGCTATTCCCCTATGTTACAAAATCGATAATACATACTTACTTTTTTCTAGTCCGTCACTATAGTTATTGAGTCTTTTGTTAATGTTAAAAAGATTTTTCTTGAAGTATTGTTTTATTTTTAAGTAGAACAAAAAACACCAAATATACCTGTACTTAGTTTTTAGCGGGAGATTTATTCATTAGGTTTCGAAACCGTCACACTTAGGACGGTCACATAACCGTCACACCACGACAATATAGTATGCTGGCTAGGTGCAGAAATAAAACAGGAAATAGAATTATTGTAGATTTTCTACAGCGCCAGCCTTCTAGAAATTTTATATGGGCATAGCCAAAGGATGTTCAAAAATCCGAAGTTAAAGGATATGTTTTAAGTCAGATGTTTGTTGAAAGAAGAACTTTAGTAATAATTATAATTAACGTAACATATTTTAATATGTCTTGATATAATTATCAACAAATACTTTCTTTACATTTTGTTCAAAAATAATTGTGTAGAGGTCTTACCAGTATAATACCTGTTTTCTTACGTTTGATAGGCTCTGGAATCTACAATGATTGGTAAAGTATGGCCCTATTTAAATTTGTATTTCTAAAGACTTCTTCTTTTGAGTAAAATTGTTAAAAGTGTCCTGCTAACCACTTCATTTTTTCCAAAAGATCAGACTGAAAATGCATGGGTTTGGGATAATGGCCCATACAGCCAAGAAGATAGATTAATAAAGTCGAGTGCAAGCATAATGATTTGTAGCATCCTTTAGAAAAACATTGCGATCCAATAAAATAAATACAAATGGAATCACATAAGTGTTCAAATAACCCTATTTCACCACCCACCACTATTTTCCTAAATTGCTAAAAAATTTACACTTTGTATCTGGGAATGTTCGCTCGTCAGAACATAAGCTTGAATACATATACAAATACACTCATACATTAATTCTTTCATTAGCCTGATACACCATGTACTCTTCAACTTATGCTTAAACATGCATAACATGAACAATAATAATCTTTCCATATCTAGGGTAATATAGGGTAGTATGGCATGAAGATATTTAAAGCCAAATTGATGGAAATAGAATTTGTGCCATTTTTAAAATTGTCTATCATAATTTTGTAATTTTACTTTAAAAGGAATTTGAATCATTGTAACCTTTACCTTGTTCACTAACAGATGTTTTTCCATTTATAATTCAGAATATTATAGTGATAAGTTCATCTATTTTTATTATTCAGTATTTTGACGTTGTTTGTGTATTTTTTTAATAAAATTATTTTTTTGAATTTTGTTTTATTGAAGAATAGATTAGATAACATAAATGAGCAGCAATGCGAGCTAACTCTGCCAACTCATTATCTTTTTGTAATAAAATCAAAACAATAAAAGGTTTCACCAGAGTCGGATTTACCAGTAGGTCTGAGCCTAGGTGGCAGTATCTTGGGTGATTGCATGTATGCTGTCCTTACATTTTTAAATATGTAATAATAAGCTACCATTTTCTTAAATAAGTAACATTTTTTTTTGATGCATTATAAAGGTAGCAGAACATTAAATAAATTAAAATAAGTAAAACCAATGAAATCGATGGTATATTAAGTATCAACAAAGGTAAGGCCAATTTACTGGTTAAAGACAATGTTTCAGTCAATTCTGTCCAAGACCATTGACTAGGATTACCTAATATTGTAAATAAGTCCCTCCCCACTAGATGATCACGGACCAAATTACTCTACCTACGTAAAATTCAAATATTTAACAAAACGGAAGTTGACACAGCACTACCAACCTTACTAATGACAAGTTTGATTATGATAAATATAAACAAAAAGAATAAATGGGATCTTACGTTGTGATTATTTTTTATAACATGTGACCAAGGTTGATAACGATTAGCTTACTTCATAAGGACGGAGAAAGAGAGAAAAACAAATAAAAGAACAGTTAAATATGATTGTAATATTTTATTAATTTATTCTTAATCTTGAGCGAGGGCGGGCGGATTTAAACTGATACAAAATAAGAGGCTAGTTATGTAAAAACCCCCTTGAAAGTATGCTAGCCCAGCTTAAATATGTCAACGCTTCAAGTTCAATAGGTGATCAAAATATTAATTAGTTCGATTACAATAAACAATACAGAGCAATATATCAAGTTGATACAGTTGTGTGTTTATACAAAGTATTTATAAATAGTCAAAACACAAATCTCTCAACATAAAACATCAAAGGTAAGTGAAATAGAGTCGATCAAAAATAAAGTTAGATACAAACTAGAAAAGGTTAACATACCAGTTTAAAATGAATACACAAGGACTACTGAACAATAGTTATCATATTTGAAATAGCAATAGATACCGTGTGACCATACATATATAATAAGAAATATCAGAACACGTCTTTTGCAAGACATAGTTTTACTGTCAGCAACAGGAACTATAACCTAGATAAGCAAGCAAAGCAATAGGCACAAAGAAATAACATAACACATAAAAAATTTATATAAACATGCAAGTGTACACAAAATAAAAGTTTGAGGGTTCTTTTTATACACGGCCTATCAAATGGGCTTCAGCCACCGTGGAGATTAATACTCTCTCAAATAATAAAATCAGTTTATCACCAGGAAAATAACCAACTGTTTCAAACCAGAATATTATCCCGACATTTTTAGTCACAAAGTAAAAACATTTTGTTAGGTTAGAAAAATTAACCTAAAAATCAATAAGTACTGACAATAAAACACATAAACAGTAGTCATATTTAAATGCACGAATAACATTTCCAGTTAGAAATAATTAGTTGTAATGATACAGCAAACGTTGAAAAAAATATTAATCTCTAGTAGTATTTACAATTCAAAAGGATAAATTTATAAATTATTAAAAATTATCAAACGAATCTTTTAAATTTAGTTGCCATATATATTTTGACTTATCTATAGATTCAAACGAGAGATTTGGGTTTCAGATTAATTATATAATATAAAAATCACATCACACAACTAGAATCAACATAAATAAAACAAATAAAAAATGGACTTACATGAATAAAATTACTTTAAAGCAAAAGACCAAAATATGGCTACCTACTTCTGGTTTACAGTTCATAATCATCCTATATCAAAACAAAACAAAAAAGCATCACCCCCTAACAACACAAATCAAACTATCAACTTAAAAAAACTGTAGTAAACATCTTTAAACACAAAATCAAGTTACCAACCCCAAAGAAATCGTAATAAACATACCTAACATTTTATATTTAACCAATTAGTTATTATCAAATATATCTTTTGCCTAAACCTGTATGCAATAACACAACTAGGTAAATTGGTTATTATGCTAATTGCTTTGTGATTAAATAACTTCCTACAACTATTTTGACAATTTTGGTTGACTGTGGGCCCGACCACTACAATATCTCAAATAGAAAAGTAGAACAATTTCTGACCAGTAGGACTTTACACTTTTGCTTATTACTCATTCTTACTTCAATAAAAAAAATTAATATTTTTGATAATAATAAATTTGTTTATTCGGATGCACGAGTTAAAATAAAGAAAAGGAAAAGTGGACTGTATTAAACGAGTTCTTGTATCTTACCTTCAAATTTCCTCTTGGACGATTGGTAATAGTTCCAGAGACAACTTTATTCCAATGTAATGTTGTTTTTCCTGCTTTTAAACCAGTTACATTCACAGAGAGATTATCGTCAGGTGTATAATCTTTGCCTTGTTGTGTAAATGGTCCGGTGATATTATTATATCAGGATCATCAATATTCCATTCAATCTAACTGATAGATGAACACTACTCGAAAGCTTGTTAATGGTATTGATATTTCAATTCCAGTTAAAGAAATAATTTCTAAATATGTTGTATCAATATTATTTAAATGTGACAGAAAAATGTAATTTTTTCTTCTTTGGTTTTATTTATTATTTGTTTCTATGGAATTTTAAGTATTATACAAGAACCAATCGCGATAAAAATGAAATTATGTGAAATGAATATAGAAAGCTTTGGATGGTAATTTATGAACCCATATTCAATATAAAAAAAAGTTTAACAATTGTTGAGATGAAACAAAATTTATAAATAGCTTATTAATAATAATAACAGAAATAGAGAAATAATCTTGAAGTTGTACTAGCTATTTGCAAATTTAACAGTCCTGTAAAACCATGACGTGAAACTGAGATATCACAACAGATAATTGTAAGATAGCAAGTGCAATGCACAGTCCCCCTCTATCCTTCACTCCAACCACCAGTGGGATTTTTCCTTCTCTTTCAGTTATTTGGCCTAGAATTCCTCTTAATATTCTTTCGCATATTCTAAGTTGTTCTTAGTGTTTGGTTTCTGAACTAGACGTTATTGTGGGTCTGATAATCGTTCTATAGATTCTTAGTTTTGTATGTATAGTTAAGTGAGTGCTTCTTAATATATATGTTTATATTGTGATGATAAATATGTTATGATTTATTTTTGAGTCTTTGTGTTTTACTTTTACACCTCTTTTATCAACACTATTGAACATGAAGTCTTAATAAACTGTACTGTTCTTTTATGCAAATACATACATCTCAGAGTTTTAGAATAACTTTTAATTTCTGAATATTGCAATTTTATTTTGTGATCAATTTTCATTTTTTTTTAAAACACACACTTGAGGGATCAATAAATGTGTGCTCTTGCGTAAATTTTTAACTCTAATTTCCTCTCGGATAATATTCGTACCTCTTGGTAGTTATTTGTTGGTGTGTGAAGATCTTAACAAAGACCTAACCTTTAAAATTCTTTTGTAAGTATGATGAGATTGTTTTATCTGTTATTTCTAAATATACAATAATTATTGAATTTTCTTTTCCTTTCAGGTGATTTAAATGAAGTTCACAGCTGATGGCCTGACCTGGCACCCTTATTCGCTATGTGCGTCGGCTTGGAGGGGATGTGATAATCGCCCGAAGCGCGCTAGGTGGAGCAATAGAGCAATAACGACGGACGCTTTCAGTAAACTTTGCAAATATAATGGGTGGAAATATTTGTTGCGTAGTGAATTGTAAAAATAATGGTTCAAATAGCAAGTGCAAGTTTATATTATTTTTACCATTTATTGAATTTTCAAATGTGTATATATGGATATAACCTCAAAAAGTCAAATAATAACATGAAAATATGTATATTAAATACAATTTACTTACATGCTTATTCTTCTCAATCGCATAAAAATAAATACTGTACGCGCTCATGTAGAAAGTAAACAAAAAATAGTCTTTATATTTGATTTATTTCACATTTTCGATATCCGTTCATAAACGCCAATGTTATGGTTTCCGTCCTTATTTCTCAGTCTACGACCAGAGGTCGCCACGAGGCGCCATGCAAATAGCGAATACAAAAATACAAATACTTTACACAGAAAAATAAGAAAAAAATAAAACACAAACTTTATTTCCTTTTTAAAACACCAGTACCGTTCTTTTCTAGATAGTTGAAGACTGCTCTGCTTGCATCCAAATCTTTATATGTGAGAACGATGACTGCGATGCCTGTCCTGGTAATTTTATCTTCGATGGGTTCACTTGTGAGACGATCAACCTGGTATGCTTTGAAACCAACTTTCTTTTCTAGATGGTTGAAGATTGCTCTGCTTGCGTCCAAATCTTTATATATGAGAACGATGACTGCGATGCCTGTCCTGGTAATTTTATCTTTGATGGGTTCAATTACGAGACAATTAACCTGGTATGCTTTGAAACCAACTTCAATGAAGTAACGGTAAATTAATTTCTTCTTTTTTAGAAGATAATATTAAACTTCCTTTTATTTCTTCTTTTTCAGGCGATAAATATTAACTCCTTTTTATTTCTCTTAAGGTCGAAGTGTACCCAAAATACGTGTGTTGTTTGTTTAATAAATAATATAATAATGTGATAACTTTGGTTTTAAGTTAATAGTCGAGGAATGTTAAAAACTTACTTACCTAACTTGTTTTGGAAAAAAAAAATTTTTAATTAAATTATTTCACATGTTATACATGAAAAATTAATTTTGGAGAAACTGTACATTCAAAATTAATCAAAATAATACCACTTAAGTTTCATAGTATTTGAACTATTTTCCCAAAATTTTAAGAAAATCGTATGTCTAGGGACTAAACTATTACCTCCTTTTTGCCAAGAAAAGCAGTTTTTTTTGGCAAAAAGCAGGTTATTTGGCAATAAGCGACGTAGTCGCTAGCCATACGATTTTCTTAAAATTCTGGGAAAATAGTTCAAATACTATGAAATATAAGTGGTATTATTTTGGTTAATTTTGAATGTACAGTTTTTCTAAAATTAATTTTTCACGTATAACGTGAAATAATTTAAATAAAAATTTTTTTTTTCCAAAACAAGTTAGGTAAGCAAGTTTTTAACATTCCTACTCTAGACTATTAACTTAAAACCAAAGTTATCACATTATTATATTATTTATGAAACAAATAACACACGTTTTTGCAATTGGACCTTAAGTCAGTTCACGTTTATGAAAATAATTTTAACTTTTAACTTTATGAATCTTATAAAAATTTATAATTTTAATTTTCTTCTTTTTCTTTCGGGTAACTTTTTGTGTTCTGTTAGTATTATCTAATATTCGAAATAAAACTCACTTTTTTTAACTTTATATTCAAGGTTTTAATGAAATTATATTTTAATTATCTATACAGGACTTTCTTAATTCATTTTTTTAATATGGCTATTACCACTATTCTTAATTTTACATAGCAACCTTTTCAATTTATATTTTAACAACTGTGATCCTTTTAATATTACAAATTGATTTATTTTATTTTCGCTTTTTGCTTTCTCGTAAAAGGGTTTACCGTTTTGCCTTAAATCTTTGAAATTAGAAAAATTGTAACATGAATAACAAATATAAGATTTAACCAAAAAACTACCAACTGTACTTATCCTAAATAAATCTTTTTATAATATAACTAGTTTTTTTTTTTTCAAATTGATGGACTGATCACAAGAATAAGATAACAACACTTGTAATGTTTAACAACAATATTTTTTTTTTAAAAGAAGGATTTTAAGAACCCTGTGGGAATAAACATATTTACACGCAGCTTAACTTTTGAAATTTTCAAACATTACAATATATATATAATAAACTCGAAGCCCTTGTTTGTTGTTCCGTTGTACTTCTATATTTAAGTTATTATCCGTCGTAATTTGTCAACCTAAAGGTGCGTACAGACCGCCGTGCCAAACGTTCGCGAATGTTTTCGAGCAACGCATGCTAAAGACGTCCACACTGCTGCAACAGATACAAATTTGTTCGTGTTTGTAAAGGTTCCAGTTTTATTTTTAAAGCAACTACTTGTATTGCATTCTAGTTAATTATTATTACCAATCTATCATGAACGACGAAGACGTAAAAGTTGCGTGTGCTCCATTCATCATATTATGTGAAGCATTAAAGAAAAAGAAGAAAAGAGTTAATAGAAGTTACTGGATAACAAATATATTTAAAAGTAGAAATATATACAGTGGTAGTGATTTACTAAATGATTTGGCGATTGAAGATACTGGCCAATTTAAGAATTTCTGTCGTTTATCTTCGAGCGATTTTGAATTACTACTAAATCTAAGCGGTTATAAAATAAAGAAACAAGACACCAATTATAGACAGGCCATCTCCATCAAGGAAAGATTAGCAGTAACGCTTCGTTTCTTGGCTACTGGTGATTCGTACACCAGCTTAATCTATACCTTCAAGATTTCTAAGGGCCGGTATTATAAAACTTTTTACTTCCTAGATAAAATTTACTTTGAGAGTAAATTAATTTATTCTGTCAATTTGCATATGAAATTGACAGAACAAATGAATTTACTCTCAAAGTAAATTTTATCTAGGAAGTAAAAAGTTTTATAATACCGGCCCTAAGCAGAGTATTTCTACAATAATTATTGAAGTGTGTGTGTGAAGCATTAATAGAAGCATTAAAAGGCTATATATTAAGGTAAGAAAAATATTTTTATTAAACTTCCAGAATACCAAATAACACATAAATAAGCATATAGTTCATACATAAACACTTAGCGGTTCTCATCAATTGAGCACAAATAATCTTGCAGGGGCGTTAATTGGCTCTCCGCCTTATGACTGGTCTGAGGAATTACAACATATACGTCTGGACTGTTATGAAAGTCCTGTGATAGATTTGATTGATAAGAATGAACAGAGTTATTAGGAGATGTTAAAGGATCATATGGCATTCTTGCATACTGACTGTTTGTTTGATTATACGAATTGGTAGTATGTACGTAATTGTTGTATTTCCCCATTTCAGCATCAAAAATGATGTTCATTAAATGGATTACAACTGACCGAACATGATTATTAAATTTCTTTAATTTGGCGGTTACATGTTGGCCATAAGTAAAAGACTCGTCCTTTGGAGTGTTCGGAACATTCTTAAGAATATCGTATGCGGTAGATATTCTAGGATCTTCTGATGATTTTCTTTTAATCGCCGATTTCTTTGGAGACAAAAATATTTTACGTTTGCGATTCGGCACATCTTGCAGATTTTGATCGGAGGTGGTAGCTTTCTCCAAGCTAGCAGTTTGATCATTTGTAGATTCTGTTTCCTCTGGAACATTTAACTCTTCTACAGGATCAATTTCTGCATCACTATTCTCATCCTTGAAAAACAAAGACTATTGATATTTCCACTACACATAATTAATTCATAGTCTATTTCGTGCTGTAGTGGAAATAAGAATCATTATCTACAAAGTTGCACTAATCATTCCTACTGATTTCTTGCAGATGCCGTCTACTGGGGAAGAATGGTTAGAAATTTCGAGTAAGTTTGAACAACAGTGAAATTTCCCACATTGTTTGGTGTGCAATAGACGGCAAACATATAGTCTTGCAGGCTCCTATAGGCAGTGATAGTGAATACGTTAATTATAAGTCATTTTTTAGTATCGTGTTATTTGCATCCGTGGTTGCAGACTATAACTTTGTATTTGCTAATGTCGGCTGTCAAGGCCGCATCTCGGATGGAGGAGTCTTTAAAAACAGCTTGTTATGGAAAAAAATAACAGATAAAAGTTTGTCATTTCCCGAACCAGCAGCTCTTCCGGAGCGACAGAAAAATATACCATACATATTTCTGGTGACGATGCATTCTCATTGCATGAAAATATCATGAAACCATATGCAGGTTTGCATCTAAAATGTTCTACAGAAAGAATTTTCAATTATAGATTATCAAGAGCACGAAGAGTAGTTGAAAATGCTTTCGGAATTTTATCTGCTGTTTTCCGAGTGTTAAGAAAACCACTGTTAGAACCAAATAAGGCAAGACTTGTTGTATTAACTACTCTTTATCTACATAATTTTCTAAGACAAAGTAGCAGTTCAGGAAATATATACACTTCCAAAGGAACATTGGACTGTGAAGAAAAGGAAAGGTAATTGAGGGAAGTTGGCGATAAGAACAAACTGCAAACAAATCATTCCTGCCTTTGAGAAAAGTTCCACGGAGATCTTCCATGAATGCCCAAGATTTTAGAGGTGAAATAGCAGAATACTGTATAAACAATGGAAGGATACGTTGGCAAAACGATTATGCATAGAAAAAATAACTTGTCGTAGATACTTGCAATTGCAGGCACATCATTCTTTTTCAATATACTATGTAACTGATGTATTTAATAAAAATCGTTCCTACTTACATTTTCAGTGTTAATGGTTTCCTTAGCTTTACCTTTGTCAATCAAAAAAGCAAAACTCTGAAAGGCGAACCATTTACTAACATAAATTTCCTCTCGGCCTAAAATAAATTTGTTTATTAATAATAATTTATCATATTTATATAATAAAAATTAGTACTACCTTTCCCAGTTCCTCTGGTAATTTTAATTTTTGCTTTTTCTCTTCGAAATGAAGAAAGTAAAGAGGCCATTTTTGCTTTTATTATTTCAGTCGCATTGCAATTCCATAGCTATATGTAGCCATGCGTCATTTTTTTATTTCTTAAATGGTAATTATTGTTGCCCGGATCCCATAATTCTTGTTTTTGTTCATATAAATTAATCAGTTGAAGTATTTTTTCGTGGTTCCACTCATTCATTGTTATTATTGATATTAAATTAATGATGCAAATATCTAAATTGTTCCCCCGCAACAATCGTAATAAAGAAATACTTTAATAATAATAAAACAGTAACGCACAACATCCACAAACAAAACACGTCCTAACTAGATTTGTTGCAGCAACAAATTTCTTTTGATGTACCGACAGTAAGTTGAACCTATTCGAGTGAGCGCGAAATAGCACGTTTGTGCGCGTTCGCTGTCCTAACTATATCGGCAACGTTCGCGAACGTTTGGCGCGGCGGTCTGTACACACCTTAAGATATTGAATTCTTGCTATTAACCAATTTTAAAGATTTTATATTTTATTGTTTTTGATTTGGTATTTTAAACTTCTTTTTAGAGAATACATTTTATAGCTGTACCAAATACATGCATACAAAAAATACATTTTTTACCAAATCATCAATGCTGAATATATAAGTGATCTTAGAGGTGGAAGCGGTGGGCAAATAAATTTTGAACACAGTCTTTTATGAAAAAAGAAGCCATCTTTTGACAGTTATAAAAATATCCGGTATTTTATTTTTGGTTTGAACAATGTCATTAGCATCCATCTGCATTTCTCTTAATATCTGTGTAAAGGAATAATCGTCTTCAAATAGATCTGCAGCTTTAATTTAAATGAAAATGTGTATATACAATGTATATAGTAAAAAATTTAAAAATGATTATATTTTTTTACTCTTCCTCTGCTGGCAACTCTGCCTCTTTATCCCAATCTGCTCGTGAACCTGATGCCCATATCACATAAATCACATTAGTTACTGAGCAGATTATAAAGATTCCCCAAAAGATCAATCGCCATGATTTAAGTGATGGATCCTAATATAAGAAATCAGAAACTAAACTAAAAATAAGAAAAAAAACGTAAATACATTACTTTTTTTAGAATCAATCCTATGCCACTTTGTATTGGCACAAATCCTAATGCTCCCATTCCATTAACTAAAGCTGTTAGTAAACCAGCAAAGTTTTTTGTTATATCAAGTGCATTAACTCTCATTCCAGGATAAAAAGGACCCATTAGAAACATGCCCAGAATAAACATTGCTGATGCTCCTATACGATTGCAACCCAAATATACTGCCAGTACACAGCAAACACTAGGCCCTACTGAAGCTATAAATATAAATCTGTATGACATATGTATAACTCAATTTTTAAAATTTGATATTCGCCTACCAATGGTTGTATAAAATTTTCGAATAAACACAATTGTAACTTTGCCTCTGTTAATTAAAGCGTCCGATATCACACCACTTATGCTACCACAAATCCATAAAGCTAAGTAAGGTATGGAGTTTAAAACGCCATTCTGTTTTATATTAAATTTGAGAACATCCTTCATGTATTTGGGTAAGTCTGTTACTATGAGGAAGAACACTGCAGCATGGCCTATCTGACCAGCCATAAGAGCTAGTGAAGCTGGATCGAATATTAACTTTAACCAAGGCACTTTAAGTTTAGGAGTTTTACCTGAAAAAGACACAATTGAATGTTAGACCCTTAAAAATTAGAAATAGAATGATTAAGTGCGTATAAAGCGTCCCATAGTTCATCTTTGGCTTCTTCATAAGCAGTGTACACTGTCCAACAATCGATACAAATGACTGTAACTGTAATCAGCATCGAAAGGTACTTATTGAATTCAAAAATGTACAAATAAAATAATATAAATGTATTGAAAGCAGAAGTGTTAATAATTTCTTAAAAAAGAAGATTCAGGAAATGAAACGAAGAACGTAGAAAAATCATCAAACCCCATTTACTTTTTAGAATGCTCCTTTAACAACACCTTTTGTGTTCCGGGTTATTGCACAATGCATTGTATGATCAAATGTTATACAGAACCAGCAAAAAATGTAGATTATAATAAAAAAATAAGATTATAATGTACAATGGTAAATAAACTGTTACAAATATATTTTTATTTCGTAAAAGTTAGATCTGCCTTTAGGGTTGCCAAGTGACCTGCTTTTGGTGGAATGTCCCACTTTTAACCCTTCTTGTTCCGCATTCCGTCACAACTATGAGCAGGACGCTAGTTATCCCGCTTTTTCGAGATCAGGTTAAAAAATCATTATAATAAAATTAAATACCATAAAAACTGTTAGAAGCTCAGCGCAGTTAATAAATTTAAATCTATCGGTGCAGTTTATAATTTTTTTTAAGCTGTTTGTGCAATTTACTTCTGCTGAATAAGCCAAGATAAGAATTAACTTTGTCATTTGTCATACGTTTTCGTATTCGCTCGCACGGCATATCGAGTGCTTCGTTGTAACACTCTGTTCTGTAATCATTGATGTCTGCGTCCAAAGTTGTTGGAATTTTACAAAATAAACGTTTTCTACATGCTGTAAAGTCTCAAAATAAATGCTCATTTATTAGAATTTTTAGATTTTACTACACCTACTAAAGGGTCATTCCATGCCAAACCAACACAGCTCACAACCCGACCATCTCAGATTTTCGTGAGATTTGGTAGGATGGTAGAGGACATAAAGTAACTTACGTTTTGTAAAGTTATAGCGCTCAGTGATACACAGTAATCATATAGCAGGGCTGCAAATATGGTAAAAAATGTAAAATTTACGGTTGCAAGGTGAACAAAGACAATTCATAACTCTGCTTCTAATTACTCTAGAACTTTCATCTTAGGCTTGTTTTAAAGCTAATAGAGCACAGTTTTCATAAAAAATGTTTTAATATAAAATATTGAATTTTTAATTCCAAGGTCACATGATGCGACATTTGACTTTGAATATCTAAGAAAGTGTACCTTCAACTTTTTTAGGAATACAGTATGTTATACACCTAGATGTAGTCTATCTTTGGTGTAAGTCTTATTCGGGGAAGCCTTTGGGAACAGGAGTAAAAAAATTGTTAAATATGGTAGTTACACACTTCTTACACGAAACATACATCTGGAAGTTCAGTCAAGAGTATTGTATCAGGCATTTAGTATATATCTGTGCAGAAACCTGCAAATTGTGTCTACTGAGACAAGTGTAGGTATGATGTTGTACCTGTAGATGCAGGTAGTTATACAGGGTGTCCCAGACATAAATGACACATTTTTAACACCTAAAACTGACTCAACAAAATAAATTATGCGATTTTCACGATTAAGTTTTATTTTGTACTATTGTGTCAGCTTTGTTTTCCCCCATTTCTACAGGGTGTTATAAAATAATTGCCTATTTTCAAAGTTAAACTCTTCTACTTTACAAACATCTATAAATTCTTACCTTGCTCTTTATGATTAGAGAAGTCATTAAAATTTATAAGAAACGGTATATGTATATTAAATTGAAAAAAGTAAAAACACAACTAAAAATCTTTTGTCAAACTAAATATTTTAATATAAGTTACCTTTTTTAGATTAGGTTAGGTTAAAGGTTAGTTAAATAGTTAGATTAGAGGTACAACGTCGTACATACAAAAGTACGTATATGTATATAATTACATATGTGCTTAAGCACATAAGCAATAAACATAAGTATACAAGTACGTAAGCACATAAGTACAGTTTTTTCACTGCTTTTTCAGTTTTTTGTACAATATACGCTGTAATTCGACCTAATTTATGAACTGGGCAATTACAATATTCAAAAATAAGATGTTCTTGAATACCATATAATAAACTTACATTTACATTGTACAAAAAACTGGAAAATCGGCGGTTATGATTTTTCGATCGTTCCTTAGCGAATGATCGCAACTGTACATAAACTGAAGAAAAGTAGTGAAAATCACATAATTCCATTTTAAATATTTTGTTTAGTCAGTAGTCGGTGTTAAAATGTGTCACTTTTGGCTAGGACATCCTGTATAGCTACCTGTATCTGCAGGTACAGCTACAACATCGTACCTATACTTGTCTTAGTAGATAAAAGTGCAGATATCTGCGCAGATATATACTAAATTCCTGATACAATACTCTGGTTTGAACTGCCAGATGCATGATTCGTGTAAGAAGTGTGTAACTACCATATTTAACAATTTTTTTACTCCTGTTCCGATAGGCTTCCCAAAATGAAACTTACACGAAAAGAGACTGCATATAGCTGTACAACATATTGTATTCCTAAAAAAATTGAAGGTCAACATCATATGACCTTGGAATGAAATATGAAAATGGAATGATTTTATTATAAAACAATTTTTTATGAAAATTATGCACTTTTAGCTTTAAAGCAAGTTTAGATGACAGCTCTACTATAATTAGAAGTAAAGTTATGAATAGTTTTTGTTCACCTTGCAAGCGTAAACTTTACATTTTTTACCATGTTTGCAACCCTGCTGTATGAATACCGTGTATCACTGTGGGCTATAACTTTACAAACGTAAGTTACTTTATGTCCTCTACCATCCTACCAAATTTCACGAAAATCTGAGATGGTCGGGTTGAAAAGTTAAGTTTTTTGTGATGATTTGGCATGGAATGACCGTAAAAAAGGTGTTAGTTCAAACTCTTTTGTTCCTATAGAGTTAAATACTTAATAATAACTATACAGGATGTTTCACTCAACTTTCGCATAAATTTAATGTGTCAATAGGAACAAAAAATTCTTATGCCATTTTTGATTTTGCGCACATAAGAAAATTGAAAAAAGGCAAACTTTTGAGAACTTGTCACATATAAGACCAAATGCCTTGTTTAACAAACGAAAGGGTAGATTTAAAAGCGATATTTGGGTAATTAAACGCATTGACGATATCACATTTCATTTTTTGTTTGTGATTTTAGTCTGTGTATTGAGATTGTGCCATGTCAGAAAGATGGAATGTTTACATTCATTTAATATTTTATTTGTTTATTATTGCATTTTAGGGTCGAGTTTTTTTTACTATAACGTAACCTTGACTTACTTTACTTTGAAAACTAAATACTATACTCTAGTAATAAACAACACAAATTCCCTGGAAGTGGTACATTACAAACCCACCAACATTATCATTAACCATTTTCTTATTCATTCATATCAACAAACACTTTTGTAAACAGTCCTATCTAATTCAGAAATCAATCAACAATAAAATAAATATGCCGACAAAATAACAAACCGAACGTTTCTAATAATAAGCAAATCCTAAATGATATTAAATTTTTTGTTGAATTTTATGTGGACTATCACCTGTTAAGAGGATACGAATCTTTGTGAAACACCCTGTATACTACATGCTTATATAACTTTAAAAACTAATACTTATTACTATATTAGTGTTTTATATACAGGGTGATCCAAAATGAATGAAGACAGTTTGAATTTACCGCCACGTTAAATTATTGTCGCGTTGGCAACATGAATACTTTTTAGACATTTTTATCTTGTTTTTATTTTACAGTGGCGTCTCAAAAATAATACAGCTTATAAACTTTATTAATTTTAAATAATAAACTTACTTGATAATAAAATCGTCTTAACAAACTGTAGTTCTGAAAAGAAATATTTTGTAAAATAAGAAAACAAGCGAAATAAAGCAAAAATTCATTGAAACCCCAGAACAACGTGACAAATCACACCGTTGTAAACGAGAAAGTGACGAGTTGACGCTGTAATTTGACGCAACACATTTCAATAGTACTACACTAACAACGTGAAATACACTAAAACCTAAGGCGCGAAATTCAAACCGACCTCACTCAATAGGAAGAATTACGTAGAAAATAGTTATTTACATTACAAGCTGCGAAAGTTTACTTTTAGGTGCAAGGTGTTTTCGATTGGTCGAGGTGAAGCGTAAGCGTAGCCGAGGCTAATTAAAAACACCGAGCACCTGAAAGGGCTTTCGCAGCATGTAATGTATTAAACTTTTCATTCTCCCCTTGACATTTATTAACCACCGTAAATAAATAAATAAAATGATGATTCAGTGATTATAATAAGCCAGGTTGGTTTCTATCTTTAGATTTAATTTACGTTTTAGTACGAAAGGACCGGGCGTTTAGGCGCAAAATAATGTTTGTATATACAACAGTATTCTTACCAAGGTAATGTTGACAACCACCACCTTATAATATTATATTTAAAAAAAATTGACAGTTTTACTTCGTTGCCCAGGGACCGAAAGCTTTTCATACGTAGCAACCACCTCGCATGTTTTACTTTCGCTTTCGATTGCCTTGTCAAGACAGAAAGTTACACTTTCGTAAAGGGGAGAATAAAAAAGATTTTTTTGTACACTACAATATTTGGGCACTATTAGATTGTACAATAAACTTAAATGTTAATATTCTGCTTTAAATAACCCTTCTGCTTCTAACTGCTTTCGAGATATGACAGCTCAGTACAATGAACTTTGGGATACCCTATATACAGTGTGGTTGTAAATTCTCTTGCCAAATGGAAACCTTTTTTATTACTGGTTTTTCGAAAAAAAAGTCACTCTAAAAAAGATTTTGCTTTACTTAATACCTCAAAGCCTACCATTAAAGTTATTGTTTAGAAGACAGGGTAATCAAAAAAAAGTGCCTTTGTTTTTACTGTTTGCATATATTTTTTTAATTGTACTTTCTTTCTTTTTTATTATTGTTCAACATTTAGCAAATACTATTATTTGTTTTTGTTACTACCAGATAATTGTTGTTTCTGTAATTTAATACAAAAAATCAAATATTTAATATTAATAAATATAGAATATAAAACTTTAGGAAGGAGCATAATCATCTACCACATACGACCGAGATGGGGACTCAATATGGCGGAGTAGGTGTTTCCGGTTTTGTAATGAGATATTTCCATTGGCGGTTCTCACTGTCTCGAAATGCGCACGTAAACTACATAACTTCAATTTTAAAACATAGTATTCTGAAATTAATCTTAGAATATAAATTTTATATTTAATATTTTAAACAAACGAATACTTACTTATAAAATGTAATCTCCTTCTTCGTATTTGTCGGAGTTTGAGAGAAGAGCAGAGTTAGCTGGGTCTAATGGCGGCCAGTTTGACGTCATATCCGTCGCTTATAAAGCTTATTGCGCCTGGTAGTTACGCTCCTTCCTACATTTTTTATTCTAAGATAAATAGGCTTATTTTACTATCTTAAAAGGTATTTTTTTAATTTTTAATATTAATTAATAACTCTGGAATGGTTGATCGTCTTGTGTACACAAACAAAACAATGCCATGTTGCTCAAAAGAAAGTAAAAAAAAATACAAACATTAAAATCAAAGGCACCTTTTTGTATCGCCCTGTATATGATAGGTTAATCTTAATGGCAGAATTTGAGGTATTAGGTGAAGCAAAGCTAGTGACTATAAGAGTGACTTTTATTCGAAAACCCAATAAAAAAAGTTTTCCATTCTGTAAGAGAATTGACACACACACACACTACATATAATTTAAATGTTACATGAACTTTGCAAACAGCACAATAATAAATTACCAATTTCTTCTGCTAACATCTGAGCTTCTGCTTCTGGCAAAAATGGATGCTGGGATGGTTCGGAAAAGCACATAAAAAGAAACAGCACATACCATATTACGGACGTTACTGCCCAGAAATAAAATACAATATGCCAATTTCCAACAAATCCCATCAAATATGCAGATATGAGATTTCCAAATATACTTCCTACTTGAGGTCCTGTTAGTACCAATGTCCCTAGTGTGCTTCGTTCTCGTTTTGGTACCCATTTTGCTAAGAGTGTTCCCACACTGGGAAATAAAAATCCCTAGACAAAAATTGAATTGTGAATAATTTTCCTAATTAATATATTCAAATATTTTTAAATAAATTTTTTGCTATAGTTACTAATGGAATTAAATTAGAATGAAATACTTCAATCAAAGATTAGAGAGAGTTAAAATAGGAAACTAGCATAATTATGGTTTAAATTTTCCTGGGCCGCTAGATGTCGCACCGATCGCTACAATATCATGGCCATTCATATATGCTGACGGCGGATGTAAATGAAGTTGGCCGTGATAATATCACTTTATCATCTTAGCGCCTTCGGCTTTCAGGACTCTAAGACATTCAATTAAGCCCTTAATACATAATATACTATTTTACCCGATCGGGCATTTTCGTTCATTACAAGCTCTGCTTTCAGGGCGGTAAGTTTAACTTACCGCCCATAGCAAGTTAATAAAGTAGATCTTCATTTAAGTCGAAAAACACTCACTAACATTCAAAAATTCGCCCAGATTGAAACAAAAGTTGTTTTTGTTTACTCAACTTCATAAGAACCTAGAGCATTAACCGACTTAATAAAATTCACATTTTCAGTGTGATTTTTTTTAATGTTTACTCCATATGTTTAAGATTAACTCATAGAGCCGATCGGGCAAAAAACAATGACGAAGATGGCGCTTCAAAAATGTCACCTATTTGTATATGGAGTTTCCAATATTATAGTTGTTTATGGTACAAGTGAGTTAAGCAAGATATTATGATATTACCACGAACGAAAAATTGACCCATGGAGACCATCAAGCTTGAATGGGTTAATTCTTTTGAGTTGATAATATCCTAAACTCACGTGTGCCATACGTTTTATCCAACACCTCTTTATAGTCTTTATTTAAGTTCAAATATAGAATTTGCAATGTATAGTTTAGTCCAGTGATGGCGAACCGTTTTGAGAAGTGGGTCAAATTTTGTTCATTATTTGTTTTAATACCAGCCCGTGGGTCACTAAGTCAGTGGCTTCGCTTGGAAACAAAAAATTTGTTAACAGAAAAACTTGACAGTTGACTTTTTTTGGTTCTCATTTTTAAAATCCTCTAAAAAGGTTTACGTTTCCTTTTTATTTTACAACTTTTACTTTTGCAAGCGAAGAGCAAAAAATAAAGATCGCCTGCAAAAAATTGATATCAATGGGGTGATACCATGAATTACTGCACCAGGTGACACCATGCACAGTGGCGCCTCTGCACTGAGTATTTGACTGAACAAGGAATAAAGAAAGGTACATATAGAGGGTGTCCCAAAATGCTGCTTACATGCAATATCTCCCTTATTTGAAAAGATAAAGAAATCAACCAAAAACTATTGTGAATGACACAAAATGGACCTTCGGAAAACATCCTTAAACGCTGGTTGCATAGCAACGTTTAAGAGATCATGCCAACTTGATAAATTTTTCAAATTGCACCCTCTGTTTTTTTACGGAAATGTATTCCTCACTTCATTCTGCATACGGCAGTATGCCTTATTTAATTATCTAATGTGCATTTAGGAGTTGAAAAAAATATTTAAAATATTTAATATTTTTTTGTACACTTCATATTTAGTAACTAAATTATTTATTCAAAAATATGATTTGAGACGTGCCTACAAGGGAACTATTGGAGCACTTTAAAGCCCGTGTAGAGTCCACAGGAGAGGATTTTGAGCATTTGCTTTAAGCTTAAGATAAATTCAATTTATAAAAAATATTTTATCAACCCCTAAATGCACATTAGATAATTAAGTAAGGCATACTACCGTATGCAGAATGAAGTGAAGAATACATTTCCGTGAAAAGAAAAACAGCGGGTGCAATTTGAAAAATTAATCAAGTTGGCATGATCTCTTAAACGTTGCTATGCAACCAGCGTGTAAGGATGTTTTCTGGAGGTCCATTTTGAGCAATTCACAATAGTTTTGGGTTGATTTTTTTATCTTTTCAAATAAGGGAGATATTACGTGTAAACAGCATTGTGGGACACCCCTATATTATGAAATACTCGTATTCTTTATTAATGAACATACTTACAGATATGTGTATGTATAATAAAGTTGATAAAAGTATATTTAATGTGAAATCTGTTGTTACTTATTTTCAGATAGTTTCTTAATATTAGAAATGATAGAAAATCAGTTAGCCAACGTCCATTTGGAAATATTATTTTTATAAATTTGACATTAGATATTTATACTCTAATTTTTTAATATTTTCGATTGTCTGTTCTCTTTTTTATGATATAAAAAATAAGTTTATAAAAATCAAAGCGTGGGTCATAGGTTCGCCACCACTGGTTTAGTCTATAGTTTTTGATGGTAATAAATTTGATACTTTATCCCGATAACTGGATTTTAATAATATCATACCATATACCAACTCTATAACATAACTACCATATACTAATATATAATATTATATATCGTCGGTCTAATTCTAATACCTCGTAACCCCCAAATCTCAATTTTTCAGGAGAACAAGAAAATGTCACCAAATGTAAAACAAAACTTTTTTAAATGGTTTGAATTCCTGAAATTTTGTTAATTAAATTTAAACAGACAAATGTATTAATTTATCGCGTGATTAAGCATGAATACATTATTAAAAAGTGGGTTACCCATATCCCAAAAACTGTACCAGGTTGGGATACGAGGTATTTTTTAAATCGCTATAGAATAAAACTGGAAGCCCTGAGGTTTACGAGGAGTTTACTAATCGACTCAGCGCACTTTTTACCATGGGAATAGCTCATAACCCCAAAATCGCAAAAAGTGGGTTACGAGGTATTGAATTAGACCGACGATATAATATACCAACTCAGGCTAGATTTTTCGTTCCCCACTTCTCCAACGACGATGACTTCATTTTTTTTAACGATTTGCTTGTGGATATTTTTGTTCATTTTTATTAAAACTATAATTTTATTTATAGTATCGTTAGTTGTCTTAAGTGAGAATATTTCATCTAATATAAATAATAAGTAATGAAAATACCAATACACAATTTTTTAATAACTGAAAAACCAAAAGGTTTTTCTTTTTGCAAAAAGTGTCAAGGATGCCATAACTCGTAGAAACTTTAAGTAGTTTTTCAGTTAGTTACTTTTAAAGATTCTACAATATCGTTGTACTGAAATTTGAGTCTCCTATATTTTTTATACCTACATATTATGATAAAATACTTCAAAAACTATAGCAGGTATTTTAATAAAATTATGATATCTTGTATTAAAATGTCCATGTAATGAGATATGGAAAATGGTTTGCTTCCGTCCTCTGTGTTCGTGCATGGGGTTTCAAAGTAACTCAATGCATTTGAAAAAGATAATACCTATAGTCAGACCCTGAGTTAAAAAATCCACTCTTTCGAAACTCTTTCATTCTATGTTTTAAAGTTCTTCAAGCTTGATTTTCTGTCGATTTGGTCAATCTTGTCAAATTCTTTCTCGGTTTTTTAGAACCAAATTAATTATTTCGTATAAAATGGTAAGTAAATTAAGATTACATTTACCTAACCTAAGTATATTAATAATGTCTCCAACTCTAGTCAATGAGAATCTCTACGATTTCAAAAGTATTCGTAGAAATATGGTAAGACTGACAGGAATTATAAAAAAATTCCAGAAGTTCACTCGTAAATTAATTAGTACGTAAGTTACAGTAATTACTACTATTCAAATATTTGAGTTTAGTGGCAATGTGCACCTTACGATATTCCGGTTACTTTAGGATTATTGTTCTAAAAAAATCGGAACTAATTTATATTAAAGGTCAAAGGTCAGAAAATCCGTTGTTTTGCAAATATCTCACTTCCTATGGCTCGGCCGTCAATTAAGGTTATAAAAATTAGTGTTTCACGAGAGTCTTGCGTTTTTCTTGTTCTTGTCTTGTTCTTGCACAAATTGCAAGACAAGAACAAGACAAGAATCGATATCAGTTTAGCAAGACGAGACAAGATTATTTTCTGCAAAAAAAGTGCAAGAATAGCAAGATTTTCTTGCATTCTTGCTAAGACAATGGTAAAAATCTACTGATTTTGGTACCGGAGAGGTCAACAGACAAATTATATATCATTTTCTTCGTCTTGATGTGAGGATTCTAATGGCATCAAAATCAAGGACAGACTCCCGAGGGAACAAAAGTTATTAACACGTTTGTGGGTTTACACGAAAAGGAACCTTACGGAAGTAATCCATAGGACTTCTTTTCCCACCACATCTTTTAAATGGTGCAATATCATGTATCAAATGTATTAAATTAATCAAAATAATATGCTGATTCTAGTAAAATAAGTATTTTGCCACATTTTTACAGACCGTTTAATAAATTGAACATTGAAGCGAATTTGGTGTAAACTGATTCTTAATTAAATTACAAAAAATCATGTTTACAATATGGGTCATAACCTCATAACCTTGGAAGATAATAATTACAATCTCTATTTTCACCTGAACACTTGATGCCACTATTTTCTTGTTTAATAGGAAAATAAATATTGAGAATTTTATACTGTCTGAAAAAAAAACAATTTTATTTGCAAGACATGTTTGAAACTACAGTATTATTTAGCCATCAAATGTTCATCAGTTTTCCATTCAATGAATCAGTTTATATCAAATTTGGTTCAATTTATTAAACCGCCTTATTTAATAGATGTGACAAATTGTTTATTTTACCAGAATCAGCATGATGATTCATGTGAATAAAACGTAGCAAATGCTTTTACTACTATTAATAAAAGATAACAGATATGATTTTTAATTAATAAGAATAAGAGAGATGCATGCATATTAAAAGCATTTACGTAGGTACTTGTATTTTATACACACGACGTATTAACATATTTTGATTAACTTAATACTTGATATCGGCCATTTAAAAGATGTAACGGGAAAAGGAATCATATGGCTTACTTCGGTAAGGTTCCTTTTCGTGTAAACCCACAAATGTTTTAATAACTTCCGTTCCCTCAGGAGCCTGTTCTTGGTTTTGGTACCATTAGAATCCACACATCAAGACGAACAAAATGATGTATAATTTGTCTGTTGACCTCTCCGATACCAAAATCAGCAGATTTTTACCATTGTTAGAAATTAGTACACTTCAAATGTTCATTATTTTACATGTTATGTGCATCATTATAAGAAATAGTTTTACAATAAATTATTAAAGTTTGCATTTGCAACCTATACTATATTAATTTATTTAAAAACACTTCAATAACTTTAATACAAATTAATATTAATTCTCTTCTAATAACAATCATTGTGCTATGATATAAAAATAACTGCTTTTATGTTAATATATTGTTTATTGGACAAAAATGTATTTAAGTAATATTATTTATTATTATAAAACGAACCAAATGAATGTTATTACTGTATGACCCTAATAAGTGCATGATCAGTGTGACAGTTTTAAGAAAACAAGTTTTAGGGAGGCTGTTATCAATATTTTTATTTTAGTTAGGTAATTACAAATATTGTTCAGAGCTCGTCTCTTATTAATTTTAAACAATACTAATAAACCGTTTATCATGAACATATGTACTTAATCAGTATCGGAATTCTCCGTCGGCAAAAACACGGGACTAGTGTGCTTATGAGACCCGTCTTCGGAATTTTTCCGTACGGATGCTGATCGATGCTGGCCGATTTCGGTCGGATCAGTGTGCTTTATGCTTTAAACGTTTTAAAAATAACTTTGTGGATCACGTTACATTGTCACGAATTTCTTATGTTTGAAGAAAAAATTTTGTATTACGTGTCACTTCCAAAATTTAAAAAATACTAACCTTGAAGTAGCATTATGTTGTTGCTTGCTACCAGGTTTAATAATCTGCATCTTTCGCTTTTTATTAAATAGGCTTCTTACTGGTGCTGTTATCAATGACTATTTCTATTTCATCGTTGCTTGGCCTATAAAGGGTGCCACGAAAAAATCTAGCCACAGAAACATAAAAAAAATAGGGTGGTCGGAAATTATTTATGACTTAAAACTGTTATTAAATTTTAACCTATATGTTCCTTCTGAAACGTATTTACATATATTGTACATTATTACTGTCTATAACTAAAATTTTTAACTTTTCGTTTCACATCAGACATCAAAGTTTGTACAGCCGTAGTAGTAATTTTTTTGTCGCGTTATTTCACTTTTTCTAAAAGTCAACAATATCTTTAGCAGTTTCTCTTGTTTTTTCAGAGTGTTTGCTTTACAATAGCCCAGTATTGATGATCGGCCGCAGTTTGGGGCCGTTCGGTGGATTGCTATCTTTAGGTACAAAAGTGATCCCATTCTTTGCATGCCAATCAGTGAATTGCTTGACATGGTGACATATGGCCAGATCTGGCCAAAATAGAATAGAAACAATATAACTTCTTATAAATGGTAGCAGGAACTTTTTTAAACCTTCTAAATAGATTTCAGTATTGATGGTGCCTTTCGTTACAAAGCTTCTTTTTCTTTCTCGTCCGTAAGTGCAAGAGTGCAAGTCGCTTGCCAGACCATATATTTTCTAGAAGATTCCGAAATTTTATTTTTGTTTGGTCCTCATTGGTATTGGTCCTCAACTCCACAAAGTTGTTTGCAAGTAAGAAATTATTGACCGGGAAGCGGCTGAATGTCATTTTTGATGTACGTCTCGTCGTCCATTGTTATACAATCTGCTTTCATTAAAAAATTGGTGTACAGTTTTTTGCGAGGGCCTTCGCCTTGGAATTTTGTTTTGCATCCCGATCCGGAGCTTTCTGCACCTTGAATGTTTTCAGTCCACCCCTGTTGTTTACTTTTTGAACATGTAATGAAGATGTTCCAACCTTTTAGGCCACATCCCCCACTGACAAGTTCGGATTCTGCGTGAAAGCTTGCATCACCTTCCTTTCCGTTTTTTTATATATTGCACCCGATTTCCTACCGGAACCTGGCTGCCTATCTATTGTTAAGCGTTTAGAGAAATTGTTTAAAACATTTTCTACGGCCAATTCTGATATTTTTTGACATTTTCCGATCGCGCAATATGACATTGCAGGATTTGCACAATGTTTGCGCAATATTTTTTGACTACGTTCGTATTCTTTTGAATTTATTTGAAAACTACACAACGAAAACACTTTGAAATTGTCATTTACAGTAAGATATCAATTGAAAGAAGCTATAGCTGCAATTTCACTTTAGTACCTGCAGTGTAGGGGCGCCTGATGTCATATTTAAAAGTGTCCAGATTTTTTCGTGCACACCCTTTATTCACTGCTACTATCTTCAAACGGTTCCGAATCCGTTTCACTTATACTAATTTTGTCCATTTTAAAAATGTTTTACTGGAATTAACTACGTATTATAGTCCACACGTACGCTACAGGCTACACGACACGTGAATTCCGACTGATTACTGACAATAAGGTTTTTGATTTATTAACAACACGGCACAGCTAATTAACAAGTAAATCCCCTAGTCGCAACAGTGTAAGAATTACAAGAAAACCAAGAAACGGGGAAGTCCCAGCGTAAATCTCAACGGAAGACATGCAAGACAAGAAAAGACAAGATTTTTGTCTGCAAGAATGAAGCAAGACAAGTGTTTATTAAATTTTTTGTCTTGGTTTTCAAGACGAGACAAGAAGTAGTCGTACAAGACAAGAAGTCTTGTCATGTGAAACACTAATAAAAATGAAAGATAATTAAATTTCCGACAAAAAAGGTTATATTCATTTTTTACGTACAGCGAACCATTTGCGAGATATACAGCAAAGAAGGTGTATCCATAGTAATGTAGGGACTCCATACATCGCCAAAATTATGCGTACTTCATTCTCGAATGTAAGTTGTTGAGAGCAATTTTCTTGTAGAAAAACTTTCATTTTTGAATATTTTCATAGTATTAAGGTTTCCTTTATTAATAATAGAGCAGAAGTGGTATCGCATCCGCTTATAGCGTGTAGAAATAAAATATGTTTCATACAATGAGGACATTTGTAAAAGCTTGTTGTGTTGATCTTTTACTTGTCTGGCTGACAAAAACAATTCAGGATTAGGCCTACTAGGAAAACCATGTAAAAAAAACGCGTCTTGTATTACATAAGTTATACGCCTCCTTTGCTGTATATCTCGTAAACGGTTCGCTGTACGTAAAAAACGTATATAAACTTTTTTGTTGGAAATTAATTATCTTTCATGTAATAGCCTTAATTGACCTCCGAGCCATAGGAAGTGAGATATTCGCAAAACAACGGGTTTTTTGACCTTCGACCTTTAATATCTTCTAGCGCCGGCGCGATCTCACCCTCCATTTTTAATATATTGTTAGCGATTAAAACAAAACAAAGTTAGTTCCGATTTTTTCCTGAACTGAAGCTATATATTTATGTCTAAAGTAACTGGACTGGAATAGTTTGAAACCTATGCCGTTTATCTATCATATTCGTACGAATTGGTTCTTACTATGCACGGCCTTGAACACTTTATATGCCTAGACTTTAATTTATATCTTATCGATAAAATCAAATTGGATGTCGCTACTCCATGTAAGCCACAAATATTCAATTTTACAGTAGGGTGGCTCGAAAAACCCAAAAGACAACCGCTCGTAACATCATAGAGTTCAATATCCATGGATGTAATACATCAGTATGGCATGATCAAATGGCGCTTCTTTAAAAAATGATCAAATTTGACCAAAATAAACAGACGCTACAGAAGGTCAATCTGTTGACCGTCTGTCTGTGCCTGTCGAAGATTTTGACCACATAGAACAAACCACATGTGTCACTGGGGCGATATCAAGGTCCGTCACAAAGTGAGGTTTTGGCCAGAATTTTCCATTGGCGACCAGGCAGACACAATGCTTGTCTTGACCGTAAAGCTGTAGCTTTTGACTAATTTCAGAGTGAAATTATTTAAAACTCACTAAAAGGAGGTATGTGAATTGAATCACACTCATGAATATTAGAGGAAGAGGCATTGAGTCCTATGGGATTACGATCGGTTGACTTACTGTTTTTTTATGTACTTTATTGAGCATCCCTTCTGCCATTAACATACACACTTTGTATGCCTCAAGGTCGTATAGGTTAATTGCACGTTTTATCAAAAAGTCTCATTATACTAGGTCCTAGGAAATCGATCATTTTGGAAATTCAAAGAAATGTTAAAAGCAATTGATTAAACTCAGTTTATCAATAATTATAAGTAGGTATTTATGAAAAATCTCAGTACGGCTAAAAGTCGTAGATGTAAGGCGTTTTTATAAAGTATAACATATTTTCTGAATTTCGTTTATTTCTATCCTTACCTGTATTCTCTTACTTATATTTGACTTACCTGAGTAAGTCCAATAATAAAGCGTGATGCCAGAAGCAAATACCAATCACCAAGTTTAATAAGTAAAGGTGTTAAACCACAAAAAATGGCTGATACTAGTATGCCCAAAGACAACACATGTTTCCCTCCCAAAGTATCTGATAAGAATCCTCCTGGTAGATGAGTGATTACATATCCCGGAAAAAACGCACCCAATAAGTTCGATTGTATCTCTTCCGACCAATTATATGAACCACCCTAAAATTTTAGATTTAATTTTCAATGTATCGAGCACAAGCAATAAGTTAATTGTTACCCCAATTTTAATTGCCGTGGAATTATCTGATGGACAATATTCAATTTTACTTCCACCTTTACCTTTTGTAGGAATAACCATTTCTGGAAGTGCTATATTAAAGCATACTCTCATGCAGTAAGCATTGAAGATTGCCATAAACGACATGAAACAGAGGACGTACCTTTGCGGCACTACATAACCTAAAACAAACATAGTTGAGATTGTATATGTTTAAGACGTAAGAAAAAGTTTATACTGACTTCCATAAATACATTTTAAAGGATTAACGGTCATTTTATAGATAGGCTATCGATTTTAATAATTTTTCTAAATCACTTGATCATGTCATGTCATAAGAATATTGACATTTAACGTTTATATAAATATATCAATGTTGCAGCACAGAGACGGCAATTTGTTTTAATAGCATGCTAAAACTGTTTTGTAAATAATTTTATTTCATACTGTCCGGTAAAAGGGTATTTACCGGACTCATTTGAGTCCGGTAAATGAATTATTACGTTACAAGGCCGGTAAAAAATTTTACCGGACTGAAAATCCAATTTGAGTCCGGTAAAAAATTTTACCGGACTGAAAATCTAATTTGAGTCCGGTAAAAAATTTTACCGGACTGAAAATTTTAAATGCATTTTTTTTAAAAATGAACAATGTGAGGCAGTATGAAATAAAACGCCTTACGTCATACTTCCGGTAAACCATTACAGTAGCTCGTTTCAACATTCGAGACTCGGCTCCTTCGTCGCCTCGTCCCGAAACGTTTTCAACTCGCTACTGTAAACTTGGGTTTACCGGACTTATAACGTAATATACTATTATCCAACACCTCTAAATAAAGAGGGCTAAAACTTGATGTTTGCAAGCAATTAAAGTTGATGTTTACTCACTTGTGGGTAGAAAAACATTGTTGTACTTACATTAGAATGGTGATTGGCTGCTATTATAGGTAGCAACCAATCACCAGCTTACATTGCATAATATTGTTAAAATCCAGTCATCGCGCTAGAGTATTAAATTTATTACCGTCAAAACTACAGACTAATTGTACATTTCAAATTCGATATTTTAACTTTAATAAAGAGGTGTTTGATAAAATTTTGTATGGCACACGTGAGTTAAGGATATTATCCGCTCAGAAAAATTTACCCACTCGGGCCTACCGGCCCTCGAGGGTAAATTTTTCATTCGTGGATAATATCTCACTTAACTCACTTGTACCATAAATAACTATTATTCAACACCTCTAAATAAAGACGGCTAAACCTTGATGTTTGGAAGCAATTAAAGTTGAAGTTTACTCACTTGTGGGTAGAAAAACATTGTTACCCAGTTTAGAATGGTGATTGGCTGCTATTATAGGTAGCAACCAATCACCAGCTTACATTGCATAATATTATTAAAATCCAGTCATCGCGCTAGAGTATTAGATTTATTACCGCCAAAACAGACTAATTGTACATTTCAAATTCGATATTTTAACTTTAATAAAGAGGTGTTTGATAAAATTTTGTATGGCACACGTGAGTTAAGGATATTATCCGCTCAGAAAAATTTACCCACTCAGGCCTACTGGCCTTCGAGGGTAAATTTTTCGTTCTTGGATAATATCTTACTTAACTCACTTGTACCCTAAATAACTATTGTCCACAACTATGTTATGTTATTATAGTTGTGTTTTCTCAATTATAATTATATAAATTATTATTCACTATACTAGCGGTGATTAATCATCAATCACTACTAGTACTAGGTTTCAATTTCTTTTTAAAATTTTATCGAGTATGCCGCTATGTGTCAAAACAATGACTCATGGCATATAAAACTCATTAATTCAATTGAAACGCCAACATCGTTTATACATTTCTAAAATCATTTTGAAGTATAAATTTAATCAAAAATATTTAATAGTCGTGGATAAAGTATAGTATTCTACTTGCATATAATGAATATTACTCACTAGGATGAAGTATGATCATCCGAAATGCTTGTTGAATAATATACTATTATTCAATGAATATAATTTATAGGGTCATTCCACGCCAAATCATCACAAAGAAATGAACTTTTCAACCCCACCATCTCAGATTTCCGTGAAATTTGGTGGGATGGTAGAGGACATAAAGTAACTTATTTATGTAAAGTTATAGCCCCCAGTAATACACGGTATTCTTACAGCAGGGGTGCAAACATGCTAAAAAATGTAAAATTTATGCTGACACAGTGTACAAGAATAATTCATAACTTTACTTCTAATCATAGTGCAATTTTCAACCTAGGCTTGTTTTAAAGCTAAAAGGACATTTTTCATAAAAAATTATTTTATAATAAAATATTAAGTTTTTCATTCCAAGGTCACATGATGCGACCTTTGACCTTGAATATCTAAGAAAGTGTACCTTCAGTTTTTTTAGGAATACAATATGTTATAAACTTACATGGACTCTCTCTTTGGTGTAAGTTTCATTTTGGGAAGCCTTTGGCAACAGGAGTAAAGAAAATGTTAAATATGGTAGTTACACACTTCTTACACAAAACATGCATCTGGGCGTTCAGATCTGAGTATTGTGTCAGGTATTTAGTATATATCTGTGCATATACCTGTAAATTTTATCTGCTAAGATAAGTATAGGTATGATGTTGTACCTGTACCTGCAGTTACAGGTTGCTCTACGGGGTGTCCCAGTCAAGAATGACACATTTTAACACCGAACACTGTCTTAACTGACTGAGCAAAATAAAGTATGTGATTTTTCACGATTATGTTTTATTTTGCGTTAATTTTTCAGCTTTGTTTTAATTTTCCCCTACTTCTACAGGGTGTTATAAATTCTGCATTACAGTATTCTGATCTAAAGTCGATTGAAATTTTTGATTTTCTACCACATATCGTACTTGGATAATTTTATCTACTAAGACAAGTATAGCAATGACGTTGTATCTGCACCTGCAGATACAAGTAGGTGTACAGGGTGTTCCAGTCAAAAGCTGCACTTTTTAATACCGACTACTGACCAAACAAAATAAGATGTAGTTCTGTGATTTTTACTATTAAGTTTTACTTTGCGGTAATTGTTTTCAGTTTATGTACTTATTGTAACGTTCTTTTAAAATAATAATCAAAATGCTGTTTAAATTCGTCTATTAATAAAGAGAAGATTATTTACAATGCACTTAATTAAAAACACTATAACTATAAACTATTTAACAAACTAAAGCATTTAAAAATGCTAGGTAATTACAAATTTATTTGAGGACTTATTTATATAAAAACTATTTATGTATTAACTAATTATTAACAATTTATTTATTCAGAGTACATTTTAACACGACGCCGGTTAAGCATTAACTCCCTCCTTCTACTCGCGATCTCAATTTATATCATACGATGACTCATACGTCTAGAATATTCGATGACGTGTTGATGAGTCATACACGCAGCTGCCGGTAAATCACGTCGATGAGGTGTGTCGATGCGTCATACTTGCACGTGTTATTGATGAGTCATACAGTTGATGACTCATACACCTAGAATGTTTGATGACGTCATAAGTGGGTTTATTATTCGTTACACTGCCCCCTCTTTAAGTCTGTTCTGTCCCAGAACAAGTTTTATTCTCTGGTTTCTGTAGAAAGGGTCGTGACGGTATCGACAGTCTTCACCTCGACTACATGTTCCATTACGGTAGAAATAACAGTCTACACTCTTTGTTGGCCTTGATGCGAGCTGGGGATCGAAGCTACAGACTAAGATCTTCACATCCGTGTCTCTAACTATAACTTCCAGGAGGTTTCGAACGATTCTCCAATCCAACTGGTCCCGCCCACAGCCGAGTTTGGGAACTGCCAATTTGTTAATACCCCTGGTAAGCAACTCGGTCCTCAAATCCCATAATGCCCTCCACAGGTCGACGTAACTCGGTTTTTGGTAGTAAAACTGCTTGGTTACCAAGTAGTAAATGGAGCGGTCATGATCAGGCAAGTGTAAGGCCTTGCCGACAGAGGGATTCTGATCTCGAAGTTCATCCAGCCGTCCAAATTTATTTCTAAACACTAATGCGATCCCCCTGGACATGCGGAGATCTTCGGAGACACAGTGGGCAATGGAATAATCACCAGGGACCCGGAAGAGGTTTTGTTGCATCTCGGTCGTGACTCCGAATCGGGCTTTTCTAGTTCCGGAAAACTCAGCCATAAATTCTCCAAAGGTTGGCTGATCATCTTCAAGCCTTACGGTATTGACAGCCACATCAGCATCATCTTCTCGATCCGGGACTACGTTATTGTTTCCCTCATAGTGCGCCAGACGATTGGAGTGTACCACCTTTGGTTGCCCTCTTGGCAATTTCTGGATGCGATAAATCAAGTCATTTATTCGTTTCTTCACCTGGTATGGGCCCTCCCAATTTCGCTGTAACTTTGGAAAATAGCCAAGACGTCTTTGCGGGTTGTATAACCAGACAAGCTCTCCAGGTTGAAACCCTCCTTCTTGGGCTCTCACATCGTAGGTAGCCTTCATCCGGTCACTCGCGATTCGACTATTGTTTCGGGTTCGGTCGTGAATATCCTCCAACTTTTTCTTTAAGTTGATGACATAATCATTCCCGGCTACCTCCTGCTTTATAGGTGGGGATCCAAATTCCAGATCACACGGTAACCGTAACTCGCGTCGAAACATCACAGACGCTGGTGAATGACCGGTTGTTTCGTGGACCGATGCACGATAAGCCATCAGGAACAGATGCAGGTATTGGTCCCAGTCTGGTTGATGATCGGAGACGACTTTGGCCAAATATTTGCCCATTGTCCGATTCATGCGTTCTACGATTCCATCGGACTGCGGATGTAACGGTGTGGTCCGAGTCTTGCGAATGCCCAACAATCGACAGACTTCTCCAAAGAGTACAGACTCAAAATTGCGGCCTTGATCCGAATGCAGCTCCATGGGCACTCCGAAGCGACTGAAAAACTCTTTGACTAGTACGTCAGCAACAGTCGCAGCTTCCTGGTTTGGTAGGGCATATGCTTCTGGCCATTTGGTAAAATAGTCCATTGCCACTAAGATGTATTTATTCCCATCGTCGGTTTCGGGAAATGGTCCGGCAATATCTATAGCTATTCTTTCCAGAGGACTACCCACATTGTACTGCCTCATAGGTGCTCTTCGTTTCCCCAAGGGTCCGTTACCAGTGGCACATAGTTCGCATTTCCGGCACCACTCCTTCACGTCTTCTTTACAGTTGACCCAATAAAAAAGCTCTCTAACTTTCTCCAAAGTCTTTTTTACACCGAAGTGTCCTCCTGAGGCACCGTCATGGAGATGTCGCAATACTGTAGCCACTCGGCTTCTTGGAACCACGAACTGAGATCTAATGGTGGTGCCATCTTCACTCTCCAGTACTCGCTTCAGGAGATCGTCTTCCACCTTCAAGGACTCCCATTGGGCCCAATATGCTTTTAGGGTTCTGTTGAAAGGGCTGACAGCTTCCCAGGCAGGCCTTTCTCCCACGCGCTTCCATTCCAGTACCATTTTTAGTTCGGGATCAGCCTCCTGCTGTCGTTGCAATTCTTCCGGCAACCAATTATCGTTGACGATGGTAGTTCTTAATACTTGGCAAACCCTTTCTTCCAAACGAGAGCAATGACGGCAATCCGTTGGACAGGGTCTTCTTGAAAGAGCATCAGCATTTCGATGACTAGTGCCCGCTCGATGTTCTGTGTCAAAGTCGTATCCTTGTAATCGTTCGATCCACCTTGCGATCTGGCCTTCAGGATTACGGAATTGTAGAAGCCATTTCAACGCTGCATGGTCCGTCCTCAATAAAAACTTCCGTCCGTACAAGTATTTGTAGAAGTGCTCAACGGACTTCACGACAGCCAATAATTCTTTTCTGGTCACACAATAATTCCTTTCGGCTTTCGACAAAACCTTACTAAAATAGCCGATGACCTTTTCTTGTCCATCCTGTATCTGAGAAAGTACACCCCCAATGGCCAGGTTACTTGCATCTGTGTCAAGTATGAATTTCCCTTCTGTCCGTGGGTAGCTCAATATTGGCGCTGTTGTCAAGGCACGCTTCAACTGTTGGAAAGCTGTTTCGCTCTCTCCCCTCCAAACATACTCGCGCCCATCTTCAGTTAACCTTGTCAGGGGCTTCGCTATATTGGCAAACCCAGGAACGAAACGCCTGTAGTAGGTACATAACCCAAGAAAACTACGAACTTGGTGTTTATCTTTCGGTGTTGGCCACTCTTGGACTGCACGGATCTTATCGGGGTCGGCTGCCACTCCATTTCGTGATACGACATGCCCGAGATATTTCACCTCCCTTCGGAATATGTGGCACTTTTTCGGACTCAATTTCAGGTTGGCTGCACGCAGTCTCCGGAACACTTCCAGATTTTTCAGATGTTCACTGAATGATCTTCCAACTACGATCACGTCATCTAGATAGACAAGGCAAGTCTTCCACGACAACCCCCTCAGGATGGTCTTCATTAGACGCTCAAAGGTGGCCGGAGCGTTACATAGACCGAAAGGCATAACTGTAAACTGCCATAGTCCGGAACCAATAGTGAACGCGGTCTTCTCCCGGTCTTCAGGTTCCATTTCAACTTGCCAATAACCAATAAGTCCAAAGTCGAAAACCATCGTGAACCAGACAGGGTATCTAACGTGTCGTCGATGCGTGGTAAGGGATAGCTGTCTTTCTTGGTCACGTTATTGAGCTGCCGATAGTCCACACAAAATCTCGTTGACCCGTCCTTCTTACTGACCAGGACCACCGGTGATGCCCCTGCTGGATGGCTCGATGACCCCTTGTTCTTCCATATCGGTAATAATCTTCTCGGCTTCTGCTCGCCTTGCTAGAGGTAGACGCCTCGGCTGCTGACGGACAGGCATAGAGTTGCCTGTATTGATTTTATGCTTTACTACATCTGTCCGTCCCTTCTGGCTATCGTCAAGAGCGAAGATATCTTGGTATCGGTGAACCAAACCCTGTACGTCTTTCACTTCCGTTCTATTAAGGTCTTCGCACGAACTAACAACTATACCCACTAATTTTTCACCATGGTCTTTGGGCACTGGTTTTGGAACATTAGCCATACACCTGGCTACTCGGAATACTGGCACACACTGTCCCACAAGGATACTCTTCTTCAATGTCACCGGATCCACATTAACGTTCATAAGCCTCGCCGGTACTATCTTTCCAACCTTGATCAGCGCTTTTCCCACCAGTATGCCACTATGGATCTTCTTATCGCAGACAGGCTCCATCATTCGCACACATCCTACCCGAAGATCTCCATCCAAACCTGCCTCGACAACCATCTCGCTTTGACCCGGCAATATCACATCTTCTATCAGCAAAACTCTTACGACAGGATCTTCTCGTGGGTGCAACGGAAGTTCTTCGTTACCGACCTTCAAAACACCCTCTTTCAAATCCAACGTAAAACCAAATTTTCTCAGGAGGTCCATTCTCAAGATGAAGTCATCAGTGATATCGGCTACCAGCACCTCATGATCACGTTCTTCACTTCCAATGCCAATCTTCATCTTCACCACTCCGCGTGTTGGTATCACTTCACCTGTCGCTGTACGAAGTTGAGTAGTTGTCTGTAACAGCTTCATACTTGTTCGTAGAACGTTAGGGCGTATGATGAATTTTGTCGCCCCCGTATCAATGAGTAGTGGAACAATTCGATTTGCAATTTTCCCATCTATGAATAAACTGCTGGTACTATTCCTTGATGTTACGGCATGATGGACGGTTATCTCTGGGGCATCTTTACTAACAGTCAACGTTCGCCATCTCTTGCCAGCCCCCTTTAACTTTTCCGACGGTTGTACTTTTCTTATTTTGGGACAACGGCGTTCTACATGCCCTTGTTCGCCGCAGTTCCAGCAACGGGGCCCTCGAACTTCTTGATGATTCTTCTTACGGTTATCTTCCTTCCGAAGGACTCTCAGTACTAACTCCTCTAGGTGATCTTTAGAACCTTCTTCTTCCACAACGGCCCGAACACACGGGACCTCAGAACGCTTGTTATGCGGCTTCAAATTCTAACGCGTGAGCAAGCGCATCATCAGTTGTTCTTGGTCGTGCCAGCCTCAATGATTGTTGTGTTTCTCCGTCTCTTAACCCATCAATGAAGGTCTGCACAGCGAGTTGTTCCAGAAATGATTCGGATGCCGTGGGGTACGCCAATCGGACAAGCCGCGCAACATCGGCTTCAAACTCCTGAAGGCTTTCTCCATTCTTCTGGACACATCAAATAATTCATCGCTCTTTGTATTATTAAGTACTTATTACAAATAAAATAATAATCTATTTTGTGAAACGATCGCAGCATTAGTATAGAAAATGATAGAATATTTGTTAAGTTGCAAGAGTAAGAGATTATCTGAATGTTTTACGTGGAGTCCCCGTGTGAACATACCTCCACGTTCCTTCCAATAAGGAAGTAATTGAGATACGCTCAATCAGCGCGCAATTGCTCCCAGTCAGCTCACTGGTCGGAGCGAGGTTGCCTATCCACCCTCTACTAGCTATCCAGATTAATATCGGAGCGATCGACTTAACACGTGCTCACCCGCCGGTACCCTCCCGTCCTCTTTCATACGGGGTGAAGTACCTCGTCCAGCAATAGGACTATTCCCCCAACTTAACTCAGTTGAATAGAGAGAGCCCTCCAGTCCTATTTCATACCTTCACAAGCTCTTCCCCGAGACAAGGGTTGGGGCCACTGCCCGATCGAATCCAACCTCAATTGTGGCGGGACTTGGTTTTTTAATGGTTTTGCCACCCCGATCTACCAATATATAGGCTTGGTGCGCCCTCGACAGAACTTCGTTTAAGTCTACACGTTATATACTCCCAGTGTGTACCCGTTAAGGTGAAGTTGTCTTGATTGTGAGAGGCTATGTATTCGCTTCAACTCTCCTTAAATGTAATGGCTTTCAGAGCTTCTCCCAATCACTGTACCCGGCTGCAGTCCGGATCATAGGGTGGTCGGGATAGCTCCTAAGCATATTTACCTGGCAGCATGCAGTTTCCCATATGCCAAAAAGCGGGATAAACTTCACTTCGCTTCTCCTCACTTAAGATTCAGTCAAACAGCGGGTTCCTTTGGTGACCATAAATGACCTCGGTCAAACAGCGGGTTCCGTCGGTGACCATAAATCCCTTATCCAAGGCGAGATTCGAATCCGCCCACACCGGTATCATATACCAGGGCTCCCCCTGATCGGTATGAGTAACTTGCAAGAATTCTCACGAATTTCTCTACCACACACTTGACCTGACAGCTTCATCCATTGCCCAGTTTCCAAGGAAACAAGGATAGGGTAGAAGACAGCCAGTTTTATGGGTGAACGTCGTGTGGTCTCCCGAACACCCAATGCAAGAGTAAGAGAGAGTAACCATGCGACACGATGTGTCAAAGAGAAAAGACTAAAAGAGAAGAGAGAAAAAAAGTTCCACGAAAGTAGCAATTACTAAGCCGCCACGTATCTGTTGTTCCCCATTTTGGTTCCAGGCATGTAACGAAACCGTAGCAGTTACGTGCTTGTGAGTATTGGCAAGAACTTAATAGTTCCACTGGTAATTGCTGGTACGTAGCAATGACTAAAAATGCTGCTTGGGATAGTATTATATTCGTGTTAATGCTAGAACTTCGTTCTCGCTTTTAAACATTCTTTCGTAGATAAAACGCCTTCAAAAACACTTATGAAATAAATATCGGTCGGTTTTTCGTGCGTGGATAATATCTTACTTAACTTACTAGTACCATAAATAACTATTTCCCGGACCGCAGAAGTATGACACTATAATATCAAATTATTTTGTATATAAAATAGACAATTTAGGAACTGTTACTGGTTACCATAGCAACTATACAAAAAGTAATCATTTTCTTGTACTAATACAAAAAATAATCTGAGGTTACGCCTGAAATATTTTCTGCGGCGCTCTAAAACATTTCCAATTCCATAATAATCATTTATCTTTTCTTTGACAAAATTAAAATATTAAATTAATTTGTTAAGACATAAAAACAAAAACAAAGACGTTTCTGTTCAAATCTTAGTTGCTGCTCGGGACAACGCCACAAAAACAAAAACCAATCCTTACCTCTTTTTTATATAACGCGTAAACGAATATTTCTGTCCGACGCCTGTCGAAACTTCTTCGAATTTTCAAATAAATGGGATTGAAGATTACACATTTCACAGCAAAATCATGAATTGTCAATTTGGAAGTTATGAGTTCTGAAATCCTATTTGGCCAAATCTCGAGTAGTATAAACCTATTCGAGTAGGAAAAATATTTCTTTCGTTAACTATAGGGTTCCTACATATGAACTGGGCTGTGTGTTATTTAGAGTTAAGTCACGCATGTCAAATTTTCCTAGTGACATTTTATATTTTGAAGCTATTTATCAGAAGGTTGGCAATTATGAAAATTGATTTAATAAATTAAACTGTCAGTATGACAATTATATAAATCTGAAATTTGGTACAATTAATACTTTATTAAAAAACTGCCGTAAAATTGATGTATGTATTATAGTTTTAAAAATTCTCTACAAACAATAAATAAATGATAATGTGCACATTAAAAAATTTTACATGCATAAAAATAAACATGACAGCGTAACCTAAAATTTATACCTGACAGCAGCTTAATGTTGTCACTAAAGTAAAAAGAGAGAAAATAGTTATTTGTATTATAAGTAAAGAAAAGTATTGTATTTCTTTACGAATCGCTATCTTTCTAATCGAGGCATAGCCGAGATTAGAAAGGCGATGAGTAAAGAACTTACTTTTCTTTAAGAATAATACATGTTAGTTTTTCGGATACTTGATGAAGCAGACTAAAATCTAACAAAAACACTAACGTCAAATTATGTCAAAGTATGACAGCATACTCAGCATAGTGAAGGAAAGTGTTGCTAACGAGTAAAGCCACACAATTGTTTATTATTTGGACTAAGAGTAAAGAAATGGTTGCTATAAAGAAAAGAGATACGTTTCTTTACGATTTTGTAACAAGAAATGTAGTTAATTTCTATTGAGTGTCCGAAAAAAAGTATTTCTGTTTCAGAAAGCTTAGTTTTGGCCTAGAAAGAGATAGATTTTGACATCCGTGTCCTAACTCTAAAATAACACAGTTGAAGTTTTCATTTAGGAACTCTAGTTAACTATTGTACAAATAACTATTTTCTACTCATACGCACGCACGCGCACACACACAATCAAACTTTTATGGAATCACCCGGTTTCTTATTATTATAAGAATAATGAAAACTGTTTATGCAGATAAAAGATAAATGGCCGGTTTCACAAAGCTTGATTAGATTCTGATTAACTTAATTGTGATTAAATTTGAAATCTAGAGATATAATTAGTAAAACCTCAGGTCTCTTAAATATCAGCCAATGAAATTTCTGAATTTCGAATTTAATCATAATTAAGTTTAATCAGAATTTAATCAAGCTTTGTGAAACCAGGGAAAAGGTTTTTATTGAAAACCAGATTGATCACATGTGCTACAGTGATTTTGTTTATTTATGTCTGCTTGTCAAATTGAAGTATGGGAGTAAAATTAATTTAACGATTTATTTTAGCACTAGTCAGGGACGGAATTTCAGGTCTGTTATTGGGGGGTTGGGGCAAAGTCGTGCTCTTGAGATTTGATTAATTTAAATATCCAATGAAGGAACAAAAACTTTTCTTAGTTGTCCCAATATTGGAAGGGGTAATTTCCCCCCCTTGCTACCTCCAAATCCCGCCACTGGCACGAGTTGTTTCAAAACACGAGTGTTACAATATGTCTTATAAAACAAGTATCTATAATATACTATTTTTTCTAGTTTGCGTTATTAATTTTATAAAACGTAAATTTAGGCTATTAAAAATGTTACATTGCAATCTAGCGCCTTTTGTGTGTGATATGTGGGTTATTGAACTCGGTCAAATGAGATTTGAAGTTTTGCTGTTATCATAGAACCCAGCGCGTTTCTTACGAAAATTGTATCCCCGTAAAATTGGCTGAAAATGAGGTATTTTGTAGTTTATATTATCCTGATCAAAAGTCTCTATGGCCATGAAGCTGTAAAATTAATAGTCTTGGAGTTACATTTTTCCTGCTTTCCGTGCTCTGTAATTCCAAAACTGTTAATTTTAGAGCTTCGTATCCCTAGAGACTTTCGATCAGGATAATGTAAACTACAACATATCACAATTTCAGTCAATTCAGTTCAATCAGACCGGTATCCAATTTCCATAAAAAAGTGCGGAGTCCTTTGCACGAAGGCGTTCATTAGGGTTGGTGCGGCCTTGTACATAATCTTCTGGAATCACATTTATTCACATTACACTAATATTCGTAATGCTAGTTATTAGGATAATTCTTATTCAACTAAAAAAGTAAAAATTCTAATAAAACGAACAAATAAATAAAAATAATTTTAATATTATAACAACTTTATTCCTCATCGGAAATTTGAAATCGTGTATTAGGATAGCAGGAAAGGTTGAGGGTTGGTATGCTGCAATCCTGATCTATATGGATTGGCATATTGGTGATGCCCCGTATGTAGATATTGACGACATAAACTGCAATCATATCATCATTAATAGTGCTACTGGTTACCAGATAGCGCCCACTTTTTAAAATCTTTATACCATATTTTAAATTAATTTTTTATTAAGTTAAAATTTATTTGAAATTGTATTATAACAATTTTTAATATTATTAAGATTATATTATTAAAAATACAACTTAAAATAAATTTTAACTTAAAAAAATTAATTTAAAATATGCTTTAAAATTTGTCATGGTCAACTGCATCAATAAACCATGCAGTTGTCCATGAAATTTGTAAACACTGGGCGCTATCTGGTAACCAGTAGCACTAGTGATGATGGTATTGCAGTTTGTGTCGTCAATGTGTACCATACGGGGTTTCGCCAACAAATCAGTGCATAGCTACCAGGGCTTCAGCATCCACCCTCAACCTTTTCTGTTATTCTAATATACGATTTGAAATTTCTGATGAGGAATAAAGTTGTTATAATAAATAGTAAGATTATTTTTATTTGTTTGTTCGTTTTTTAGAATTTTTACTTTTTTAGCCAAACTATTTTAATAATTATTATTAATAAACATGTAACAGAAAATGCATAAGGATTAACCTAATAAGTAACAATTAGCATTAAGAATATTAGTGAGGAAATTAACTGATGCAGCTATGCACCGATGTCATTCCGGGAAATTGTGTACAGGGCCGCACCAAGCCTAATGAACGCCGTCGTGCAAAGGACCCCCACGTTTCTTACGGAAATTGAATACCGGTCAAATTAGCTGAAATTGTAATATGTTGCAGTTTACATTATCCTGATCGAAAGTCTCCCGGATTACGAAGCTCTAAAATTAACAGTTTTGGAGTTACAGAGCACGGAAATCAGGAAAAATTCATACTTTGGTATATGGATTTTTAACACATACTATTGGTTTCATAATGAACTAGGACAGCAAGGCTAATATGGTGCTGTTTTTTATTATTGTATCCTCTGCATTTATATTGAAAAAAATAATAAAATAGCATCATATTAGCCTTGCTGTCCTAGGTCATTATGAAATCAATCGTACAGCCTCGATAACGATATTTTTTGTATATATTTTTTGTTGTTTTGATTAACAGGTAATTATGTTGATTTACATTCATGTGGAATGTAATTGTTTTCTCTTTCTGAAAGTGCCATACCTGGCATGGTTATTATATAGGGTGCTTTCATAAGCTCTTAAAATGAATACTGCCTGTTATTGAAATGCTACGAAAAAAGATATGTATTTAATAGCATTTCTCCCTAGTTATTAAGTAGAAGATATGGCAACTTTGTAAAGCGAATAAATAAATGTATCTAAGTTGATGGACAGCATTTTGAACATCTTTTATAACTAACTAATGCTTAGTGATTTGTTTATTTATTAATTTTTGGGCGAGGAATCGGGATGGCGGAGCATCCTTCTTAACTCATGACACTGATTACTATGATCATTTGGCTGACCATACTAGAATTTAGCCGAATCTGGGAAATTCCACGCTAGGTGCTACACCACCAAGGGCACCGAGGCTATTTAGTGGGCCTTAGTTGCCAAATTGCCGTACCGAAGGTATAATGACCGTATTCAAGGCACAATGAACTTTCATGATACGCATCTTTAGTCATGACCACTGTGATATCTAATATGACAGATGATTTCTAATCTGCCAAAAAAGTAGTGTTGTGAACTTTTTATTCATTCGTGTTGTGGACGTTTTATTATTAAGATAATCATCTTTAAGGTATTTTATAAAGTGTGATTGTGCACTGTGACGTTCGCAAACAAGTTTTATGGCATTCGTTCAGGTTTTTCCGTGACTTGAACTATCGTTTCGTTACGAGATTTCCAAACTCGTGCCATCAAACTTATTTTTACACACTTGTTGCATAAATAACTATTTTTGAATGGATGAACTAAGAATCTAACACTAACTAACACGACTAACAGCAATTACAAGCCCTCGTTTTACCCAATAAACCTCGCCAAATTTGGAATTTAGATTAAACCAATTTTTGTCTGGATGGCCTGCATTTTGTCTGCATCTTCACAAGCGAAATTAAAACAGTACCATGTTAACAACTGTTAGTGCTGATAGTTTTAATGTTCAAAGTAAACATATAGTAAAGGATGATTGGCTATTGGTATTCGTCACAAGAAAAAAAAATTGAAAAAGAATTGCGGTGGCCAGGCTGCCTGTGTTATTAGAAATAAAAATTACTAGGAAGCTAATCAAGATAGGTTCATCAATTCTTGTTTGGAAATGTCTAGAAAATAGTATTCTAAGTTGTCAGAAATGATATCCTTTCCCTTCGCAAACTATTTTGACCGGTCAGAGCAGTTTGATACGATTTAATGTTACCTTTTTAGCATAGGTATAATGTACGATGGCAGTACAGGGCGATCCAAAATGATCGAGGACTGTTTGAATTCACCGCCACAGTAAATTATTGTCACGTTGGCAACATGAATACTTTTCGGATATTCTTATCTTTCTTTCATTTTACAGTGGCGTCTGAAAAATAATATAGCTTATAAATTTCATTAATTTTAAATAATATGCTTACTTGATAATAAAATCGTCTAACAAACCGTAGTTCTGAAAAAAAAACTGTTTTCTAAAATGAGAAAACAAGCGGAATAAAGCAAAAATTCAATGAAAATCCTGACAAACGTGGCAAAGCACAACGATGTAAACGAGAAAGTGACGAGTTGCCGCTATAATTTGACCCAACACATTTTAATAGTGCTACGCTAACAACGTGAAATACACTAAAAGCTAAGGCGCCAAAATCAAACCATCCTCACTGAATTTGGATCTTACTGTATATGTTTATAATGTTTAAATAATATTTTTCTTTATTCCTGACTTCCTGATGAGTCAACAAAAAATATTTTGTTAAACTTTGTGATTGTAATAGTAATATTAAACTTTATATAAAAGTTGTATTTTTATTATTTAAAGAGTTTACTATATGGAACATAGTTTAAAAGAGATAAATACTTTGTATTATACGTTCCAGACGTATGTCGCACACTTATACATGCCAGTGGCAACGCTAGGGAGGGGCCAGGATGGCTTAGGACACTGGCCTCTGGAGTTATGCTATTACATGTTTACTCTATTAGAACACGCAAGTCCCCAAGGGATGGTGATTAAGTTAATCGTCGAAAGAAAATTAAAAATAATGGTGTGTCATAGGTAAAATGGAATGGGCTTTCAAATGAGCCGTCACTCGACCAATCCTGCCATTTAAGATTATTGCGAAGTTAGGTGTCGCGACGTTACTGCAATATAAATTATTTTTGATTGTCTAAAAAGTAGCATTTCTGGTGTTATATTCTAAAGTTGAGTTTTCCTAAATAGCTAAATAGCGTTTCAAAGGCAATGAGGAGGGGCACTTTAAGAATGTAGTACCTATATCTTTGGACATTGAACTTTTTGGAATGCAAGAAACAAAGGTGTCTTTTTGATTATTCAGCAGTAAGATATTAAAAATGCAAGCTTTCTTTTTTATTTTATACCTTTTAGTATATAGCAACGATCTAAGTACATGTGATTACGCAAAATACGTATAACAGAAAATGTTGAGGCTCTGATATTATGCAAGAGTATTTTAACTTATTACGTTCATTATTTGATAAAAGTTCAAGGTTCTTTCTTTCATGATTAAATTATTTACTTGAAGTTTTCTAATTCGGTTAGCAGACGTGAGTACGAGTTTTTTTAAATGTAACTAGTGTGATTTTCTTGTGTTAAGTATTTATTTTTTAAATTATGTGATAAAGTGGATATGAAATCTGACTCGTTTGGCAATAAGTGGCAAAGTAGTGCTATTTACTTCCTGGCTACTTGGATATATTAGAAAAGGAGTTTATTATTAGGTTTGTCTTATTTGAACATAACAAAAGGATGCATTAGTAGATAACTAAATAACTTGGCCGGATAGCGTACTCCTGTTTTTGACAGTGGAGTGTCGTATATGAGGCAGGGACAGGGGCAACTAACATTATTTAAATTTTACAATTTCAGAAATGCACGAAAAATGTAAATATTCATTATTACCTCTAAATAATATATCTACTGTACGCTTATTATACATATTGCAGCACAGCCACTGCATTCTACCGCATAATTACTTTTAACAAATGCTGGATTGGGTATTTCAACTCTTGGCCCTGAAAGCTTGCTTGCATAGTTACAATTATTTACAACAATGGACAATGAACACCATAGAAACCGAGCTTTTTGGTAAACAAACCTTAGATGCTTAGGAAGGAACATAATCATCTACCACACACGACCGGGATGGGGTTTCAATTGAATCTCAATATATAGTCGAGTAGTTGTTTCCGGTTTTGTAATTAGATAGTTTTATTGGCGGTTCTTACTGTCTCAAAATGCGCACATAAACTACATAACCTCAATTTTAAAACATAGTATTTTGAAATTAATCTTATAAATAAATTTTATATTTACTGTTTTAAACAAACGAATACCTACTTTTGAAATGTAATTCCCTTCTTCGTATTTGCCGGAGTTCGAAAGAAAAGCAGATTTAGGTGTCTAATGGCGGCCAGTGTGACGTCATATCCGTCGTTTTAAAGCTCATTGCACTGGGTAGTTACGCTCCTTCTTACAGTTTTATATTGTAAGGAGTAAACAGATCTGAAATACCGAACGTAGCTAAAATACCACGAGAGTGCAGATCGATCTTTGATACGTCCCATAGCACTATTGATCATATTTTATATTAGTATAACATGACAAATGAATTAGGACACGCCAATAAATATAAATGGCCTTTGTACAGTAATAAAATTAAACAAATAACGTCGATATGCGGTAGGAGATCAATGAGATCATGCATGCAACCAATGAGACACATGCTTTAGTTATAACATAACCTTCAAACCTTCCAATGTGACAATCATCTTACCGTACACGGCCTCCTCGACTTGAAAAACAAACATCTCTTACACGGCCGCGGTCGGTCGCATTGAGAATACTTCTGTTTTTGATAGCTTTAGAGTCACTGCATCTAGTTACCTAAGCCAGCTGATCGACCAGAGTACCGCAAACCGCCGCCATATTGGGGCAAAAGAAGCACGAAATTGTGCATTATTTGTTCTGTATTGAATGTAATCGAATCCACGTTTACTTTAAAAGGTTTTTCTTATTCTGAAAGATCAAACCTCTAATATGTCAAACACGTAAAACGTGGTTTTAATTTGTCCATTATTAAAAATCACCCTTCTTTGCCCCAATATGGCGGCGGTTTGCGTTACTCTGATCGACCAGCTGGCCGAGGTGACTAGATGTAGTGACTCTAGATAGCTTTGGATTTTGGCGCCATCTGCCTGGACCTTTAGTAATTATGCTAATAAATAGTATGTTTAATTTTAGAAAACTAATTTTTAATTAATGATATAGATACATTCCAGCTCTATTGTGCGAACTCCATCTATTAGTTTGTTAGGAAAAACTGTTTTCAAGTCCTCAATACTTTATTAAAACAAGAAATCCTTTAACCGGTCGAATGAAGAGGGTTTGACATATTTTAACGTTTACTCTCATGTCTCATTAAATCTAAATACTGGTTTTGTTTTGCATGTGCTCTTTTAGAATGTAACTGTAATTCTCCTGTAAAAGCTGAAACAAATTGTCTTCCGTTGCAATATGATATTGACTCAGTCAGAGTTTGCTATTGTGATTAATAATTTTACTAGCGAATAAGGCCTGTTTTTTTAACCTTGACCGAGTATTTCACCAATTCAGGAACAAGACCAGGCAAGTTCACAAAGCCAGAAACAAGAACCAGCAGCACAAGGAAATGCACCAAGTGAAGAACAAGAACCCTTAGCTCAACCCACAACTCCAGTACCAGTTAAACAAAAGACTGATCTCATAACTGCACTATCGATTAAACGGAAATGCTAGATGCGGCTGCAACCTTGCAGTCCACATTTAAAAAAAGATTGCAGCAGTATCTGGCATAAGACCATAATACAGAAGACCTTTAGAACATTATTCTTATTTTTTGTTTTTGTTAAGTATAATCAGTTCCTTACGAATCTAAAATGTGTCAAGAGTTCTTAATATAAAAGTTCTAAAGCCAAAAGACAGGCGCAACTGTGCTCCGGGCATGTTATAATGCTGTAAACTGGGTATTTTCGACTATAATAGTTTTTCGTCTTCATCCTAGTCATCTTTATTAATCTGCTTGCATGTTACAGAATCAACAAAATTTTTTAGATATAGTAACAGAAATTTGCACATTACCATTTGGTTGATCTAGACTAAACATACTTTTACACTTATTCTATTTGCTGTTGTTTTATTGTTTTAAATATTATATTAGTTATGGTCAGGAATAAGTTATTTCATTAAGTAATTATAATCAGACAAGAGCCCCTAACGGGTCCCCGCATTAGGCACATTTAAAAAATAGACAATGGAAACAATAAAACTTCAAATGTAATAATATTCAAGTTGTATTACTAAGGCAGATCTTATCAGATTTTAAAACAAAACTTACAATTCTTTTATAGTTACAGGTACTTAAACATCGGTATTTAATTGCCTTTATTTTGGTTTGCGTATAATGATTTGCATATCATAGAACAGATCCGGCTTTTGATTGTAATGAGTAATTTAAGTAGAAATTTATACGAGTTTTATTAAAGAATTTGTCAAAAACTTATAAAACCCTATTACAGCTCAAAACCGACCCTGTTTAAAGAATATCAGCACTCAATAGAATGTTAAGTGGATTATAAGATAAGACTAAAATGTATTATTTGTAGGTTTAGTAGTTGTACCGCTATTAATACAATTTTGCATTTTTCGCGCTTACTTCATGAATAGTGTAATTATTTAGGTCGTATAGAACAATCCTGCAGGGAATTTTAGGAAAGTAGTTACTTCATATATCTCTTCCACCATGGTAAGTACTACTAGTTGGAAAAGTCAGTCTGTGTTAGCATTGCATATAATTTTTAAATTAAAAACGTGATGTAGTAGCCTTTTATATATTTAACAAATATATTCTCTTATTATTTAATTTTAATAGTTGACAAAATGTCGGAACGTACATTTAGAGGTGCTAGTGATTTTGCGTATTTGGTCAGTAAATCAAATAGAAGTCAACAATTCAGAAAAGATTTAGAAAAACATTCAGAATGAACCAATATCAGATAGATTTTTACGTGTTACTTACATATTGTTTGTTGTTTAAATACCTGTGATACGAACTATATAAACAAGTCCGTAACAACCAGGGCATTATGCTTAATAACGCCCGCTCAGCGTTTAGTTTACGATCGAAGACGACGTTACGTTCAATAGTAATTTGGATCATTAGACCAGAAACTATATGTTTACGTACGAGTGTTGCAACACAACAAATATCATGAGTATTTGCAACGTACTTTCTGAGCGAGTGGCCCACGGATTCTTTTGTACCGACTTCTGCAGAGATCTCTCAATAGTTATTTATGTACCAAGGGCGTTATGATGACGATGCGACGATGTTACAGCCCGAGGGCCTGAAGGGTCCGAGAGATGGAAGTCGCTTAGTCGCTTGATGGGCATGGAAATAATTATTTATGGTATATGTGAGTTAAGTATTATCCACGAACGAAAAATTTAGTAGGTTCGTTTTTTTGAGTAGATAATATCCTTAACTCACGTGTGCCATACAATGTTTTATGCAACACCGCTTTAGTTAAGTTCAAATATAGAATTTGCAGTGTATAGTTTAGTCTGCAGTTTTTGACGGTACTAAATTTGATGACTGGATTCTAATAATATTATGCAACGTAAGCTAATGATTGGTAGCTATCTACTACAATAGCAGTCAATCACCATTATACGAGGTGTGTAAATTAAGTAATGAGACTGGCAACGTAGCGTTCGATCTGGCGACACTTGGGACCCGGAACACGGAGGAGCGGCAGATGAACATGTGATACGCCTTCAGTACGAGTTTGAACTCGCTAAAGTCATTTGGTTGTCCGTAGCGATTTTTTTCGTGAAACAGTTTTTTCTAGTGCGTTCTAAAAATGAGTAACATCAATTTCCAGCAACGGTGTGCTATCAGGTTTTGCTTCAGACTTGGGCACAGTGCAACGGAAACTTTTGCAAAACTTCAGCAGGCCTACGGAGACAGCGTTTTGTCAAGGGCCCAGGTTTTTCGGTGGTTTAAGGCATTTTCAGAAGGAAGAGAATCGATTGAAGATGATGTCAAGTCGAAGATCAAATGCATGCTGATTTGTTTCTTCGATAGCCAGGGAATCGTCCACAAAGAATTTGTGCCTCAAGGCCAAACGGCCAATCAACACTTTTACCGAGAGGTTCTCGAAAATCTTCGAAAAAGGGTCATTCGTGTGAGAGCAAACATCAAGAACACTGGGTGTTGCATCACGATAATGCGCCTTGTCACACAGCAATTTCAATAAACGAGTTTTTGGCCAGTAAAAACATTCCTGTGGCTCCTCAGCCTCCTTATTCGCCTGACTAGAGTCCTTGTGACTTTTCCTCTACCCGAGATTGAAGAATCACCTAAAGGGAACTCATTTTGGGACACTCGAAAACATTGAAACGGCTGTAACCAACCAGCTGAAGGCTATTCCAGTATCCGAGTTCCAGCACTGATATGAGGATTGGAAGAACCGTCTCCAGCGCTGTGTGGCTTCCCAAGGAAGTTATTTTGAGGGAGACAATATTGAATTGTAATTCTATTCGAATAAAAGAATTAAAAAAAAATCTGTGTCATTACTTAATTTACACGCCTCGTACAGTGAGTAATAGTTATTTACGAACCAAGTACGCGAAGTCTATTCGCATATGAGTGCATTTTTTAAGATGACTTCGCGTAACAAGTTTTCTACAATATTTTTGAAACGAACATTAACAATAAAACAACATAATAAACAAAAATCTTTAATACTTCTTCAAGTTCAAAGTAAACATAAAACCAAGTAGGCAATAGCATTCCCTTGTTACCAATAGATGGGGCTCACACATTTGTCAGTGTAGAGTCACTACATCTAGGCCGCGCTGGTTGATCAGAGTACCGCAAATCGCCGCCATATTGGGGCAGAGAGGGTGATCTTTAATAAAGGAAAAATTAAAACCATACTTTACATATTTGACATATTAGAGGTTTGATCTTTCATAATAAGAAAAACCTTTTAAACTAAACGTGGATTTGATTAAATTCAATACAGTTAAAAATAATGAACAATTTCCTGCTTCTTTTGCCCCAATATACAGAAGACTGTACTGTTATTAATACTATACGATGTATCCAAGCAAGCACGAGACAATTATTACTCAAAGTGCTAAGAGACGATATTAATAAAGACGTGCGTGTAGCTTAAAGATTAATAATAATATATTATATTATAAAGAGCTGAAGTAAGACTTTATGCGCCGAATCTGTTGGTTTGATGGACGAGCGACAAGATCCAGCAATTGCAGATGAGCCGCATAAAGTCACTTCAGCTCTGTATAATATATACTGTTTTCTTCAAATGTAGATAATAGAAAAATATTTAAGGAATATTGAAATTCATGAATTATTTTAATTCAAAGTTGTGAGCGGCAGTAAAGTCATTATCTACCGCTCGTGAGCGGCAGTAAAGTGATTTACGTGCCATGGCAACGAAGTGACACTTTAGTACTACCAATCCAGCAGTATAATGTCACATTTTACTGTAGTTTGAAGAAAATAGTTATTTATGTACCAAGTCAGTAAAGTGATTCTTTATCGAACGAGTCTGAGATGAGCCGAACGAGCGAAGCGAGAGAGGCAAATAACAGGCGAGTTCGATAGACACTTTACTGACGTGGTGCATACACAATTTTATCGCCAACCGTATTTGCGGCAGGTGAAAATGCTTGATTTGTACAATAAAATAAAGTGTTTGTTTACTTCCACAAATCGTTATGGTTATTCATGGTTCTCTGGCTGGTTGGCGACAAAGTAATTTTTTCTGATTATATTTTTAATTGGCCAATAGTCAAAAACAGATTAATTGTATACATACTTGAACTTTGGGAATCTTTTCTTAAATTATTTCAAAAACAAAGAGTAGTCAAATATCTAAAATATAGTCAATATAATGGTCGAGGACCAGGCAACCGTGTGCTTTATTAGAACTTTTAAAATTGGTATTTTAAGGGGCACAATTCCGCAGTTCTTTAACACGAGTTTGTTTAAAAGTAGAAAAAGTTCAAGAGGTATTTGCGACATTTTTCTAATCCGAACCATTAATGAAATGATCATTGGTTCATTAATTTTCAGGGTTTACTTTTAAAGCATCCTGTATATTGCTTAATTATGTAAAACATTAGAAAAAAGGTTAAACTAATTAACTTTCAAGAAATAAACAATAACATTTTTAAAGTAAATAAACATAAACGCGGTCAATGTTTTTAAACTATTTTTGTAAGAGTAAGTTTGCATTATTTGCATTTATTTTCTTCCAATTCATTCTTGTACGAGTGTACGTTACAAAAAGCTAATAGATAAAAGATTTGGTGCTTTTTAATGGTCTTGAATTTGATGATAAAAGAACGCTGGTCAGTTGTTTTATTGTGCAATTTTATTTTATTTTAATAATTATACTTATTATAAATGCATGTATAAGATACACATAAAAAAGACAATAGCAGGAAACACTTTTAAAAACACATAATTTAAGAACTCCATCTAAAAAATTAAATTAGAAACGTGTATTGTGCAACTGTAAGTGAGGTTAGTTTGATTTGTTTTTGTTTTATTTTGAAAGTGGGGAGAAGACCTTTAAACATGTAAGTACAATACACACCGTGATTCAAAATAAATGTAAGATGGAAAATCTTTTGAAAAAATAACGCATATAAGTTTACTGTTTTTTATAATTAGATTAAACATATGATTATATAAATAGAGCTGGCTAATTATTAAAATAAGTAAAAACGTAAAATCATCAAAAACAACTTATCCCCAATTATAATTAGCAGCGTTTTGATTATAATACTATGCTTCAACCGTAAATACAAAAATGAGTCATTTTCGTAATCACACCTGAATAAACAAATACGACCCGGGGTGAGATAAGAGTGCAAATCTCACGTTGCTAAGAATTCAGTGACGTATGTTAGAACCGACAGATTTTTATTGCTTTAAAAAGGGGTTTGTTCCGCTACTGAATTTTTCTAGCTCATTTATTGTTTATTTTATCATTTAGATTACAGTGTGGCCTTCGCGTAATTCTAGATGCATTTTACATTTTTGCCCACGTGTTTGTAATGACTCGTTTATTCTTGTAACTTTGGTTGAACTATAGTTGTTTTGTAATAAAGTTCATTAACCGATAATAATACCGTGATGATAGTATCACAGATAGTATACGATCACTATGGACACTATAATCCAGTGGCGTGGCTAGAAATTTTGGGCCTCCCCGTCAAATTTCAATTTGTGCTTCTTACTTCAACGGTGAAGTAATTCAAGAAGGAGAAGAATAGATTAACTTGGAATCTCCAAGGCAGAAGATTAAGAGTTAGGCCAATAACAATCTGGCGAAGAACCGCACTAACAGAGGCGGACCGACAAGGGAAAAGCTGGATCGAAACCAGTTTCGTCGCGCAATGGAAACAATTTAATATACATATATACAGTTTTTAAAAGATCACTATAATGAAATATTCACCTTATAGTACACGTTTTCTTATTTTATTTAATACTTTCTAACACGAAAACTTGATAGTTTGTCCAGAATTTGTCCGATTTCTTGGAGAAGTAGCTTTAGTTAAATTTGATAATTCGGAATTGGTTTAATAATATAGAAACCATAATTAGTTGCACTTAAGTGTTGGACTTAGATGTACGAAAATAGTATCTGATTCAAATCAAGTTTGGATTGGATCCGATATATCCGAAGAGAATTCTAAGCTATCCGGATATTATCCGAGTGTTATTGGATTACTCAAAGTCTAATATGCAGCTACGATTTTGGATTATGTCGGATCGAGTGCGCATTCGCATAATAATTTTTTCACTCCAATATATGAAATAGTAGTATATTATATAACAAGGGACCAAAGTGCTTCTTTTAATCCCAAGGGTGCAGTTTGTTGCCCGCAATCGAGGGCAACAATCACCTGAAGGATTAGAAAACATTTTAGTACTGTGGTACGTACACAGATACATTGCAAAAACAGATAATGTACTTACCGCTAACTTTCTCTGTATCCCAGCTCACGGAAAGTTTTAAAATTATTGTAATTTCAATAATATTATTAAACTTCTATATTAGTTTTAATAACATAATTAATTTAATTATATAAATATATTTAATTAATTCCCAAAATATTTACGTAAAAATGCATCGCTTGACATTTGTAAGGGTTACCTAACCTATACATAATCAAAGGTCAAATAAACGTCAGAGTGTCAGCTAGCGCCAAAACGACGAAATTTGCATTTTCTCAGAATCAAAGTTTATATGGGAAATCGTAAATAAGAGACTTTATCTCGTGAAATCTAGAAGGTCGTGGCTTTGCCATTACAAAAGTAAGGTTAGCACGTCTAAGTTTAAATTAATATTTAATTTAAAATAAAAATAATTTGAAAAGCGCAAAACTTCAAGTAGGTCAAGTGGTCAATAATTACTTTTATTATGACCTACTTAGCGGCCTGTTTTTAGAGCGCAAGTTGCTAAATTAGAGCTCTAGGGCTCTAAAAACTTTTAGAGCCCGCTAGAAAATATCTACCCTTGTTTACGCCATCTCCATAGTAATAACAGCAATTATATATCACTGCACCTACCTACTTGAAATTTTGCACTTTTCAAATTATTTTTATTTTAACATTAAATATTAATTTAAACTTAGACCGGACATAAACTATCGTATGCATTTTGGGCTTAATTAGTGTTTTAGAGCCCTTTATCGTCTTAGTGCCTTCGGCTTTCGCCTCAGGCGCTAACTGACTCTGCGGGCTCTAACACACTCAATTAATCCCTTAATACATAATATACTATTATGCACAGATACATTATAATTAGGCTATTATTGCTAGACTCATCTAAAGATAACCGTCTCTTTATGGTTCGACTGGCAATAAAGAAACGTTAAATGCCAGAGCTGTTTTTTGTAGAACTTGATTGGTACTTAATATAATTTATGCATAGATGCATTATAATTAGACTATTATTGCAAGACTCATCTAAACATAAACATCTTTTTATGGCCTACGGGCCTCTTTATGTCAATTAAATGTCAGAAGTTTTTTTTTGTAGAACTTGATTGGTTCTTAATATAATTTGTAAACTTCCCACCAATGAAAATAAGCTGAAATTAAATATTTTGAAATAGTAACTATAGTAACATACTTCGTATAAGAACATAAGTATACGCAGAGTAGCTTGGATGTACCTACGTACTCATTTAATTATATTTACACAATAATAGATTTGACATAAAAACTTAATCTGTGCATAAAATAGTGTATGTATAATAACTTGCTTTTATGGCCCTACAGTAGGGTGGTCCAACAAAAAAGCAAAGTTGGAAATCTTATGCTCTCACCCCCTAGGATTATTGTATATCGAAAACAAAAGTACCCCTATTTTTTTATTTCGAAATCGGTCAATGTTTAGTGGTGCCTCAAAGCCCTTAAAGTTTCCCATGTATTTTATATGGGAAAAAAACACGTTTTCGTAGATTTGGTATATAGAATCCTAGAAAATCAATATTTTTCAACCGGACTAATCTGTTTCTCTTCAGAAATGTCCAGAGAATGACATCCAATAATTTATTTGTTAAATTTTTTATACTAACTATTTTTTGCAGACCCGCAAAAAACCCCATAAATGAAAGAAACACAGAAAAATCGTTAAAAAATATTTAGTACTATTTTTTAATATAAAATATTTTGATAAATAAATTATTGGATGTCATTCACTGAACATTTCTGAAGAGAAGCAGAGTAGTCTCGTTGAAAAATATTGATTTTCTAAAATTCTATACCAAATCTATGAAAAAGTGTTTTTTTCCCATATAAAATACATGGGAAACTTTAAGGGCTTTGAGGCACCTCTAAACATTGTCCAATTTCAAAATAAAAAAATGGGGGTACTTTCTTTTTCGATATAAAATAATCCTAAGGGGTGAGAAAATAAGATATCCGACATTGCTTTTTTGTTGGACCACCCTACCCTACAGCCTAGAAATAACGCTTCTTTATGCCCTTATTACATAAATAATTATTATTACTATGGAGACGGCGCAAACAAGGGTAATACAAGGGGTCATAATCGCCTGACCGGACATAAAGTATTTTTAAACCTCTTAAACCGGGACTAAAAGTAACACTTTAGTCTTTCAAACGGAAGATTGAAATGGCACTTTTAATCTATGGAGTGGAAAAATAAACTTTTTCGGTTGTCATTAGAGAATAGAAAGTTGGTTATCTGAAGAACAAGCAGAAGTGCCACTTTTTCTCTTGTCTCAATGACAATGCTCATAAAAGTCTTTTCTGCTTGCTCAGAACTTGCGCCCAACAATTTCTATACTTAGCCAGTTTTCTGGCATCTTGTCAATACTTTTCAGGAGTTTCTCCATTTTACCAATAGCTCTTCAGATTTCATATATAGGGTTTCTCAAAAATTAGTGGTATTTTAAACAACTCCTATATCGTCATTGATTTTTATACATTTTTGAACATTAGGACAGTATGTGATTACAGGGAACATGCTTTTTTTTATTTTTAGCGTTAGTAACAAATTTGTTTAAAAATAATTGCATGAAAAATAACATTGTGTGCAAGTGTTATCAGTTGTTTTTCTTTGAATCACAATTTCTTTTAAAAAGAAATGGTTCTGCTTCTACAAACTCGCATTGGACTTGTTCAATATGTTATGATATTATGTTATCACATCATATTTGAGCAGGATGATGCACTTGCACATATCTTTAACCAGGTAGTAAAACATGTTGGCGATTATGTTATCAGCAGGCGACTTCCCACAACTTAGCTCACAAGATCACCAGGTATTGACCCTGCAGATTTTTATTTATGGGGATATCTAAAAAAAAGTGTTTTTAACCAAACCTAATTCAATCAATCAGTTGAAGGAATCCATTAGAGAAACTATAGGAGCTATTCCAACAGATGCTTGAAAAGCTGCATTTAATTTGTTTATTATATGATTAACATTATCATCCCAGTGCAATTGTTGATTCATATACATACCTAGGACTTATATTTAGTCTGGCTTTATCTAATGAGCTTTCTGTGGTTTATTCCCTTTCTCTGATGTTCCTGCTTAGTTTCTCATCCAATCTTTTCAAATTACAATATGACACTCTCGACTGTTACTGAATTTCTTAGTTTCATAATTGATCCAATTTTGTTTGAGTACCAAAACTATTCTTTTTTCTACCGGAGGGCAAGTTATTTGGAAAAGAAATAAATCTTCAGTAAACACATAATTCAGAATTCCACTGTATGAATCTGGCAAACCGCTGGCGAGTTTTTGAATGCATCATTGGCAAAACCTTTGTAGGAATAACGATTTGAACAATTCTTATCGCTTTTCACAAATATATAAACATAAGTTGTTACAAACAACTCACAGCGCTTATTTAATAGAAATTGCATAATTATAGGGCACTTGGTAATACTAATAGCTAGTATGTTCAAGGAAATATAGATAAAGAATTTTCATTGTTTTGGTTTGAAGCATAATATAAATAAAAATCAAATCAGAAAAGATTTTAGTATACATTGTGTTCTATTTATGGAAAAGTTATTCTTCTGGAGTCCATCTATGGACATACTGTACATAAATGATGATAGTTGAATTCAACTTTTAAATTACCAGTGAAATATCAGGTTCAAAATACTGGAAATATTGATGCCATAACCTGAATTATCATTTAGATTTTGCAGTGTTAGAAAGAATCTCATTTTAGAAAGGTTTCAGTTTCTGTTCTATCAAAATCAATAGGTATTATATTAGTTCTCTACTATTTCACATTCAAATTAGGAACCAAAAAACTGCAGTACCTAACTTCTGTAAAAAGGAATTTTATTAGATTTTAAATTTAACATGGAAGAGAATAGAGGTCCTGGTTTTGGTTGTATAAAAAAAACAATAGGTTGCTGTTTATGTTCTGGTTTTATTTCCTGGATTAAGTTGTATTAAAAAATATTTATCATAAAGTACTTGTACTTGTTAAACTGTATCTTATATGGATTAATGGTGATATGGGTACAAAAAATTGTAATAATAAATAAATATCTATACCGTGAATATTTTATTGAAAGTTTTTTCAGTTTCAGATGGATATAAAAGAATGTCTAACCGAAGTGAAAAAAGGGTTAATGCTGATAACTGTAGAGCCTACTATGGTTCTGTATATGATGGCATTTATGACCACATCAATTGTAGAGCAAGCATTTTTTGTTGACAAATCATGTAGAGTCAATCACAACTTCAATGCTACCATATGTGATAATATTAATAAAAAAGAATATGAAGAATATAATAAAAAAGTTCAGGTGAGTTACAATTTTGCCTTCACTAATTTTCTTACACTTCTTTGGTAATTTTCTAATTATTTATTAATTGGCATTTTAACTTTGTCAAGTGCTGTAGAAATAGTTTGTAGTATTTGAAGATCATCATAGCTTAAATTTGTTTATTACTTACTTTTACGTATATTTACATACAGTGTGTTTTTTGTAAACGATAATATAGGAAATCCAATGGAATTTTATTATTTTCCTCGTAAGTGTGTACCCTTGCAAATGTAATTAGAAATCTTGGTATCAATCGGAAGAAGAATTCATTTTACGCCAAAAAAATATTAAACTTTATGAAGAAAACCAAAATCGATTTAGAAAAAGACTTAAAAAGCTTATTGATTTACTGCTTTTGGTAATAAGTTATTAAAAAAAGCTGGAAGCTGAACGCTGATTGGTGTAGCGGTTAACGCTTCAGATTCCTAATCAAAAATCGCGAGTTCAAACCCCGTCATCGTATACTTTTTTTTAATTGTATTGCTTACTAATTATTATTTTTAGAACTTTATTACAAGGATTATTAGTTTTATACCCTTTTTTCATTTGCCTTTCTGATAGGTAGTTAAAATTGTACGAAAAGTAACGGTAAACCCCCGTAGCAAAAATATCTAACAATAAAAAAAATTAATAATCGTTGTAATAAAGTTTTAAAAATAATAATTAGTAAGCAATACAATTAAAAAAAAAAGTATACGATATGACGGAGTTTGAACTCGCGATTTTTGATTAGGAATCTGAAGCGTTAACCGCTACACCAATCGGCGTTCAGCTTCCAGCTTTTTTTAATAACTTATTACCAAAAGCAGTAAATCAATAAGCTTTTTAAGTCTTTTTCTAAATCGATTTTGGTTTTCTTCATAAAGTTTAATATTTTTTGACGTAAAATGAATTCTTCTTTCGATTGATACCAAGATTTCTAATTACATTTGCAAGGGTACAAACTTACGAGGAAAATGATAAAATTCCATTGGATTTCCTATATTATCGTTTACAAAAAACACATTGTATAGATACATTGGAAATGCATTAAATTATGTATCTTTGCTACCTACTTTATTTATTTATGTGGATATAGTTATCTCAATTCTGGGTCAACTATATTAATCTGAAATAGGTATCTATTTTTAGTGATATCATAATCAATAAAAAAAAAACATGCAATCATCGAAATAAACAAAACAATGACGGAATGAAAAATAAACAATGCGGGTTCAAAATGGTTTGTGTGCTTTCACATGACAGCTCGCCAGTGGCGTAACTACCGCCGGTTTGGCTGGTGCAATTGCCTGGGGCCCGAGGCACAAAGGGCCCCCAAGTCCAATTTTTTAAGCAGTATTCTTGATATTTATTTTTTTAAATTTTAATTGTTCACTTTTCGTTCCATCAATGTCTCCATCACCATGGGGCTCCCCATTGTAAAATGTTTAATTCAAACTATCATATTAATAATATATTTTTGTACAACATAGGCTGGGGGCATAAATAATTTTTATTTACGAAGTTGAAGTCATTTTCTGAAATACCCTTTGAGGTGGCATTATATGTCATTTAAGAACTTTCCTCAAAACATCAGTTACCCTAAAATTTAAAATTCCGACGATAATTGTTAGTTCAAACCGTAGAAGAATTATATTTGATATCTTGCCCCCCCCACTCCCCATTATTTCATGTTTAATTCAATTTTTACAATTGAAAATATGTTTTTAACAACATAGACAAAGGTTTTGAAAACATTTTTATTTAAAGAAATTGGAATCATTTTCCGTTTTCGTGTTCTGAAAGGGGGGCCCGCTATATCTACAGTACCCGGGGCCCCGGAAGGGATAGTTTCGCCACTGCAGTTCACACAAGTACTAGTACTTATTAAAATTTCATCGGGGTAAATTTCAAAAATAGACACAGGACTACACCTAACTATTGTTTATAGTTTAATTATTTACTGTGTGTTTGTATATTTGAGATCCAAGTTTCAAAGCCTGTCCAGATCTCTACATCTAAAAGCACACAGGTACCAAAGTTTAAATATTTTTAGGTCTGCCTTAAAATGCTGAAATCTTAAAAGTTATTTTAAAATAACTTCAATAAGGAATAAATAAACACATCTCCCCCTTATGATTTTTTACTGATTTTTTTCAATTTTTCATGTACAAAAGTTAGCAGCATGGGATGGGACAACTGGGTGTGAGACAAGTGGGTGCAGGGATAACTGGATGCAGGAACAATTTGGCGTGAGACAATGAGATATAAAGACAACTGGGTGTAAAAATCTATTAAATATACATATTATATTCAAATGTTTTTGATCAGAAAAAGTAAAAGTATATAATTATATTTGTTGGATAACTGTAGGATAATTATTAAAATAACAACATTGCAGATGAACAAATACAGATAGCTTAAAATACATAATAAATTGTATAAAGATGCATATTTTATATAACTCACATAATTTATTTATACATAAAGCCAAATTAAGATATGTGTGATATCATTTCTATAATCGTCGCTCCGAAGTCAAAACCTCGTATTTTTCCTATTTTGAGTTAAGAGTGTTGTGGATTAAAACAGTACGACGTGTGTCAATTGACAAACAACACGCTGTATCATGATATCATTGATTAAATCTATTCTAGCGGAAAAAGTCAAAACCTCGTATCTTGTTCTAATCTAGCAAAACCTAACCTAACTTTATTTCAGTAATAAAAAAGATTTAATAAATAAATTTATATAAGAAATATAGAATAATTTTATTGCTACTGTAAAGATCTATACATTGGCATATATATGGGCACAAATAATACAGAAAAACATGGCGTTAGGCTGGAACTACTTAAGTTTAAAGAGTTTTTTAATTTATGCGCGACACAATACGTACTTTTGCAGTACAGTGCAGTATTAATGTAAACCCAAATACATACTAATGAAATACTTTGTTAACGTGTAAATATATTTTATAATGACAAGGTTTATACTTCAAATACAGTCATTTTCTAAATACATTTCAAGTTGACTTTATGTTAATAAACAATTTATTATGTATTGAAAGCGATTTGTACATATTCTTCTGCAATGTTGTTATTTTGATTCTAGGAATACTGTTATATAACTTTATTTTTTGTGATTAGAAACCTTTTAACATAGCAGGTATACCTAATAGATTCTCGGACCCAGTTGTCTTTGCGTTCACTTGTTCCATGCCAAGTTCTCCCTGCATCCAGTTCTCCCTGCGCCCACTTGTCTCGCGCCAACTTGTCTTTGCCACTTTGACTGGACAGTGTGTGATATAGGATCTATTCAGCGCTAGCTATGTTAGCGCTATGCATTGAGAACTATGAAATATGTGCTAGTATCTACAGAGAATTACTTATAATAATTACTATGCTATGTTGGCAATCAATCTGACGTTGACAAGTAAAATGAAGAAAAAAAATTGGCAAGTAGCACTTATCAGTATGCCCTTGATACGTGCTTTCTAGACTGATAATTTCTTGGACATACAGAAAAATGATATAACTGAAACATTCTTGAGTCTCTTTTAGTAAGTTTCTTTTGTTACAAGGTTTATTCTTGATAATTGCTTGTGAATATAAGAGTTGTTACTTACTACTGATTTTTTTTTAACGTAACAATTGTTGCCCCAACATAGTGGCATCGTTTGTTGTCAACTGGTGAATATTTTACTGTGTACATTCTAATATACAGGGTCGTAACTACCCCCACAGATCGGTGGTACAAAGGTTTGTGGGCCTCGCCAATGAATGACAATGCATACCTATAATACATACATTGTTAAACAATCGCCTCGTTCAAATTTTCCCAACTATTTCCATTATGGCCTTGCTAATATACTTAGTTAAGAGCGAGGAAGCTGTTTTCATACAGGGTTTTCATGAAGGGTGAGGCTGGGTTAAAAGATTATAAACTTTATCTAACAAAATGTAGGTACAATTCCTTTAACACTTTCTTTCATTCTGATTAAATAAATTCAACAAAGGCGAACTATTTATTTGTAACTGATCATTTAAAATATAATTGGATTTTTTAGTTCTATTAATTTCTGATGCTTCTGATAAATTAAGTTCTTTGCCTTTCAAATTCAATACATCAAAACTATTATTAAAACTATGGTGTTCTTCTAGGAGGTGATTGGTTGATACTTGTTTTTATTTTTAAATTATCTACTATGTTCTATTAAACATTTATTAATATATTACCCTGTTCAATCTATACATATCTTCTGGCAATCACTACACATCAACTTACTCTCGACATATTCTTCCTATGTGCTTTTAATGAATTTTGTTACATTATTATTTGTTCTAATTAATCTTATACCTTTAATAGTGTTGAAATAATACCATATAACATAGAGATAGTGTCTGATTTATTTTTTTTTGCAGTTAACGGTGTCTGAATTTCATCAATGGAACGATATAGCCGGGCATGCGGGACAAATAATTCTTGCATTCTTCATGGGTGCCTGGTCAGATAAGAGAGGAAGAAAGCTTCCATTATTATTAGGTTTAATAGGAAAATTCTACTACTCTACGATGGTAGTGGTTAATGCTCAACAAGAAACATGGCCCGTCGAATATATCATATATACAGCCACACTGCCCATGACCATTACTGGGGCAGATGTGGCAATATTTTCTGCAGCATTTTCTTATCTGTCCGATGTTACTGCTCCAGAAAGCAGAACATTGCGTGTTACCATACTGGAAGTATGTTATCTTGCAACAATGCCTACTGGAATAGCATTAGGTAAGTTTTCTTCAATACTTCAATGGTGAATACAAGAAATGCATCAGCTTCGTAAGCACATCGGAATAAACAAATACGATCCGGGGTGAGATAAGATAAGAGTACAAATCTCATGTTGCTAAAAATTCAGTGATGTAAGCTACAGATTTTCATTACTAATTTTACTTTTATTTTTAATTAAAATCAGATTGTTCCGCTACTGAATCTTTCTAGCTCATTTATTGTTTATCTTAAAATTTAGATTACAGCATGGCATTCGAGTAATTCTAAATGCATTTTACATTTTCGCCCACGTGATTTTTGATGACTAATTTCTTGTATTTATGGTTGAATTATCATTAACAATAATTTTTTTTTGTAAGATTATTCTTTAAATTTATTATAACTTACAGTAAATTATTTATAAATTAAAGAAGAAAATAAACATTTTAAACTTAAAAAATTGAAGTTTAAAATAATTTCTTTTTTGCAGGGCGTTATTTGTTTAGTTCAGTTACAAACCGTTCATATGCCATTATGTTTACAATTAATGCCAGTCTTTTGGCATTGTCAATTATATACTCGTTTATAAGATTAGAATGGAGAACAAATGAAAAGCAAAGGCCACTTAGAGAAGCCAATAACATTATTACTGACTTTTTCGATTACAAACATGTAGTCGAAACAGTCAAAACAGTGGTCAAGAAAAGAGTTCTTAACCATCGACTTTATGTGTTTTTACTTATCTTAGCCATGGCCACTTATACATTCCAAAGAGATGAAAGACAAATGAGTTACTATTATTTTCAGTTAGTTCTGAACTGGACCTTTGATCAAATTAGTTATTTCCGCACTTATCAATCTGCACTTCAAGATATCACCTTACTGGTTGCAATACCACTTATGAGTAAATTATTAGGGTGGCGAGATACAATTATTGCTATATTGGGTGCAATTGCACACTGCATTGCTAGAATTTTTTATGTGCTAGGCAAAGTGGGATGGATTATATATGTTGGTAAGTAGTACTTTATTAAAATAGTCTTTCTGCATAACCTGTACAAAAGGCCTGCTTGATCCTTCAAAAATTGCACTTTAATCGTTTACCAATAAATTGTTAGAAATTTTAAAGTGTTTTTTAGCATCATTTGAAACATCTCACTGGAAAATCATGACAAACTTTTACTATCAACTAGTGAGTGATGTAAATGAAACAACTTTCTGAAAATGCTGATGAGCACGTTTACACATGATAAAATCGTATCAAAAGAATGTTCTCTTCTGGAGCATAATCGAACACATTCTCATAATAATTCACGAGAATTTTCAGAACAGTAAAGTACAAACGAGCATAAACAAGTACAGTTACGATCATTCGCTAAGGAACGATAAAAAAATAATGATCGCCGGTTTTTCAGTTTTTTGTACAATGTAGGCTGTAATTCGGCCTGATTTATGAACTGGACAATTATAATATTCAAAAATGAAATGTTCTTGAATACCATGTAATACACTTACATTTACATTGGACATAAAGCTGGAAAATCGGCGGTTATGATTTTTTCATCGTTGCTTAGAGAATGTTCGTAACTGTACATTAAAAATCGAAAATAAAACCAAAACGCATACCTACTCAAAATACGACGTATTACTCGCAGCTGCTGTCGGCATCAGAGAAATGCTAATGCAATGCTATTCTCGTCATACTCATAAATAAGGAGAGTAAAGCATAACAAATCAGTTTCTGTGATAATTTCGTGCAAAGATGATGCAAAGCTCATCTTATAGCCGGACGGATAATAAAAGTAGGCACCTTTAAACATAAACGTAGTATCTACAGGAAGCCTACTAAACTTTTTTATTTATAGGTATCTTAGATGAATATTCGATTCGTAGATGAAGGCATTTGCTAGGGTATCTCATGGATTACTAATTAAAAAGGAAAAAGGCACAGGGGTCACACTGTGGGCCTCTACTTTTCTGTGTTTGTTTATTAACGACATTAATACTTGCATTAAAAATTCAAATATCTTCTATATGCGGACAATTTAAGACCGTTCTCTAGGATTGTTAGTTTAAAGGATGTACAACTATTACAACAAGATGTCCATAACCTTAGTACATGGTGTAACTTAAATAGTCTGCATGTAAATATTGACAAATGCTTTATAATTCCTTCTAGCAAATCAAGATCAGTTATGTATTGATTATAACATTGATAATAGGTTATTGATTAGAAAATCTGAAGCTAAAACTTAGGGATACTTTTTATCCATGATCTCTCTTTCACTCCACATATCAATAATATAACCCAGTAAGCAGAGTGACGCCATTTTAACGTCGATTATTGGTAATTTAAGTCAATTAAGTCATTTACGGTATTTACTTGACTAAAGTAGATATGTAATTTGATATATTTTCATCAACTAAAGTGCAAATTTGAGTGGTCAATGTAATATAGTGTCTTGGTACATAAATAACTATTTCTTTCTTGTAGGTGGTGCTTTTGCATCTTTGGGGCCTGTAGTAGCTCCAGTTATACGATCAATGATTTCTAAAATAGTAGCTCCAGCTGAAAGAGGTAAACACTATGTAAATATACAAGGTGTGTAAATTAAGTAATGAGACTGGCAACGTAGCGTTCGACCTGGCGACACTTGGGACGCGGGGCTTGGAGGAGCGGCAGGTGAACATGTGATACGTCTTCAGCATGAGTTTGAACTCGATAAAGTCATTTGGTTGTCCGTTGCGATTTTTTCATGAAACAGGTTTTTCTAGTGCGTTCTAAAAATGAGTGACATCAATTTCCAGCAACGGTGTGCTATCAGGTTTTGCTTCAGACTTGGGCACAGTGCAACGGAAACTTTTGCAAAACTTCAGCAGGCCTACGGAGACAGTGTTTTGTCAAGGGCCCAGGTTTTTCGGTGGTTTAAGGCATTTTCAGAGGAAGCAAGGATGAGCAAGTCGAAGATCAAATGCATGCTGATTTGTTTTTTCGATAGCCAGGGAATCGTCCACAAACAGTTTGTGCCTCAAGGCCAAACGGTCAATCAACACTTTTACTGAGAGGTTCTCAAAAAACTTCGAAAAAGGGTTATTCGTGTGAGACCAATTATCAAGAACAACTGGGTGTTGCATCAAGATAATGCGCCTTGTCACACAGCAATTTCAATAAACGAGTTTTTGGCCAGTAAAAGCATTCCTGTGGCTCCTGCGCCTCCTTATTCGCCTGACTTGAGTCCTTGTGACTTTTTCCTCTTCCCGAGATTGAAAAATCACCTCAAGGGAACTCATTTTGGGACACTCGAAAACATTCAAACAGCTGTAACCAACCAGCTGAAGGCTATTTCAGTATCCGAGTTCCAGCACTGCTATGAGGATTGGAAGAACCGTCTCCAGCGCTGTGTGGCTTCCCAAGGAAGTTATTTTGAGGGAGACAATATTGAATTGTAATTCTAGTCGAATAAAAAAATTGAAAAAAAAGCAGTCTTATTACTTAATTTACACATCTCGTAAGTTATGTAACTAACTAATAGAAAAAAGTACTTACAACTTATTAACATTTAAGGAGTTTTCTTGTTTTAGGTAAAGCCTTTTCTATATTAGCTGTAGCAGACAATGCAGTTCCTATTATATCAGCAACTCTCTACAATCAAGTTTATAAACATACTATACACACACATCCAGCTAGTATATTTTATCTTACCATAGGATCTCAAATGGTTGTGTTAGCTGTATTCTTGTAAGTGCAATTTTCTTATAAATTTTTTTGAAACTTGCAATACACATTACACATGGGATAATGGTCCATAGAAAATGTTGCAATATTACCTTGGCAGGGAATTCTAAAACTGAACTGTTTTGAAGCTTTTGTAGATGTAAAAATTTAGCAACAATTGATAAATATTCCGATTATTATCTTTCAATGCATCAGGTTAGGATCGAGATTTTAATTTTGGAGTTTTTCAAAATTCAATAGAAAATTAAAATAAATGTCTTGGTAGAATCGACTGGGAAGGTAATATTCTAGCATCTGGAATATCACATTGATATATCACATACCCTATGATGCAACATTTTCCCATGCAAAACCCAGTATAAATGTCTAGTACCTCTTTCCTCTTGATTAAATAATAGTAGTGACTTGCTACTACATTAACTGACAATTACAATTAGCCTACTAGGGTGGGCATGATTTAAGAAATACCCAGCGCTATAGGTGCAGTATCAAATAATTGTTCATCTTAAATAATTTTAAAGGGAGTTTTAATAATTATGTTTCAAGGACTAGACACCAATAGAAATCTAGGGACCAGTCTATTTTGTTGATTTTTATCTCATTTGATAAATAATGAAAAGGAGAAAAAATCTTATCATTGACACAACACGGATAGGAAATCCGCAATTCCCGATTTCCTGAAGTAGGTCAGTACACTACAACAGTGCATTACGATATATATAAATTTTTGTGATATAGATATATTGCTGTGGATCAGCAGTCGAGATCACTATTCCATTTATCATCATTAATCTTTTATATTTACTGTCCACTACCATACAATCTAAAACTATGATTATTCTCAGGGATAATATTATGTGAGTTCAAGCTTCGCAAATTATACGTACCTTATATAACACTTCTTTTTTTATTTTATATAACAGATATAAATACGCTTGAAATGCAAAACTGCCAATTTATTCTGCAGAACGTTTTACAACCAATACAGAATCTTCTTCTTAATCTTCTCAATTAATTGAATACTAAATATATTTTAGCTTCTTTGCCAACTTTGTTAAACTACAACTCTAAACCTTTCTATATTTCTTTGTTTACGACTCTTCTTTTATTTATTTTTCTTATATTATAATTATCTTCTTTGATTAATGAAAATTCTTTCTTCTTTTCTCTATCTTTTTAATTATTGTATAAGTGTTAGTTTTATTTTATTATTTTCTATTTTCAAATAGATATTTAAGATACAGGTATAAAAAGTCAGTCTTTATTGCACGAACGGTTTAAGACATGAGCGAGTGTTTTAAAATACATGAGTGCAATGAAGAGACTTTTTATATGTGTATCTTACAACGTTTTATCTACGATCATAATGTTTTACTTAAAAGTAAAAAGAGTAGTCATTTTTATAAATATTTTTTAAGATTTGTGACTTATGTCATGTATATCAGCATGCTTTGATCTTTACGTGCTAAGTTGTTTAGCAACCAGTTTGTAAATTGTTAATAAATCATTTTTCATACATCTTTTGTTTATATTAGCGTGCAATAAAAATTTTATAACACCAGCTCAATAAACATTAACTTTTTATACGAAAATCAGTGTAAAAAGTAGTCACTTTTTGTATGATGGTAGATAAAAAAATATAACGACTTCCTTTTTATATGTTTATTTATCAAGCAATAATGACAGTTGAATTATCTTTTATTTTATTTTTATCTTGTAACTAGATAAAGAATAACAGAACTAACATTAACATTTTAACCTAAAATTGATAAAATTACAGATGACATTTACATTGACACTCTAACCTAAAATTGACATTAAAATTATCGAGCATTCGGTCAACCAGAAGTCTTACGTCATAATCTGTTACCAACGTAAATAACAACTATTTCAATACTATTCAATACTTTCACACCTAAGAAATGCAATTTATGTTGGTATTACGATTACTATGTTTATTTGCATCTCTGAAACGAAAGCAATTGTCCATTGTTGTATCAATGCAAATGTTTTGTCATCTTGGCAAGTTGAAACGTCGGAGTTTATTAGTAAATATTATTTTTTTCCTTGTTCTTTTACCATACCAAAATCATTTAATTTGTAATTGAAAAACTTGAGAAAGTCTTTTATTAATTATTTTCAGAAAGAGCGCGATAATTCTGGGCCTTTATTACGTTTAACTGCAGTACGAGAAGTGAGTCTTAAAACAGAATATGTTTAAATTTACGATTCGTATTACTTATTCTGTTTCTAAAAAATAATATTTGTTGAAAGTAGCGAGTGCTTTGGGTATCAATAAAAGTGTCTTTTAGAAGGTATCTGCAAATATTAAAAGCGGCAACCCTCTTGGTGATCCGAAGAATCGTGCTGGAAATAGAAAATAATTAATTACTGTCTTAGATAATAATCAAAGATTGGCATTACGAGATGCAATTGTATGACATATTTGAAAAGAAAGTCAGCATCATTCATTAATTCTATGCATATAACAATGAATTACTGACTGAATCGTTACAAACCTCGAAATACCTTTCAGGAATTATACCATGTTGTTTTACGTTGTATCAGAAGAGACCAAACAAATTTAGAAGGTATTCAAAAAGTACACCACTGAGAAAAACGGTTTTGTTTTGATAAATAAAGTTAGGTTAGTCTTAGTTGTTAGTTAAAAATAAAGATTTTGGCTGATGTACATTAAATTTTATAAAAGAGAAATTAAACAAATTTAAGTTAAGAATTTTATTTTATTTACGAGATATCGATTGTAGTAGAAAATGTACACTATTTCTAATTCGATTTAAATATCCCACTTTTATTTAGTGGTAATAACTACATAGGGTAATTCCACATCAAGTGAACCAATTTTTTGGAAGTTTTGACCATCACCCTCTTTGATTTTTCTCAAATTTGGCACAACTGTTATACTCCTAAAGATAAGTAAAAATCTAAAATATTATATTTTTAACTCAAGTGGTTCTTGAGTTGTGCCCTTCTAAAGTGTACAAAAATGAGTGATTTTGAGCATGTTGGTGTTTACGTTTTCCTTTATAACTTTTGATAGAAATAAGATAAAGGAATGAAACAAAAACTGTTTTAAAGTCCATCATTTGGGCTTTAAGATGGTGTGTTGCACGGTATACTTTAATATGAAAAAATAATTTATATTTCGCCCCTGAAGTCTTTGACCTTGAGTTTCTCAGAAAACATATGATTAAAAATTCTGAAAAAAATTGGACGTAGAGTTGCATATTTCTAAATAGAGTGCCATATTTCAACTGGGGATCTCAATGGAATCATTACTAAATTATTTTAACAAATTAGCAATGTCCAACATTTGAATCTACTTTCCTTAAAATTTGCTTGGGATATCTGGTATTTACGAAAATGTTGGTGCAGAACCAGCAGGATGTAGAAATGACGTGGTGACTTCACATTCTATCTGAAGACATCACATGGGCTAACCACCTCTTGCAGTTGTATTCACATGCAACAAAACCTGTAATTTCATATATTTCTAATGTAGGTCTAATTAGTTCATCAGATGTGTTATCTAACCCAGATTCTTTGTAAGTAATTACTCAGAACAAAGAGTAATCATTCATAAAACAAAACGCTAATACCAATAATATAGTTACCAATATTGAAAAATATATTTATGTTAAAATGTTGAACATTCCTATTTTGTTAAAATAATTTAGTAATGATCCCATTGAGATTTCAAGTTGAAATCTGGTACACAGATTTAGGAAATATGCAACTCTACGTCCAATTTTTTAAAAGTAGATCCAAATACAGCGACAGGTCGTACATACAGTTTAAGTTATCAGGAAATGGAATTAGCATGCAGTATTTTACATTAGTGCTGTGCATCAGATCAAAATTTTCTTTATTGTGTGTTATAGTGATTTTAATTTATTATAGTTGATAATGTGACCTTAACTTATTCTTTTTGAAAAGGACCCAAAATTTGCTACGGCAGCTCAGGTTTTTCTGAAGAGCAGGGGTCAATTGTTCTTACTTACTTGCTTCCACTTACCATATTTAATGAGCGCCACCCAATTTTGCCCTTCATAGAAAACTTCCCTGTATAAATTGGGAAAAAACACAAAAATATTAAATAAGAAATAAAAAAGAACTACTTAAGAATCGCTGTGTTTATTATAATACAAAGTTTCTTCTTTTAAATTACTCGCTACAATAAATTTCAATAATATGTTAATTTCAATTTTTTTGTTTCAATTTCAATTTCAAAATTTTAATTCAAATTTTAATCGATTATTATCGGAGGCGCGCACACTCGCCTTGATTTGAGTAATCTTAAAAGTGTGTTTTGAATGTCTTATAAAATTATATTAATAAATAAATGAAAACATTAAATATACAACGTGATGCAAATTTAATGTTACAATAACAATTTGTGCGTGTTTTGATAATACTGAAAAATTTTCTTGATATTGGTGTACCCAGGATGTTTTATTTAGGTAACGTTTCACAAATAATTTCAAAAAATTTTAAAAACCCGTACAGGAATTTGTTAATTAATGTTTTATCTAACCCAGATTCGTTGTAAGTAATTACCAAACAGAAAATAATCATTTATAAAACAAAACTCCCAATGTTCCCAATATTGAAAATATTATTAATGGTAAAATGTTGGACATTGCTATTTTGTTAAAATAATTTAGTAACGATCCCATTGAGATCCCAAGTTGAAATTTGGCACACATATTTAGAAGATATGCAACTCTATGTCCAATTTTCTTCAGATTTTTTAATCATATGTTTTCTGAGAAATTCAAGCTCAAAGACTTCAGGGGCAAAATATAAATTATTTTTTCATATTAAAGTATGTCATGCAACCCACCATCTTAAGCCCAAATGATGGACTTTAAGACAGTTTTTGTTTCATTGCTTTATCTTATTTCTATCAAAAGTTATAAAGGAAAACGTAAAAGCCAACATGCTCAAAATCACTCATTTTTGTACACTTTAGAAGGGCACAACTCAAGAACCACTTGAGTTAAAAATATAATATTTTGGATTTTTACTTATCTTTCGGAGTATAACAGTTGTGCCAAATTTGAGAAAAATCAAAGAGGGTGATGGTCAAAACTTCCAAAAAATTGGTTCACTTGATGTGGAATTACCCTATGTAGTTATTACCACTAAATAAAAGTGGGATATTTAATTTGAAATAAATCAAGAAGGGTGAGTTACAACTCATTGGTTCACTTGACATGGAATTACCCCATAGCCAAAATATACAACATTTCACAAACACTCCTAACCCGTAACCTAACCTAATTTTAAAAATGAAATGCCACAAATCATTTTCATCTTAACATGTTTACAAAGTAAATCACGTGACTAATGACGTAAGACCTCTGGTTGACCAAATAATCTATATATAACATTTACTTTGACATTCTAACCTAAAATTGACATTAACATTTATTTTGACGTTCTAACCTAAAATTGACTTTAACATTTTATCATTATACTAATATAGATTAATGCTGGGAAATTGAATAAAAGCAAAAAACCTTACTCGTTTTCTAATTTTCTTTTTTTTATTCTCTTTTGTAACTTTCTGCAGCTCTTCTGTTTTCCATTTGTTTTGTAAGTGATGTCAATACTTCTATGCGTTGACGTAATTCTTTTCTAATCTCTTGATATATTTTTATTTTTTTTCTTCTCTTCTTTCAAAAGTTGCAAAATGATCTCTTCATATATTTTAGCTTTAGCTTCTTTCTTTTCTTTATCTTCTTGTTGTACTTTAACATCACTGGCTTTCAATAACAAGTATTTTTATATTCTCTTCTGCTAGGGCGACCTTTTGTTTCTCCCTCCAAACTTCTTGTCTTCTATTTTCTTCATATCTACTATTTATAACGGTATGGCTTTTGAATCTTTTTAACAACATTTGCTTTTTCCATTCTGTGTCTTCCAACATCTGTCTTTCTTCATTTTGAAGAAATTGTCTTCTGTTTTCCTATCTTTTATTAACCTGTTTCTATAATAATCTGCTGCTTTTGTTTAGAGTTATCCACAACAATATATATTGATGATATATTGTTAAAAGTTGGTGAAATAAAATGATTTAATATCAACTTTAATTGTTAAATAACATTTAAAGTTATTTGATGTCAACCTTAACAGTTAAAACAATTCGTGATATGAGAATACCAAAAACAATCACAAATCATCAAACGTTCAGTGGTACACATGTATACCCCTAAATTTATACTGTTACCGGTGTGCAATGCAATTTGTGGCATGTATTTCTACCACTATCCATTCAGAGCAAGTATATGATCCCTTATTCACAAAATCCCGATTGTTGTTGGCAATGTTAAGGAAGGCATGTCAGTATTCTATGTGTACTTGATAATCTCTAAGTTAAACCACTTTGATCGTGTAGAGATATATATATGCAGATTCTGTTCCAAAAATTTGTTATTGGCATTATCCAATATTCAACTGACTCAAATGTCTTGAGTGAATGTCTTATCACGGTTTATGTAGTTGGATTCTGTGGTTATCGGTATTATACCATTGCATCTTAAATCACCTGCTATCTCTGTATATTCAGACTTTTCAACTAACCTTCACCTTGTCAAAGGGAAACACTCCCACATTAAGAGATCTGTTATTTGTTCCTGAGACACTGTTGATTCTTGTTAAGTTTGAATTGTTGACCAGTACAGTTTGCTAAATAAATTGTTATGATTTTGGCATGTTGAGTAATTATGTCATGATGCATCTTGACAGTCCCAACTGTTATACGATGATTGGGTATGATGATTAGGTATACGAAACTCTTTACTATATGAACCACTCTACAAATTTTACTTTACGAAACTCTAAAGTTGAAAACTTTTTAATTAGTTAATATATTTTTTACAGCTATATCCATAGTACATCTAAGGAAGAAACATTAATACATCAGGATGGAGAATCTACTAAAAGGTGCTTAGAAAATGAAAGCGAGGCAGCAGTTGCTTCATAACAGAACTTCCATGCTTAGATATTACTTTATATTTAATTTGTTTGAAAGTATATATGTGTGTATATGATGCAAAGATAACTAACATTAAGATGCGATTCTAGTTTTAGAACTGGGATAACTTAATATTTTTATACAAATTATTGTATACCGGTGGGGCAATATTGTGGGGAATTCCGATAACTCCTAAATGGTAACAGCTAGAAAAATTGTTCTAATACGGATGTAAACAGTAGATAGAAGCGCATCTAGAGAAATTATTTTCAAATATACAGGGTGTTGCAGAAAAGTGTGGCACACTCAAGGTAATTTTTTTTTAAATAGAATGCCCCAAACATTTTTGCATGTTTAACACCTCTCTTGGCAGGTTTATTGATATCTAAAATTCTAGTGCCATCTAATGACCGGTTTAGAAGTTATAAATCTTTTTTCAAAAAAATTTAGTTTTACATTATCCCACTTAACAGTTTACCGCTTTCACGGCCGCAACTGTGAAGACGAATTTAAGTAGGGATTTTGTTGCAGGGGCTTGTAGGGTGCTCTTCTTTAAAAGAAAATGGACCCACTATCTACAGGGTGTTCAAAATTAATTTTTAGATTTAGAGAACTTCAAAGCTAAAATTCACAACTTTTTCAAATGGAACACCCTGTATATTTTGTACTTTTGTGATGCAGAATTAAACAACGAACATTTTTTGTAGGTATGTCCCTATAGTTATTTGTAACCACTTTTGATTTATTGAGAAAAAACTGCAAGAAGTACACAATTAAAAAATTATTTATTTAAAAAATCAAGATTTTTCAAATAAAACAAAAGAAAAAAACTATAACAAATGCTCCATATGTTGCCCATTTGGACACACATTTCGATGCGCCTTTGGAACGATCTTTGTACGTTTCTTAACATTGCCGGCTTGATACTTCTAAAAGCAAGTATTATTCTATCCTTCATATTTTGGATTGTGGTTGGTGTCTCTGTATAAACAATTTCTTTCACATATCCCCATAAAAAGAAATCCATTTTTGTAAGATCAGGAGATCTCGCAGGCCATTTAGTGGGTCCATTCCTTCCAATCCATTTAGTGGGTCCATTCCTTCCCATCCATTGATGTGGGTAGATATTATTTAGGTGGTCTCTTACTGCATGTAAATAATGCGGTGGAGCACCGTCTTGCTGAAGCCACATCCCCTTTCGGATCCTTTGAGGAAGGTTCGCCAATAATTGTGGCAGATAGTTCTCCAAAAAATGAAGATAAATAGCTCCAGTTAATGTACCATCAAAAAAATGTGGTCCTATTACATGTTCTCCAATAATTCCCCCCCAAACGTTTATGGACCATCTATGCTGGTTATCAAGTTGTCTGAAAAAGTGGGGATTTTCTGTAGCATAATAATGGAAATTGTGCCTGTTAACAAATCCATTTTTATGAAACGTTGCCTCATCAGTGAACAAAACATTGTTGAAGAATGTAGCATCGTCTTGCATTTTACCTATGGCCCAATTACAAAACTGTAAATGTTTTAGAAAATCAGTTAATTCCTGGTGCATTTGAATGTGATATGCATGAAACTTATTTTTCTTTAAGATTCGACCAACAGAAAACGTCTACTTATTCCTACAGATGAACTCACTTCTCTCTGACTAACATGGGGATTCTCAATCGTTCCCAGCACAACAAATAACGCATTTTCTTCGTTCACAACATTGTTAATTCGTTCACTTTCACTTTCATACTGTACATTGCCGGTCCTCACAAATCTATCAAGCAGGTTTTGAAAGCTGTGAACTTAAGGGAGCCTCCGTTCAGGATACCGTTGGTGGTAAATTCTGCGGGCAAGCAAACAATTTATTTCCGACTCGCCCAAAACAAAAGTCATGTCTACAAATTCTTCGTTACTAAAATTCAGTTTGAAAAACTAAAACACCTACTAGAACTAAACACTGATGGTCGATAACTGCAAGAAATGTACGTTTTGCATACGTGCACAACAATTGCTAGATGCTTTAATGTTTTGTTGAACAAAAACAACCAACACACTTGACAACTAAATAAATAATTGTTTTTAATTGTGTACTTCTTGCAGTTTTTTCTCAATAAATCAAAAGTGGTTACAGATAGCTATAGGGACGTACATACAAAAAATGTTCGTTATTTAATTCTGCATCACAAAGGTACAACATATACAGGGTGTTCCATTTGAAAAAGTTGTGAATTTTAGCTTTGAAGTTCTCTAAATTTAAAAATTAATTTTGAACACCCTGTACATGGTGGTTCCATTTTGTTTTAAAGATGAGCACCCTACAAGCCCCTGCAACAAAATCCCTACTTAAATCCGTGTTCACAGTTGCGGCCGTGAAAGCGGTAAACTGTTAAGTGGGATAATGTAAAACTCAATTTTTTTGAAAAAAATTTATAACTTCTAAACCGGTCATTAGAGGGCGCTAAAATTTTATATATGAATAAACCTGCCAAGAGAGGTGTTAAATATGCAAAAATATTTGGGGCATTTTATTTAAAAAGATTACCTTAAGCGTGCCACACTTTTCTGCAACACCCTGTATATTTGAAAATAATTTCTCTAGATGCGCCTCTATCCACTGTTTACATCCGTGTTAGAACGATTTTTCTAGCTGTTACCGTTTAGGAGCTATCGGACTTCCCCACACTATTGCCCCACCCGGTATAGTATAATTGAAACTCATCAATTGATTTAAAACTGCCTGAGAAACCACAAACTGTAGTCCTCTTGTATGTTCTGTAAGTTTAATTACAGTTTTGTGAACTGTAATACAAAATAATAATCATAGAATATTTATGTGTGCTATTCACCCTCTTATAATCCAGCATCTTGCCAGCACTCTCTGAAGCCGATTGCTAAAATGGTACCAATTGTTAACATGTATGACCTCACAAACATTTATTTTTGCTTTTCCACCACTGATTGTTATCACAAACACCAATTGTTAAAAAAAAACAACTTAACTTACCATAAAGCAAAAGCTGGTTTTCATTTTTTAGTTGCATTTTATTTTGCAGAACTTGCTGTGCATTTGGTTAAAAAGCCATGTTGATTGGATAGATATTATGCTAGTTATGATTTTTTAAAATCTAAGTATATGTTTTATGACACCAAACATAGTGAACATCTTTGAACACTAAGGTGGGTAATTTATTCTAGTGGCTAACTGACACTTCGTAAGAATATATTTTTTCTGTAATCTTAAGGAGGTGGTTTAGGAGAGACTGCATTTTCACAGTAGCTATTTGTTTTATGCTACTGTAGCTTAGTACCAAGTTGTTTGAGGAAGGATTAATTTGTGTCAGTTTTATTGCAATTTGCAGGCTCGAAGTCCGCAGCATGTATTGTCATTACAAATGACGCAAGTTCATAAAAGTGGCGAACACTCACTACACATTTGTCCTGAATGTTATTCAGAACACATTGATAATGTTTAGTATACATAAAATAGATATTACGTTTTTGAAATCTACGACATTTTTTGAATTTTTGTTGTAAGTCGTTTAAAACCTACTACATTTTTGAATTCTATTGTCATTAAGTTCTTTAAAACATAAAAATATTTTTTGCGATTTCTTTGTACAATAATGTAACAAATATAGTAGCAAATAAACAATATTTGTTCAAAAACTCTTGAATACCAAGAGATATACTAAATGTCTAAAAATCTATTGCAATTGTTCTGCAATAAATTCTTATTGTTAAATTGATTTTCCAATAAAGTGTGTGTGTGTGTGTGTGTGTGTGTGTGTGTAGTTTTATCTACTCATTGTGTGCTGCTATAGGAGAGACAAGCTTGTAAGGGGCCCCTCCTCAGGGGGAAAGTAAGAGAAAGTTACAGCACAGTATAAATAACTACTAGTAGATCCACTTTCGTGTCGCCACTTTGAAGTCGTTAAACTAGCTTCGAATATCACACCCACAAATGACGCAGTTCACTGAAGTTGATCGGTCGCCAGCGCCTACGAATGCCGGTAAATAATACCCAGACTTATACTCCGTTAAATGATGTGACAAGTAAATTTTGTAAAAACAAAACTCACTTGTTATAGTGGTAGTAAAAGAAGAAATAGAATTGTGTGTATCAACAAAATTAATTGACGCCTATGAACAATTAGTTTTTTATTAACTGAATTTAAATCAAGGTACATAATTCAACATTTATTTACAACTGTAGAAAACGAAAGCTTTATTGTTAAATATGTTTCAATATAATAATCTTTTTACTCCCTTTGGCTGTTTTAAAATTTCTATTTATGCCTTTTAAGTTGTAATACACTAGCAGTCGAGCGTATAAATGATATTCGATTATAATCGAATATACCTACAAAATAGGGAAAATGAAATCAATTTACACCATAATAATAATTATTATTAACGCCTACATTAAATTATTCTATTTCTATTCTATTCATATTAAATTGATTTTATCTTTCCTATTATTTACTTCTAACGGGTTATAACTAAAATCTTTGCAAATACTTTTCTTTAAATGTCTTTGGTGAACTTTTTATTAAGTCAGCATAAAGAATTATCAGGTAGAACCTATTATGTGTTAGCAATTCAATTTTAAGAAACTGGTAAATATATACAAAAGTGAATTCTTAAATACGGCATTGTTTTTATGAGAACATTTATTAAAAAATAATAGTATATAGGAAAAAACAACACTTACCGTTGATTATTCATAGGTAACCTGAAAAAACACTGAAATTTTTTCCGATGTATTTATACAACCTTTGGCGGCAAAACGCCTGTGTTTATAATCTGTCTGCACCAATGTTCCACCCGGGACACTCCCAATGCACCACTTACGTTATACGGATCTGGTAAACTTGAAGTACTCGTTGCACGTATGAAGCATAACTGCTGTCTAGATGCTGTCAAGGGTGCTGAGCCGGGTTACTGTATATTATTATACTGTGGTTGCAGCTTGAGTTGATACCATGGTGGGAATGAAAGCCTTATGAGGGGCTCCTAATATGGCCAAGACTGGTGTAATAAATAAAATGTGGATAATCAATTTTGGTCATTCCACACAAAGATGAACATTTTTGTAGAAAACTTAGCTCAAAGATTAAGATAGTAATGGAAATCTCAACATTTTATATCTCAAACAATACCTCACTAACTTTAAGGTAGATTTATAGTTTAACTTTAGAGGACTGCAGAATTGCTTTCTAGGCAGAAAAATTGTAATCAATGGTTGCATACAGTGAACGTAACAGTTGTGGTGTAGTTATGAAAACATCAACTTTTACATTAGTTGTATTCTTTTTACCATTTTTAAGTGAGATTCTTACTTATTCTCATTATTTTAGTAAATTGTTCTGTTCTATTTACTAGGGTTCCTAAATATGAACTGAGCTGTGTGTTATTTAGAGTTAAGTCACGTACGTTAAATTTTCCTAGCATATTTTGAAAGCATTTATTAGAAGGTTGGTAGTCATGAAAATTGATTTAATAAATTAAACTGTCAGTATGACAGTTACATAAATATAAAATTCAGTACAATTAATACTTTATTAAAAGCTGTCGTAAACTTGATATATGTACTATAGTAGTTTTAAAAATTCTCTACAAACAATAAATAAATGATAATGTGCACATTAAAAATAAACATGGCAGCATAACCTAAAATTTATAACCGACAGCTGCTGAATGTTGTCACTAAAGTAAAAAGAGAGAAAAAAGTATCTCTGTTTCAGACAGCTTAGTTTTGGCCTAGAGATAGATTTTGACATCCGTGTCCTAACTCTTAAATAATGCAGTTAAAGTTTTCATTTAGGAACTACTATTTACTAGTCATAAGTGAGTTGGTACAACTTCTTCCCCCCCCCCTTGCGCCAACTGAACCTGTGCTTGTTATTAGCTTACTTCAAACCAAAGATTAGAGAGGATTAAGATAGGAAGCTAAGCGACAATGTTGTAGGTATTGCCATCTATAGTCTCAGGGAGAAGCAGGTTGGTCAGTAAAAAAGTAATTGATGTTTATTTGTTTGTCATTTTTTGGTAACCATTGGTAACATCACCTATAAAAAACAAATAAAAACCTGTTTGATAACTGCCAAAAAAATCATCTTCAAAGCATCGCCAAGATTTTGAATAGTTTTTGGTTTTGGGCGAGATTTGTTCTCCAAATTGAAAGAAAAAAATGGTTTCGTATTGCACAGTGGAAAATTGCCGCAATAATAAAAACGATCATCCTCAACATACTTATTTCACGTTGCCAAAGGACGTAAATATGTAAGTAACTTTCGGTTGTATTCATTATTATCTTCAGGACTACTTTTCCTTTTTTTGTTTCAGTGCAAAGAAATGGATAAAAACATATTGTTATTAATACTCACGCCCCGTGTGTAATGAAATTCATTGCTCCCAGGTCAACGCATATTTATAATGAATGTATTACCAAATGTATAACTTAATAGGAGTAACAAGAATTGGTTATTATTACTGTTACTGTTATTGTTATTACTATTAATATTATACTGAAAATAAACTACTTGTAAACATTTAACTTCAGCATTATTTCTGTGTATAATCTGTATTATACAGTCATTATAATGTCTATAAACAAACCACTAGATTTATTTCTTTTAGATGATTTTGGAAATTAAATAGATAGGAGTAACTATTTTTAGTATATTATACTCTTTTTCCTGAATTTGGAGCCATCCATATTGTGGCGACATCTCGCATTCAAAATTCGATGCCAGCCGTATTATCATGATCAACTTCATTCATTTTCGCCGTCAGCGAATATGAATGGCCATGATATTGTAGCGAATATTGCGACATCTAACGCCTCAGGGGGAATTGGACCACAAAAAGCGTAGTCGTTTTTTTACATAGTGCTCTTATGCCAGTTTCCTATCTTAACCCTCTCTAATCTTTGCTTCAAACTATGAAGTAAAAGTTTTTTTTGAGGTTATTATTTCATATGTAAACAAATGTTTGATCATAGAAAGTATATGTAAATACGTAGTTTATTGAAAATGAACTTAAGCTACAGCAGTTATCATAGTATATTGCAGGAAAGTAATATAAAATAATATTTTCCATCATCCTTGTGAAAAACACAAACGATTACAAATTTGTGGTTATGTTGTGTGTTTCTGCTTGTTTACATAAACATGTTTCTATGTTCTTTTTACTTTTCAATGGCCGTAGTTAATCTCACTTTGTCTTAGTTAGTTTAGTACATCTTATGCCTGGTTTATACAGTCATTAACAACTAAGACATTATCACTGGTCATTGTCATTATGTAACTAAAGAAAAGTAGACCGGTTTATACAGCAATTATAAATTAATATTAACGCGTGCGCATACTGCTAAGAGTTAGCATTACCGCCATAAATATTTGAATTTTTCGAGGGCAACTGCATGATAATGTAGTGGCTAACCTGTTTCGTTTTCCAGCAGGCATGCGCACTTGCGATTGACCTTGTATAATTATCAGAAAAATTAAAATTGAACCAATTCTTAATTCGTAGTTAATTACCGTTAATGACAGTAATTTCTTAGTGAGTTGTATAAACCGATCTGAGTAAACACCATCTTTTAATTCTCAGCTGTTTAGTGACAGTGATAATTTCTTAGTTGTTAATGACTGTATAAACCAGGCATTAGTACTAAGACGATCTGTGGTAAAAAGAATACACCTACTGTGTTGCGGAGTGATTACCATTCTTTGTTTACACTACTTGTAATGAGCAGTCTTGCTTGTAGTGAGAAAAACTGGGTAGCTGTTGTCTTGCTATGCTCAAAACATCAAATAGTACAGTAAAACTAGCTCAAAAATTTACCAAACCCAAACATCCAAAAAAAAAAGTTCTACCCCGTGCCAAATTGTTCTATACCCTCCTCGTAGTAATTGATAAAAAGTTGCACAACCCAGAGCGTCGGGTTTGGAGGTGAGGGGGGTGAAAATGGTAAAATTGTATGTTTCAATATCTTCGCAAATATCTCGAAAACTTCACTATTTAAAAAATTAATCTATATTAAATTCCGAACAAAAATGGTTCTATGCATTTTTGTGCTGAAGGCAACGGTTGCGGAGATACGGAAGCGGTAGAAATATCATTATTTTTCAGTTTGCTTGGAATTTCTCGAAAGCACTTGAGAATTAGCAGGTTTGCGAACATAATTCTTTCCGGAAATGTGCTCGTAATCCAAAGCACTTGTATAACAAAGCGAATTTCTCCATAAGAAATAATGGAAACTTAGATGATTCGTGCCGCAATTATTTCGTATTCATATAAAACAACACAACACTATTAATGAATGCTAATGAACCTAAGGAGAGTGGGGATATCAACATAAAATGAGATATCTTCCAAGGAGATGAGCTCAGCCCGCTGTGGTTTTGCCTAGCATTTAGATCTCTCACCACAGCTCTCAATAAATTAAAAAAGGAATTACAGCTCACATCGGCACATTTGAGTCATATACGGTATAAGGACCTAACACCGCTCTAGCTGTCAAAGAGAACTACAAACCAAAGGAGCAAGTAAAAAGTATCAATGACCTGAAAACGCAGTGGAAATCAAAACCTCTCCATGGCAGATTGCTGATTCCAATTGTGCAGGACCTGCACAATTGGAAAAAGAAGAGATTGATGCTGATGCAGTCGTCTTCTTCGTCGAAATTCTCTTCCATCAGTTCTTCTACCGGTGTGGGAGGGAGCTCAAGCTCTTCGTCATCATCATCCTCATCCTCGTTTTCTAGTACATAGATGCTTTTAGACAATTCCTATGACACTTTTGACAAATGGAGAAGCATTTAGGGATGGTTTCCTGCACCCACATTTGCCACTGTGTCTGTCTGTGTCTGTGTCTGTGGTGCACCGGCAGAAAATAATTTTTAAAATGTCATGTGATGCGGCAGGGTCTTCACCTTGCACAGGAACGAGATGGTTGACTGGCGTACGTGCCCACCCCCACAGTTCAGGGAATCCCTCTGGACCTGCATTCCAAAACAGCCACCTACCATTTTCTTTTCTTCCTGGGGAAACCCCCAACATCCACCAACTTGATCTAATCCCACTTTTGTCAATCGTCAAGACACCAATGTAAAAACTCATGTCTCTGATGTACATGTCTAAATACACAATATTTCATTTCTTTAAAGGTATAACCATTATATAACGAGAAATTGCAGTACACGGTTTTGTGTCACTAGCTGAGAATTTTTACAAAATCTTCAAATTGCTCTAACTTTTGATCAGTTGAAGGTATAATATTGAAGATTATACTCATTTTAAAAGAAATTTAATTCTCTAAAACTTCTTCTTGGACACTTTTTGTCTCAAATGAACAGTTAACGAAAAACGTGAGGCAAAATTTTTTTTGGAAATTAGCGACTTGGACGAGCGTATATCTCTAAAGCCCAGCACTCACGATCCAACGCCGCAGTACGATTAGGTTGAATACAACTGCTGTACAATTTTGTTGAAGATCGAATGTGTACACTCACGTCACAACCTTGCAGTTAGAAGTTTGCATGGGTGCAGTAAGAATGTCAAACCAAAAAGCTCTTTTAGTTGTTCTCGCAGTTTGTACAACCGAAAATAAAAGAAAATATTACAAGAAACAAAGATGGTGGTGCAAAAAATGGTTACTGAAACGGAATACCTATTGCCACACTCGGTTTTTTGGAAGAGTTACTGTATCTATAATGTCTAGCGTGCTGGACTTTCACCCAAGCAGGCCAGGTTCGACTCCTGTTGCCGGCAGATCTGGTTAAGGTTTTCTGCAGTTTTCCTTAGCTGTGACACAAATGTGGGATTTGCGCTGTTCTATCTGTAAGTCGGCTGCAGCCGCACATAGGGCCTACGTAATAATAATAATCGCCCCCTCTCTCCTGCACAAGCTTATAGCTTCATACACACGATCAGAAATACTTCAATTTCGTCGTATCCAACCCAATCGTACTGCGGCGTTGGATCGTGAGTGGCTTTAAACTATAACAGATACGAAAAATATGAATAGAAACATTCTTGTAGGAAATTTAATTCTCATCAATTTTGTACACACTGCTTTTAAAGCTATGGCTAACCGTTTTTGAGATATAAGCGAAAACCTAAAAAAACTGGACCTCTCCCCCTCACCCTTTACCACTGCTCCTCGATTCCAGGACTTTTAGTATGTTTACCTCTTAACTAGTCCAAACAAAACCCTGAAGTCAATTCTTGCCATCCCGACATTTTCGTCCCGACATTGACTGGCCTATAAATTGACATGCATAGTTTCTGCTAATACCTACAAAAAAAACAGGAAAGATCAACAATGTGGCAAATGATTTTTAAACATATCACTAGAAAAGCACAATTCTGTTTACGTCTGCTGAATGCAATCAATGAAATGTTTTTAATGGTGATTCATTTTTTATGAAAATTGGTAATAAAAATATAAAAATTAGAATGAGGATTTTCATTTGAAAATTAAACCTTTTTAAATAACTTCAGTACAGGTTGCGTTATGAAAATTGAGTAAGCCACATACTATTATTGTTTGATTTCAGTGAAAAACTAAAGAAAGAAGCATTAGTCCAAAGGGCGACCGCAAAATTTTGACACTCACCGAACATATGATTAATTTATGAAAAATGTAACATGATTGCACTTAATGGCCTAATTAAGTCTAATTAATTACTACTTTGCATTTGCTACAAAACATCCAGATGAAATTTACAGGATTTGTAGAGAAATACCTGTATTTCAAGAATATCTTTGTCAACCTTACCCCACCCCTGCCCAACTAACCACCCCGACGAGGCAGTTTTGCCTTTTCCACATTTACTTTTTTTTCTAATTAAAGTTTAAACTGTTCAAGCAACAAAAAGATTTGTCAGTCTAATCAAAACTTGGTAGAAATATGTGGCAGACTGTTTTTTTAAAGTGCTGCATCTCTCCTGCTCCTTCAAAAATCGGTCTGCCAGCATTTCTACCAAGTTACATGATTGATGTGGTTTTTACTCCTCCAATTGGGACATGCTGCTTAGGGTGACCATTAATTTGCAAAAGTTAAAATTTTTAAGGTCCCTCCCCCTAAATCATTTTTAAAATGCCAAAAAAGCTGCTATACAAAATTTCATCCCAGTTGGTCAATATTAATTTGTGCCACGGAGAGGTTAAAGTTTAAATGAGATTTAACATGGGGTTAGTGCATTTCTAGAAACTTTATGGTATAACTTTTTCATGTTTCTATGTTTTAACGTGAAATATTGTATCCTACTTACGTTGTTGAAGTTGCTTAACATGAATCTGATGCCAAAAAAACTTTGACAGTTCCTTGAAAACGCTCATTTTAGTAAAGTTGACTGCTTTTTTGACAGCTGTCAACTGTCAAAAGTTTTTCTGACAATTTGAATTTTATCGCATTCGTGTTCAGCAGTTTCAACAACATAACCTAGGAAGATAAACAAGTACTCTAGAAATGCACAATTTTATATGTACCATAACAGGGTGAACAGAAAGTGTGAAATGAATTCATTTTCTTCAAGCTGGTTAATTTGATCAAAGATTGCTTTGACAGATCATTTTTATTTTAATTTTCTCATGTTTATAGACTATTTTGTACTAGGGTAAATTCAGGAGAGACGCCACAGTTGTCATATCTCCACAACTAAAAATGATAGAGATATAGTTCTATCGCATTTAAATAACATTATTTGTAAGTATCTATGAAATCAAATTAGCACATGCTCGATTGTTGCTGCGCATGACGGGTCCTTAGAGATTTAAAACAAAAGTTCAATGAAAAATCACGTTAAAATTTAAAGCGTGCCATACTTATTTGATTGCTGTAGGTGTAAATAGGGAGATGAAAGCAAAGTAAGTACGTAATTTATTTTTTGTGGAGATCTTTATTAAATAATAAACATATATTTTGCAAATGTGTGTTATATTTTTAAGCATGGAATCTCCCCCATGAAATGAGGAGACATGTGACAGAGAGAGACCCGTGAATGCTGAAAATTCAGTGCTGGAAAAATTATTTCGTTAAAAAACGAAAACTGATTGGATCAAGTGCTCAAGTCCTGCAAAAATGGCTTAATGAGTATTGTACAATGTACGCCCCATACTGTAACGAATATAGAAAGAAGAAAAATATAAAAATGAAGAAGTAGTGCACATGGCATCTCATCTCATAAGTATGGCATCTCTCCTACAATATGTGGGATAGACACCACTTTACTAACCTTTTTATTTTTTTATGTAACTGTTGATTCTGCCATAGATAAACCTGGATTCTGCTTAAGAAAACTTTATAATTGTTTTTATTTGTTGAAGAAGATAAATGTTTAATTAAAATAAGAAATATCTTTAATAAGTGCAAAAAACTTTTTATTGCGCTCAAGTAAAATGGGTGGTGTCTCTCCTGAATTTACCCTATACTGTTTGCTTCACCCAACTAATAAGAGCATAGCGCAGTGATTACGCCGGGTGTGTACCCACATTTTAACATGTCACCTTATGCACGCTTCAGGTTGCCGATTGAATTACCATACTATCCTCTTAGTTTCATGAACTCATCTGTATAGAATGTTCTGTAAGCAAGCGGCAGACGATGGATTAATGCAGCAGTTCTCAACCTTTAATATTTGGGACCCAACCTCTCATATCACTTTTAAGCGTGCCCCCCCTTTCCAATGATTTTTTTGTGGTCCTAATATTTTTCTTATATCTAATTTTCTTTTGGTGCTGATATGTAGCAACAAGGCTAAAATTGCAAACACTGTATTTCTCGAGTTTTTATTATTTTATTTAAGTATTTTTAAGAATGATATTTCACTTTTGTATTAACTAAATGTATCTTCTGATTTTGGTTTCATTAATCATAAATTTCAAAGGTTTTTCGAGTTTTTTGTGTTTTTTTCATGTCTTCGCTCCTCCAACTATTGTTATTTTGCGCCCCCCACTAAGAGGGCGCAAAATCACCGGGCGAGAATCACTGGATTAATGCTTTTAAATGTAACACTCATGTACTATCCCAGTATAATATTCATTATTAATGTTAGTGTATCGATTACATGGCCTAGCACTATGAGTACTGGTCAAATAAGTATTTGTAGTTAAGTTCCGTTGACCCGGGTCAGAAGTTGGGTGGGTGACCCCCTATAGTGGTACAAAATGCAACACACCATTGCAACCGGTCGTGCTTTCGGAGGGCACGTTAAGCCATCGGTCCCAGTTACCAGTGTTATACTGGTACTTGTTAGGTCATGTTAGAGGTGCTAACGTGACCTGGAAACTCTGACATTCAGGAGCTGGAATACCGCATTCTTCAGATTGTAGGCTCCCCGGCAACAATATATATATATATATATAAACCAGCACTGCAGGCCTATTGGCCTATGGCTTGTATCTTCTTTTTCCATAACTTTCTGTTCTTGGCCATTGTTTTCCATTCCATTATTAGCTCAAACTGTTCTAGGTCCTCTTTTATGTCCGCCCACCATGTTTTACTTGGCTTTCCTCTCCTGTTTCTTTCACTTATCTCCATTTTGTACATTTTCTTCGTTAGGTCTTCGTCTTTCAATCTTGTTATATGTCCCAACCATCTTAATCTATTTTGCTGTACAACTATTTTGATACTCTTCTCCTGGTATATGTCTGCTAGTTCCGTATTCGTTCTTCTCCATTATCCGTTTTCTTTAATTCCTCCAAACATTGTCCTTAGTTACTTCTTTTCCCATATTTCCTACATGTTCCCAATTTCTTCTGTTAACACCCACGTCTCACTCGCGAATGTCGCTATAGGTCTTATAACTGTTTTGTATATACGCACTTTCGTACTTCTTGAGATATTTTTATCGCTTAGTATGTCCTTTAAAGCCCAGATACATCTCGAACCCGCTGTTATTCTTTTCTGTATGTCACTTTTGTATTTACCCTCACTTGTAATCTCTGCCCCCAAATACACCACTTGATTTGTTATGCTCAGAATGTACTGCTTGTTCGTATCTAGTGCTCTAACTGTGAGATTTTGTGCTTCCTATTCCCTAAAATCATATATTTTGATTTCTCTTCATTTATCACCAACCCCACTTTTAGCGCTTGTAGCTCTATCTTTTTGAACACTATTTTGAGCTCTTCCTTCGTTTTTGCAAATAACACTACATCATCGGCATATGCTAAACACTGCACGGAGTCCTTAAGTATATTTTTTTCTGTATTTAGCTCTCCTTTCCTAAGCACGTTTTCCAGCACTATGTTGAACAGCGTTGTAGATAAAGGGTCTCCCTGTTTTAAACCTACATTGCTTTCCACTGTTCTCGATTCCCATCCTTGAAATCGTATCTTAAACTTTGTATTTTGTAAGGTCATCCTTACCAGTGCTATTAGCTCTTTACTAAATCCTAATTCTTGCGTAGCCTCGTAAATCTGTGGTCGTTTTATTTTGTCAAATGCTTGCTTAAAATCTATGAATAATGTATGTAGTGGTTTATTCTTTCGCTCGCATTTCTCATGGATTTGTCTCAGTATAAAAATGCAATCAATTGCAGATTTTCCTTTTCGAAAGCCTGCTTGGTATTGCCCAATTTTACTTCTAGCCTTTTCTTGGATTCTGCTGTTTATTATTGATGCCATTATTTTGTACATAACATTTAACAGTGAAATAGGGCGATAGTTCTCTGGTTGCTGCTTATTTCCTTTTTTATGTATGGGGCATACTATAGCTGTGGACCACTCTTCCGGCATTATTTTCTTTTTCCATATTTCTTTAATCATTTCATGTAGTCTTTTCCCTAGCTTCTTGTCTGCTAGCTTAATCAGCTCTACTACTATTTTATCTGAACCCGGACTTTTGTTGTTCTTCATATTTTTTATCACTTCTGTAAACTCCTTCCATGTGGGCTCATCAGTGGTTTGTTCTTGGGTTTGGTTTTTGTTCATTTTGCTGCACACTCTGTTCTACAAATAATTTCTTGTAGTGATTTATCCATATTTCCAAAATTTTCGTTTCATCCATAGTTCACCCTGATCATTCCTCATTCCCACTGTTTGTGTTCTACTGCTTCTCGTTTGTTTTCCTTAAGGTTTCTATAAAAGGCTCTGGTATTTTGATTTCTAAATGTTTCTTCCAAGGATTTTATACTCTTCTCCCTTTCTTCTCTTTTCGTTTTCCTGCAACAATCTCGTACGATAAATAAAATAAAAATGTTACTGTATAATGCTGTGAACGGGGTGAACAGGGTGAACGGTCAAGCAGTCGTTAGAGATGTCGGACTTCATTACTAGTATCCGAGACTAGCCCGAAGATAGAGGGAGGGCAGTCGTTAGAGGTGTCGGGAAGCACTAGGATTCGAGACTAGCTTGAGGGCAGACCACACGGCGTTCACCCTTAGAACTGGTCGTTGTCTACCCCATCCCAGACTTGTCTGAGCAACGGATGACGCGATCAGAGTTAAATGTGTGGTAGAGTTATGCCGAGGTGTTTCATTTACATTTCACCGAAGTGTTTCTCGACAATGACCCTAAAACGTTGCGGAGGGAGCTCTGCTAACGAGGGGGTCCGGTGTGAGTGGATTAAATCTTAGCTGACATGACATACAGATGAATGGAGGAGATTCAAGTGAGGTTTATCTCGGTTAGGGAATTCGCTCGCTAACCCATGAGAAACTGCAAGTCACCAGGTAGCGTTTAGGAGGTGACAGTACGGGGGTCTGATATATGCTGTCAGTTCCAACGTCGGATCCCCAGAAATCGTCTAGAGACCTACACTTAAAGGATGTTGATGCGAAGATACATAGCCTCTCATGTTCAAGACAACTTCACCTTAACGGGTACACACCGGGACGCTGCTTTAAAAGGGTCCTTAAAGTAGCCTCGAAACGAAGCTCTGTCGAGGGCGCACCAGGCCTATAACTGGGAGATTGGGGTGGCGAACCCATTTAAAAACCAAGTCCCGCCACATTTGAGCTTGGATTCGATCGGGCAGTAGCCCCAACCCCTGGCCGGGGAAGAACTTATGAAGGTATGAAAGAGGACTGGAGGGTTCCTTCTATTAACTGAGATAAGTTGGGGGAATAGTCCTATTGCTGAACTAGGTACTTAGCCCCGTATGAAAGAGGACGGGAGGGTGCCAGTGGGTGAGCATGTGTTAAGTCAATCGCTCTGGTACTAGCCTGAATAGCTAGTAGAGGGTGGATAGGCAACCTCGCTCCGACCAGACCAGTGAGCAACTGGGAGCAATTGCTGCGCAATTGCGCGCTGATTGAGCGTATCTCAATTACTTCCTCCTTTGGAAGGAATGTGGGGGTATGTTGTTATAGGAACACCACGTAAAACACACATGTAATCATTAATGCTGTATGGATTGATGATTTTTGATGGTCTGATCATTATTTTCTACCATGTATCCTCTCCAAATATGCTCTTACTGCATGTTGCACTAATATGAGATAATACTTTTGTATTATTTATTTATTTATTTTTTGTTGTAATCATCAAACTATTCATCTGATAGAGAATATCTATTTTGTTGAAATAGTAATTTCGTTTCTTTAATTTTTGCTTATTTCCACTTATATGAAAAACTTGGATCTGACTTAAATTGCCTCCAACTGTTGGATAAATATTCAATTGAAAGGAATACATTTGTAAATACAAATATATTTGTGTAACATAATATATAACACATTACATAAAATATATACATAGGTATTATATAAAAATTTTACATGGTATAAAATAAAATTTGAAAGTAACCTACCCTATTCTAGATCTTCAACTTTATCCCAATCGGCTCTATCACCTCTTGTTAAAAACACATATGGCAGAGTTATAAGCGTAGTAACACCTAATAGCACCCAAAATAGTAGCCTCCATTCTTGTAATGTATTCTGAAAATTGCAATAGAGTTTATTTTCAAACGTCCTATAACAAAGGACTTATATGATTCAGTTGGCAAGATATAAGTGGCATTTCTATGGCACCACTTTATATCTTTATATCACTTATATCTTCCGGCGGAGTATAAAACCTGTTGCTTTCAAGATGTGTGATAGTTGTGGGATTACTAATTAAATTCAAAAATACATCAAAATCATGAACAACCCCAGTAAGCAGACTGACGTCATTTTAACGTTGATTATTGGTCAATCATTACGTCATTTTCACCTTTGAAGTGACGTTATAATGATGTTAACAAGATGTGTAAATGTCACAGCCCAAAGACGTCATTTTATGACGTAAAAAAGACGTTATTTTATGACGTAAAGAAAACCTCATGTAATCATTTAAATGGCGTTTTATTGATGTCTTAAGGACCTATTTATTTCTACTTTTGTAAATAAAACACCCTAATTTGAAAAAAGATTTATTATTTAAAATTCGTAAACGTAAATATAATCACTATTATTATATTATTATACTTATATGGCGGCTCAAAAACGCCTTTTGTTTTCGAGGCGTCAGCCAACACGTGCATACTTCCTCCGTTCGTTTCGGTGAATTGTATAAAATACCATCCTAATTTACCAACGCCGACACAAAACTGCAAGAAATGCCCAGAGATAAAATACCACAAACATATATTTTTTATGAAAGATGTACACATCAAGCCGCTGAAAGGAAATCAACATCAACCAACTTTTTGCACGGATTCGGCTGCTCCTTCCTTGCGTTGTTTTTCACGATCTTTACCGATATCGGTCACGTGATGCTAGAACACTCAGAGTTTGAATTTTTGAAACGTATGCACTATATCAAGGCCCGGATTGTACCGCCGAGTTACCGAGAAAACCTCAGTGGGCCGGTGAGTTCGGAGCCGAACTGGGCCGCCTCAGTCAATGCTGGTTATATTTTTTTTTTAAAGAAAAGATCAAAAAGAAATTTGTTTATAAAATAAAGTTCGTTTTAAAAATATCTTAATAGCATGACGTTATTCTGGTTGGCTTTTTATGTATTTGGTTGGTATTTAACAATCGCTGATGCTTGACAAATTGCATACTATAAATATAGACGGAAAAAAATTTGCTTATTAAAAGATTGCAGGTAATATCAAAAATCTTTACTTTCAAATATGCGTCAACAACGTATTTTTTAAATTTAAAAGTAGCCACTTTTGAGAGTGTTTCGAATTTTTAATTCAAATTAGTGTGCATTTAAATCAAAAACTTATTTAGGGGGTTGATTTAAATAATTTTGTTTTTAATTTAAAAGTAAAATAAACCTTATGAATGGTAGATTGTAATTAATTTAAAAGATTTGCTGCTTTCAAACAGGAAGTACCAATATTTATTTTAAAATGGAGTGTTTTTTATATGAATGTCAGGTTGTTTTTAATTTAATAATATGCTGTTTTACTTTTAAATGCAGCATTCTTTTAAGTTAATGGCGTTAAATGCAAAACACTGTTGAATTAAATATGTTATATTCTTTCAGTAAAAAAACAACTTACGCTAAAGTAAATGCATTTATTTGAATATCGAAAGTAAGGATTTTTGTGATAAAAACTGAAATTTCATTCAGTGTATGTTCACACTGACTTAAGCATGTTTTAAAGATTAAAAAACAGCTGATTCAAATAAAAAAATGTTTTAAACAGCTATAATCAAAAGCTCATTCATTCAGAACTCCTATGTGTATTATTATTATCGTATGTCACGTGGGCCGCGCAATTTCGCTTTTCGCTAAAATCCGGACATACTTAGAGCTAATTTTCAATTTTTCCTAGACATGAATGCATTTTAAATTAACTGCTTAAACCGTTTCTGGTATTAAAATTCATTTTTTCTAATTTTCCTTTGCAGTACAAAGCGTCCAAGTTAAAGTTTGGCAAACATATTTTATCCACCAAGAAATGATTAAATTACTCTTAAAAATATTAGCGTTCAAGATACTGCCCAACTCCTTTATTTGTATATTTTCACTTGAGTTTTAAAAGCCCTTTCAGGAGCCTCCAATATCGGAGCTTAAATACAACATAGCTCAGTTATTGCTCTTTTATATTTCAAAAATTCATTTTGCCATAATTTGCCTTTTTCAAAATAATCAAGTTTATATAGATGCAGGTATACTAGGTACTACCGGGACACTTCGTTTGACTTAATCCATCCGGAATTAATCTGTTTGGTATTTAAGTTGAAAAATAACTTAAATATGAACTTTGTAAAGCTATTCAAGCAAATAAAATATTTGTATTTCAAATACTTATCAGTCTTTTTTTATTGTTTATGTCTACAAAAAGAAAACGTAAATTTTTTCCGAATTTGTAGTGATTTCTCAACTATTTTGTAGTTCTTTCCGACTTCGAAGCTAAAGTAAAAAAAAAACTAACCGTTCAAAATAGGCTTAATTACAATCTTCAAAGGAATGAGAACATTTTCAGAACCTTAGTGACTGTCAAAAAAAGATGTAAATCTGTCGAGGTAAGAGCTGATCTGGCAATGAGTGCATTTCTCGTTCAGTTGCAAAAACAATGATATCCAGTTTGTTTATCATTTTCTTCAATCTCGCCCTGATACTGCTAAAAGTGTGAGAAAGTACCACGAAGACAATGTTTGTTTAATTATTATTTATTTAAAATAATTATTTTTCCAAAAACTTCCCCACTCCCCCAAAATAATTCTCTGGATCCGCCCTGACATGATAATTGTTTGGCAAGATGATTGTTCTTTATCTGTTAGATTTTGTATTCCTAGTAAATTTATTGCACCAAAGAAAGCAGTTGGGAATTTTTTCAATTGTTTCAAACTACTCAGAAGTAAATTTCTTTATATGGCTGATTATATGCCAGCTTCAGTACACAAACTTTTGATTCATGGGGGAAATATTATTACACACGCTTTAGTGCCAATTGGCCATAATAATTTAGGGATTTTAGAGAATCATTCAAGAAAAATATCTAGAATAGTAGACAGGGTGTTCCACAATGCTGTTTACATGCAATATCTCCCTTATTTGAAAAGATAATGTAATCAACAAAAAACTTTTGTGAATGACTCAAAATGGACCTTCAGAAAACATCCTTAAACGCTGGTTACAAAGCAACGTTTAAGAGATCATGCCAACTTTATTAATTTTTCAAATTGCACCCTCTTTGTGCTTGCCCTCTTTTTCTTCACGGAAATGTATTCTTCACATCATTCTGCATACGGTATATGCCTTACTTTATTATCTAATGTGCATTGAGGGGTTGAAAAAAATATTTTTTATAAATTGTACACTTCATATTCACTAACTAAATTATTTATTCAAAAAATATGATTAGAGCCGTGTCTACAAAGGAAGTACTGAGGCACTTTAAAACCCATATAAAGTCCACAGGAGGGCATTTTGAGCATTTGCTTTCAGTTTAAGATAAATTTAATTTATAAAAAATATTTTTTCAACCCCTAAATGCACATTAGATAATTCAGTAAGGCATACTACCATATGTAGAATGAAGTTAAGAATACATTTCTGTGAAGAAAAACAGAGGATGCAATTTGAAAAATTAATCAAGTTGGCATGATTTATTAAACATTGCTATGCAACCAGCGTTTAAGGATGTTTTCTGAAGGTCCATTCTGAGTCATTCACAATACTTTTTGGTTGATTTCTTTATCTTTTCAAATAAGGGAGATATTGCGTGTAAACAGCATTGTGGGACACTCTGTATAACAGAGATATCTTTATTTATAATTTACTACTGAACTAACTCTAATCCTGTATGTCTGCTTTAAGAACCAAGTTAAAAAAGAATATTAAAGAACTATTACTAGAGGCCAAAAATTTATTGGAGTTAGATTATTAGTTTTTCTAAAAATCATATTCTGACAAACCACGATCTGATAAACAAATCTACTTATACTTTTAATAAATTTACTTGCCGTAACCATTTGGAATATAAAGTTTATAGTGGTTTCGTTTAACTAAAATAAAATGGTTCGTCATTTCGGTATCATTAAAAGTACTTATAGTTATGAGTATATGGTAAAAATTTCATGAAAATCGGACAATAAATAACCGCGATATGGGAGATTGTCCGGATTTTAGCGAAAAGGCCCCACAGTGGGCCGGTCCGATGAAAAACTCGGGCCGCAACTTCACTAAAATCCGGGCCTGACTATATATGTTTATTTTGTTTATAAGAATGATTGAGTCTGCAACAAGAATAAAGCTAAATAAATATCAAGTAATATTTTAGCGCTAAATGAGCACGATATTATTAGGTTTAATTTATTTATTGAAATTCAATGAATATACCTATTAATTGTAAATTTAATTTATTGTAAGAATTTTTTGAAAAATTTCCAGCAAAATTTTGGTTACAATTTCCACAATTCTCGTATATGTAAAACGGGTCTTAGTTAAATTTTTTAAGGAAATTTGTCGACGTCATTGAGACGTCTTAAATGTACATCCGTCATACTGGTATGATATCATTATAACGTTATAATTGGGCATTCGTCATCTGCGACCAAACATGTCTAAAAAATCACGTAAATAAGACGGCACTCTGCTTACTGGGACATTTCAACTCTTTTATTACATTTGTTAGTTAACAAAAATAAAGCTTTTAACTTAACAAAAACTTCTAATTATTAAACCCTTTGAAGTTGAAATTAAAAGTACAGTTGTGCATTATCGCATTTTGAAGAAATCACTTGAAACATCCAAATGAATACTAAATATGCTTCAGTGTTCATTTGGGTAATGCTTCAGAAATATTAAATTTACTGTCCCTGCAAAGAAAATGTGAGAAAAAAATAAGAGCAAAAATTCTTGGTGTTCTATAGATCTTGAGGTACTTGTGGGGTGTTTAAAAATTGCGGTATTTTAAAAGATTTTGTCCCCTTTTTCAAAGATTTTTGCATGTACCAAATGCCCTGGTCCAGAAATGAAAAGGTCATTTTGGGGTGTCTAAAATGAGGGATTTTTTGAAGTGCTTCGGGATTTTTTTGGTGATTTCTAACCATATTTTTCATGTGCCCAATTTTTGGTCTAAGGATCTTGAAGTACTTTTGGGGTGTCTAAAAATTGGGGTATTTTAAAGGATTCTTTCCCCTTTTTAATTATTTTTGCACGTGCCCAATGCCCTGATCCAGAAGTAACTTATTGATATCTACTGAAGTCAAATGGGATTCCGGAAAAAGTAAGAATATCTGAAGAGAACGACACAAATTCCTAAACAATGAGGGATACAAAATTAAGGAACAAAAACAGAAAAGTACAGTAAACATGAGAACCATACCAGGCTTGAAACGCTGAGTATTTCTCTGAATTTCCTAATGTGATAGAACATGTATGTACTTATAATGAACGATGAAAATAAACCTATGTCCGGTTCCTGTTGATGTTTTTTAATAGCTGAGGTGAAAAAAAAACCTGATCTAACATATCGTTTGTTTGGAAGTTCTCATTTAAACTAAGTGCCTTGTTTCACCAATGTAAGCAATATTACCTAAAGAAGGAATGCTGTATGTGTACTTAGGTACTAAAGCAAAACGACTATTGTTAGGAGATGGCAACAACTGATAGATTTCTTTAGGGTGTAAGTTGGTTTTGATGTTGTGCCATTTAAGAACCTTTAATCTACCTTTAGCAATTCTATAAATATAATGTCAGTAAGCAGTAATCGTAAGGACAGTAGGAGGTCGATACGACACACAATCCAAATCTGGGATTGTTCTTGGTCTATCCTGGGTCATGTTTGAACTTATAACAAGTTTTAAGTTTATAATAAAGGTTACAGTTTAGATTAGAAAAGCAGTAACAAGATAGAATGGCTGTTTTGTCTTTTTCTCAATATATATGCCATGGTCAATGATTTCATCCAACTGCCATGGATAAGCGAAAGACAATAAGTCTCCAATCAAGTAATTGTGCAGCTGTATGAAGACAGTCGATAGTACTTACTTAATCTCCATAGGTTTGTGGAATAAATTAGGCTCAATGAAGAGCTACAAGTAGCCTATGGGATAAAATTGAAATAGTATATTAAAGAACAAGTTTTATACGACATGATTTATTGCACGAATGCTAGTTTAAAAAACGACCGCGTAGCGGGAGTTTTTTAAAGCATGAGTGCAATAAATGTCTTATAAAACGAGTTCTTTATACTATTTTTTGTACTTTGCACCTCTGTTTTACTAATTTTATCCGTTTTAAAATAAAAATTCGCACTTTTAAAATTTGGGGAATTTTATCGTGGTTGGTACCAACAATCGATAAATGTAAAATTTTGACATTTGAAAATTCAAATTTTAATTTAACAATGATTTCAATGACATTTCATTTGTCATGGTTCATGACTGACAACCTCGAAAAACTAAATTACACTAGTTCTAATTCGAAACTCAAATGAGCTAGTTCAGCACTACTTTTGGTTCTGAATGAGCCTTGATATAAACGCAAAGTAGAAAAAAAGTTTTATGAAACCATTTTCCACACGTTGAAAGATTTGACGATAATACTGTCACCAAACAATGCAGAAACGTGAAACCTGCCAACGCAAAAGGAAATTTACCAAGCAGGTTAGTCTTTGCTTGAAGAAATGAAAAAGAATAAGTATTGTATAACTACTAGCTTTACAGTCTAATAGGTCCTAGTTTTTCCAAAATTAAATTTAGAATTCTGTTTCCTAGGTTGGCCGAGTTTAAAACTGAGATTTTTTCTTGTATTGGGTGAAATCCAGGTAATGCAGAGGTTATCATACATTTACCTAATAACCTAAGGGTTGCGAATTTGAACCCGACTCGGGATGATAATCGCCATCTTCTCAGATTACAATAAAAAATCGTAAACACTATGCCAATATGATATTTGGCATATTGAAAATTCCTACTGGGAATGTATCATACCAACCCATATGGTCATACCATTTTTTAAAATTTAAGCGCCTGTCTGCACGGGAAGGAATTAACTTAAGTCAATGAAATTTTTTGTGTAGTGTGCTTAAACAATATGCAACTTTTTAGGGGGTGAGACCTAGTAAATTCTAAAAACAAAAATATCATATATAAATAAGGGACACTAAACTTTAGCATGACATCTTAACATTGTTTTACTTAATACTGCCCTTGGTAATTCTTTGGCTAGGCACAGGCACAAATTCCACTTGGATATTACCGAGTTGGATTCGAATTGTATTCATTCGGATCCTTTTTGCTACATTACTCCAAAAACTTACATTTTTTGTAACCGTGGCTGTTATAGTAGGAACAGGAAAATATGCTAATGCTCCAAGTCCATTAACAATCGCCATAATTATGCCAGCAAAATTTCTTGTGATATCCAAAACGTTAACCTTCATTCCAGCATAAAAAGGTCCCATAATAAACATGCCTAATACGAACATCGAAGCCGCTGCCATTCGCTGACATCCAAAATAAGAAGCCATTACTACACAAATTCCGGGACCTACATTCCCTGTGGACATAAACAATAAAAATTATAGATGATAAAATTAGTAGTAACATTCTGATCAACTTTGTTACCAATAAACGTATAAACTTGACGTATGCGAAGTGTTGATACCCATTTTTTGTCGATAACGTAATCAGCAAGAATCCCAGAAAGAATACTGCTTATCCATAGCATTAAATATGGAAGGGAATTTAATATTCCATTCTCTGTGATATTGAATTTTAGCACGTTCCTTACATACATGGGTAACTGTACGACAATAAGAAAGAATATTAGGTCATGTCCTACTTGGCCTCCTAAGAGTCCCCACACGCAAGGGTCCAGCGCTATTTTTAATATAGGTACTTTAAACCTCCTTGATGGGCCTACAAACAAAAGAATTTGCATTATAAGACCTATGTAGTTTAAGATTAAAAAATCAAACATTTTAAGTAAACAAACAGAAGATGCATTCAGGGATGCACACAGAGGCGGGCTTCAGGCCTCGAAGTTAGGGGACCCCTCGGAGCCCCCTACGCAGGACCCTCACCCTGGACATGCGACAAATAAAAATTATTGGTGTGGGAACTCACTTTGTCGCGAAGAGTGAAACAAGAAACAGTTCATATCGTGTACAGGCGAGTAATAGTTATTTACGTGCCAAGCTTTGTAAATTAATCTTTATGGGCGAGCTGGAAAATTTGGTGGGGCGAGCGACGAAAGAGCGAGCCTCCATAATCCAGTGAGCACAGTAAAGATTATTTGCAAAGCGTGTCGCGTACAAAGTCTCATTTCCACTTTCACCAGCGTTTTTTTATTAATTGCATATTTTTTATAAAAAGGCATTTTGTAACCAAGTGCGGTAGCACAATTTATAGCTAGGTGTTGTCATGGTGTTGTGGTTAAGCAACAAAGTAGTTTCCATAGCTTTTTGTTGATGAGCATTGTAGCAGGTCTCTTTTAGGAGCCCGTAAAGTTTTACAATGGCTGTAGTTGTAACTACTCATTTACTTAGTTACCATAAATGCCTGTAAACTGTCATTTACATAGAAAGTTGGAATAAAAAATTAAAATGATTACACGATTGCAACGATTGCATCCAGCATTGGTAAAACTTCGCTTATGGATTAGGTTTTCATGTGTGAACAAAGAAAAAATAGCAAATACTAATTCATCTTAGAAAGAGATTTATCGCATACTTGCCAAGCTTTACAATTATAGTAAGTTTTTTATAAAGTTGGTGCTACAGATAAAAATTTTTAAATATAATTGTACGTATTTGTATGTATATTGTATTGTATTTTTTAAATATAATACGTTTGTCATTTTGACACAATAACCTAAATTGTGTTTGAAACTTTTTAAAGTCAGCAATTCTGTTTCTTACGTTTAGTAACTAAAGATAAACAACTGATACCGATGTACTTGCAGAAAAATAGTACCATTTTATAATTTGTATTTTTAGATTCAATTAAATTGAATCATATCAGTTACGTCAAAATGACAAACTATTTCTTAATTATTTTTAATTTTTTTTACATAGCACCAACTTTACAAAAAATTATATAAGTAATATTTTTAAGACTTGGCAAGAACACCATAATATCTATCTTTCTCAGATGAATTAGTATTCGCTATTTTCCTTAGCTCACACATGAAAACCCAATCCTCAAGCGAAGTTTTACCAATGCTGTATGTATTTAAATGTATTTAATATTTATATTAATAATTATATCTACGTACTTAGTTTTTGATAAAAAACAAAAGATATATGTATTGTAGTAATTGATTTATACTATGGGGCCCTAAAAATTTGTAATGCTTCATGCCCTGTAAGTGTTAAGTCTGCCAGAGAATGCACATCACACTAAGAGGCGAGTCCTTTTGATTAAATTATGCCTTCTTACATATGTCGAAGACATTTACTATTTTCTAGTCCAAGACAGTAAAAACACCTGAGAAACAGAGTTGAAACTCTTTCGAAAAGCTCTCTCCTACCCTAACTAATTCTTTAACTAAATCGACTAGCAGCTCAATCATTAAGAAACATACCAACACATATTAACATGTATGTATTTACATTGATGGTTTCAGCAATCCAACCTGCTATCGATATATTTATTGATTTTATCAGAACACCTAATTCTTTCCTTATTACTAATATTTTTGAATGGTTATTCTTAAAAATAATGGGCCGTATTCTCATGCCACTATTAAAGGTGTATTTAACTAAAGTTAAATTAAGATCAACAAAAAAAAGAGATAGCTTTATCTAATTCTAATAGGTGAGAAAAGGTTAGAATTGGTCGCCATGGTAATTAAACATGCTATTAACTTAATAGTGGCATGAGAATACGGTCCATTGTAATTGAGAATGTTTTTATTGTTTTAAATTAAAAGAAAAACAGAAGAAAATCATACCTATTTCTTGTCGTAACATATCTCCTTCTTTGTCTGTCATATAGGGATGCTTTGCAGGCTCCGAGTGACATACTAACATGAAAAGCCCATACCAAACCAGACTGCTGATGCCCCAAAAATAAAAAACTGCCGGCCAGCTTATATGAGCCATCAAATATGCCGATACGAGGTTTCCTGCTATACTTCCTAACTGGTTTCCTGTATTTACAAATGCTCCCAGTGAACTACGTTCCCTTACAGGTACCCATTTGGCCAAGAAAGTTGATATGCATGGATAAACTGGACCCTAATAAAAAAATACTAAAATTAGTAATTTAAATATTTACAATTTTAAACTAAAAATCCGGGCTAACTTGTTGGGTGAAGTACATCGAGGAGATCTATGGCATCAAGTCAAACATGATGGCAAGATTGTCCTATATTGAAAGCGTTGTAGTAAGGCTTATAAATGCTGAAATGACCCTTGCTGATCTTAAATTAATGGAAGGTCCCATGTATACAGGCTGGAAATCAAAGCCACCGGTGCTACAGGTAAATTTCTAGTTTGTATATAGTTATTCCAGTCATCTACCTCATTTGTAAACAAGAGTCTTTTATATGCTATATTTTTATTCCTGACAGCACTTTTACAATTACTATTGAACCGGCTATTATTCATACTATTAACTTTTACAGTTTTAATCGGCACTACCTGATCCATTGCTGATGACATTTATAAAAACATCAGCTTCATCATTAACATCATCTAATAAGTATCCCCAATCCTTTCCAATTAAAATATTGACCATATCATCATACTTAATATTCACACCAATTTGTTTAGCTTCTGCTAATTCAACGTTATTTACTTCCTGTATACTGACGTGTACTATAGCATGGTCAGTTATTATATAATCTTTTTCCACATAGGGAGGTATTGTGTAATCATTGCTTATAACAAGATCAAGTGCAGATTTTGAATCCTTATATACCCTGGTATACTCTGTGGTCAACTGTTGCATTTCTTTATTTTCAATACATTCTTGTAGCTTTCTTTTTCCCTGACAATATTTATCATAATGTATATTAAAATCCCCTGCAATAATTACACTACAACCGCTATGCGAATCATATAATAGTTATCAACCCAGTTCGCAAATGTTTCAAGAAACTCATTCACACTGCCGTTTGGGGACCTATAGAAACCCGCTATACCATATCGAGGGCATCAGATCAGAGGGGCGTATCGGCCAAAATTTTTATCTTCAATTTTTATGTCGTATTGATTTCTGGTATCGACCTGCGTGTTGTCACAAACGGGCGAATGTTTTGTAAGGCCAGATTAATGCCTTACAAAACATATGCCCGTATGTAACAACACGCAGGTCGATACCAAAAATCAATACGACCTAATAAATTGAAGATCACACATTTGGCGGATACGCCCCTCTGATCTGATGCCCTCGATATGCTGAACCATTTAATTTTATATCCATAGACAATAACCAAAAATTCATTTCCACAACTAATATTTAATATTAGCAACTTTTATTATATATTTTTTTTGTAAAAATTAATACTCCTCCCGTATGCCGACTGCTAGAGTCACAGCGAGCCATATCATATCCCTCGATCTGTAACTCGAAGTCCCCAAAATCGCTAGTAATACAGGTTTCCGTCAAACATACAATTAATGGTTTATAACTTTGTACATAAATTATTATTTCATCACGATGTTTATAATAGCTCTCTGCGCTAATACATGAAAGAAATACTTGATTTTTACATCCCCAATCCATCTTTTTACCCCCTGAGAATTTCTTTAATTGCTACATAGTATATTCCATTCTAGCATGCCCATCAATCATTCCATCAATTTAATCTATTATAATAATAACTAATTTCATTAACTTATTTATCAATTTAGTTTAAATTGTATTAATTTAATTCAGCTAAAAATATTTTTATAATTCAGGGCAGAAGGACCTTGGTCGATAGCCCTTTGATGTATGTATGTATGCTACATCAATAAATAACATTATTAATTAATTAATTTACACTAACTAACAAAACTCGATGTCGTGCGATTCTATAAACAACAAAAATTCGGAAAAATTTTGATTTCTATAATAACTAGTCCTAGAATTTATATTAGACATAAGCTCGTGTATGTGTGGAGAGAATTGCTTCACGAGCATTTGAGAGAACCCTTAAAAGATTCTAGATTTTTAATTTGGTTTAGAATGTTATTAAAATAGTGTCTAAGAAATACTTGTAGGATCCTCTACACTTACCTGAGCAAATCCTATAAAGAAGCGTACAATATACACAGCCCACCATTCACCTTTAGTGATTGCTAGTGGGGTTAAGGCAGTAAGTACAGCCGACAGAGCCATGCCGCCACCAAAAACATGCTTTGCGCCAAACATATCAGCCGCAAATCCGCCTGGAAGATGAGTAATTACATATCCTGGGAAGAATGCTCCTAAAATGTGCCCTTGTTGATGATAAGTCCAATTATAAGTGCCACCCTAGAAATAAGTATGAGATTTGAATTGAGCCAGTTATTAACCTAGTATTAATGCTCAGCTAGCATTGCATTTCCTTTTTAGATACAAATCTTGCCTGGACTCCAGGAGAGTGTAAATTACAAGCAACTTTGTTTTACACTTTAGTATCCAATGGAAAATCCAAAAGGATTTTTAATAATACATATTAGTCTAAGAGAAATTTAAAAATTGGATAAACATTTTGGTGAAGATGAGAAGTTCCAGGGCAATTGCCACCCAACCCAAAAAACCCAGAAGATATTTTTCTGACAACCTATTCGCATTACTTACTTATATTTTAAATAATTTCCAAGTATTTTCGTTCATATACGATGCGTTTTAAAAGTAAAAACTAACATTAAAATCTCGAAGTGGTGAATTGTTATTCATATCAATTGTTACCCAACAATTGATATAGATTTCAATAAATTGTTAAGCCATATCAATTAGTTGAACAAAATAAATCCTTACAGAATACCGTTTTTGACACATGAATTGTTATGCTTGTTGCATATCAATTGTAACAAGCATAACAATCTCAACAATTTGCTTACAGAATACACCTGATTGTGTCCCTCATGTTTTGTAGGGGTTTAATTAATTAGTTAGTTAATTTAAGTTTTTAGATGAAGTTAATTTTTATTAAGTTGAATAATGATTTTACATTAAATAATATTTTGAATACAAACAATGAATTCAAAATATTATTTAATTAATTTAAGATTGTGTGCTGCTGATTGACTCGATCAGACTAAGGTTGACTAAGTCAGTAGTAATATATTAATTTTTCCCAACAGACAAAATGCTTATGGTGGAAATATAAGCTAAACAAAATAATTATAATAACATGATAAAAGCAGTTGTTACATAAAATAATAGAGTGTGAGAACAATATACCAGTGAGATAGTTAATAGTAATACATTAAAATGCAGCGTTATGTAGTTGCTCATAAAAACTATTATTTTAGACTAGCAAGATTCTCCCTTGAAAGGTTGATTTTCTTATAGATATATTGATAGTTATCGATAATTATCAATATATCAAATAACGAAATTAGTGGTTGAAAATATCAATATTTATCGATAGTTATCGACATATATCGATAGCTATCAATATTAGCGATAACTTTTTGATATCGCCCACCCCTAGTAGACAGTATTTTTCTAAGTTCAATAATGTGTTGCTGTTGATGATTGCTGCGATCTGTAATATTTCTTTGAAAAAAAAAAAATTAAAACGGTTGTATCAGTATTTAGTTAGATTTTTTACAAAATTTTAAAGTGTGCAGTGGAAAACAATGATAACTGTGTTTTTATTGCCATAATAGCATATTATGTATTAAGGGCTTAATTGACTGTGTTAGAGCCAGCAGAGTCAGTTAGCGCCTGAGTCGAAAGCCGAAGGCGCTAAGACGATAAAGGGCTCTAATACATTAATTAAGCCCGAAATGCATACGTTAGTTTATGTCACGCCTAAGTTTAAATTAATATTTAATTTTAAAATAAAAATAATTTAAAAAGTGCAAAACTTCAAGTAGGTAGGTGCAGTTATAAAACTTCAAGTAGGTAGGTGCAATGGTATATATAATTACTGTTGTTACTATGGAGACGGCGTAAACAAGGGTAACTATTTTTCAACAGGGCTCTAATAGTTATTTATGTATTAAGGGCATAAAGAAGCTTTTATGGCCAGAAGCGTTATTTCTAGCCCGAGGCGTCAGCCGAGGGCTAGGAAAAGGCTGTAGGGCCATAAAAGCAAGTTATGCCCGAAATGCATACACTATTTTATGCACAGATTGTTTTTATCTCAAATCTATTATTGTGTAAAAAATATAATTAAATGAGTACGTAGGTTACATCAAGCCGCTGTACGTATACTTATGTGCTTATATACGAAGTACGTTACTATAGTTACTATCTAAAATACTTAATTTCAGCTTATTTTCATTGGTGATAAGTTTACAAATTATATTAAGAACCAATCAAGTTCTACAAATACAGCTCTGACATTTAATTGACGTTTCATTATTGCCCGTCGGATCATAAAGAGGCCCTTGGGGCATAAAGAGACAGTTATGTTTAGATAAATCTAGCAATAATAGTCTAATTATAATGCATCTGTGCATAAAAAGTTTTAGAGCCCTAGAGCTCTAATTTAGCAACTTACGCTCTAAAAACAGGCCACTAAATAGGTCATAATCGCCCAACCAGACATATATAACAAGACATATAATAAAATATTATTTTATTAATTAAACAAAAAAAATTTTCCTAGTTTAAGATTATGTTGTTAGTTTTACTGAAATATTTTTTGTAAATAAGTTTTTCAATTTGGTTTAAACACCTTTCATCTACGATCATACAAAAAGTGACTACTTTTTATACTGATTTTCGTGTAAAAAAATAACATTTATCTACGATCATACAAAAAGTGGCCACTTTTTACACTGATTCTCGTGTACAAAGTTAACGTTTATTTTATAAAATTTTTATTGCACGCTAATGTCAACAAGAGATGTATGATGAATTAATGATTAATAAATATTTTACAAACTGGTTGCTAAACAACTTAGCACAGACAAATCTAAGCACGCTAATATATGTACACATGACATAAGTCACAGATTTAAAAAAAATATCAAATACAATGAATACTTTAGTAAAGCGTTATGATCGTAGATAAAACATTGTAAGATACACGTGTAAAAAGTCTCTTCATTGCACTCAAACTCTTTAAGACACTCGCTCATGTGTTAAACCGTTCGTGCAATAAAGAATGCCTTTTTACACTTGTATCTTAAATATCTATTATTGATAAATAATAACGAACTATCTTGTAGTCTACCCACAATTTTATTTGGATGAGATTGTGGGTAGACTACAAGATAGTTCGTTATTATTTATCAATGTATGCCCACTAAAAGAATTATGGAGTGGTTGGAAACTATCTATTATTAAACTAGTGTTATAAAATTTTTATTGCACGTTAATGTTAACAAGAGATCTATGATAATAATTTATGAATATTGATTGTTCACTTTGCAAATGCACTTCTCCAAGAAATTAACGCACCACCAAACAATAACCAAAAGTTTGAAGTTAATTTGTGTCTAGACCATGTGTCCGATTTCAATGATTCTTTTTTTGTATGATACGTTTTTTATTTGAAAATGTGAATGTACTATTGTTTAATCAAAGAAATTATTTTGTTATGAATACAGTGTGTAACAATTGCGACGTGTTTTTTTTATAAAATTTGTAATACCCTGTAACGTTTAACAGTTACACCAGTAAGTTAGAATTCATATCATACTCTAGCCTTATCATTTCTTAACATTCTCGTTTTTGATTCACTTTATTATCTCTATTAGTATCGGAAAAACACAAGTTTATAGCATGCTATGAAAAACAGGTAAATGTGAAAAGGCAGTTAGTTGACAGGAGTGTGTTTATTAATAATAATAATAATAATATATATATTTTCCAACAGGTGGGCACCCAATTACAGGAAAAAAATTTAAAAATTACAAAAACACAGTAGAGGTTCGACATAAATACGAAATACAAATATAAGCTACAATTAATGTAAAAACATAAACATGCGTAATACAGTATATAAATAAATAATAACATAATTATTAAAACTAACATTATACACTAACTTTAGTTAGTGTGTATATAACAAACATCTCAAATCAAGGTATATATGTATCAAATTTGGTAATATGAATAACGTTGTAACAAACTTTCTTAATGTCTGAACATAGTATGTTCTTTAATTAGACATTTATCTCAATAATACAACTTACAATATTATTAATCGAATCAAAGTGAATATCACACTTGCTACATATCTGATTAAAATTATTGCACATGCTTGTAATAGGTGATTTTTTTAGTAAGTTGGTTCTCCTTGCATCCAAGTAGAATGACATATTAGTACGTGCATTGAATCGTGGGACATGAAACAAGCTAAAAACTTAAGAAAATATCTTTGAACTTGTTCAATCTCACGAATATGGCATTCATAAAGGGGAGACCAAATTACCGCGCCGTACTCCAGTATAGATCTCACCAAGGCTATGTATAAGGCTCGTAACGTCTGAACATTTGAAAAGTGTTTACAATTTCGGTAGATAAAGCCATACATTTTAAAAGCTCGACTAACAATGTCATGTAAATGTGCAGCGAAATCTAGCTTAGGATCAAAGATGACACCTAAATCTTTAAAGAAATCCATCCTTTGTATAGCAGTGTCATTGACGGTGTAGATATAACCATACCCGTTTAGTTTTTTTGTAAAAGACATAGTCTTACATTTAGTGATGTTTAGTGAAAGTCTATTATTGTGACACCAGTTATCTACTGTGTAAAGATTATTATTGTGTTGATAGCTGTGTTTTTCCAATATTTTTGTCATATGGAACGTGAAACACAAAATCTTACTCGTGAAGAATGTGCCCAAGCATTAATATTGGCTGACAGCGATTTAATATGGCTCATATAACTGTTTCACGAATGATACAAAGATACAGGGAGACTGGAAATCATGTTCACAGACCGGGACAAGGAAGGAATCGAAAAACACCCCAATTAATGACCGATATTTAAGAGTCTCAGCTTTATGACAACGTTTTGTAACAGCGTGAAGTCTACAAATTCAGCTACAACAAGTAAGTGGTTTACAAATTAGTGGGGAAACTATTAGACAGCGACTTAGCATGTAATTTGAGACCTAGAGTTGCTGCTCGAGGTCCAGCCTCAACCAGAGAGCACTGGAGTGGAGCGCTAGGCTAAATTTTGCCAGAGAGCATGTTAACTGGTCAGAGCCTCAAAGGAAATGTGAGTTATTTACAGATGAGTCCCGATTTTGTCTTTACAATAATGATAGACGTCTTTGTGTATATAGACATCCCAATGAACGATATTCTCAGTGCAATTTATCCAACATTATTTGGGGGCGGATCTATGATGTTCTGGACAGGTATTTCTTTGACCGGTCGCACGGAACTTGTCGTCATAGATAATGGAAGCCTTACAGCTGAACGATACATACGACAGGTTTTAGATAACCACGTGGTTCTATATGTGCCATATATAGGGCAAGGATTTATGTTAATATAGGATAATGCCACACCTCATGTAGTTGGAGTTGTGCAAGATTATATGGAAGAAGTCGGAATTGATACTATGGCATGGCCAGCCAGAAGCCCGGATTTAAATCCAATTGAAAATCTGTGGGATAAACTTGGTAGAAGATTACAAGAGGAACGTAATCAATTAAACATCTTAGCAGAGCACGGAAACTGGTTCAAATTTGGGAAGAATTGTACCAAAATGAAATACGGTCGCTTATTTTAAGTATGAATCGGCGTTGCCAAGACATTATTCGTGCTAGAGGTGGAAATACTCACTATTGACACTCTTTTGTTTTGGCATTTTGTTGCTTTGATATTAACTTTACGTAAATCATGTTATGCTATAAAATTGTGTTTTTCCAGTACTAATAGACGAGACAATAAAGTGAATCAAAAACGAGAATGTTAAGAAACGATAAGGCTAGAGTACGATATGAATTCTAACTTGCTGGTGTAACTGTTAAAGTTACTGTGGGTGTTACAAATTTTATAAAAAAAAAACACGTCTATATTCATAAAACAATAATTTCTTTGACAAAACATTAGTACATAAATTATGTAGAATGTTTTCTACACTTGTTTTGGTTTATTAGACCTTTCTCAAGAGAATTTTGTTAGTTTCTGAACTAAAACTACACTACAGAAGTTGCCCTTGTTATTTTACAATCCCTACCATCTGGTTTTAAAATTTTTTCCTAGAAAACAAATCTATTAAGAGGGTGTTCATAAAACTTCTTTGGTCGTTTACAGTGAATGTGTTCTTATTATAAGATTTTTTAATTTCCAATTGTTCTAGCAAATCTGATCTCTTACCTTTCTTTTGTACATGTAATAAGTCTACTCTATCTACATCTACAAAATGATTAATTATATCTATACAATGGGTGGCTAGTCCTGACAATTTCTTATTATACAAAATATCGCGTTTATGTTCCGCTAGACGTTTCTTAACATTTCTCCCATTTTGTCCAATCTAAAACACTTCACAGTCTTGACAATAAAGTTTATACACACCCGATTTGTTCGTTGTTTCCATTTTATCTTTATTATTAATTAATACTTTCCCTATGTTATTTTTATTTGCACAAATTTGCTTTCCTAAGCTGGTTTACTATCCTATCACTAATATGGGTATATTAGTTGATGAATTTATAGATTTTTTTAACTTTAGGATCGCATTATAAAAGGTTTTGTTTATATTTTTTTTCTTTGAAATCATACCGTCAATTGGTTTGTCCTTGTAACCATTGTTTCTAGCTATCTGTTTTATAATATTTATATAGTAATATTATGTTTTATAATATTACTCCTTTGTGTAATTCTTTTCATCCAGTGGAAACGTTTCCAGCCGGTGAACTAAACTATGGAAACTAGATAATTTGATACTTCATGGTTGACTTGATTTAGCATGAATTACTATATCTGTACTTGTAGGTTTTCTGTACATGCCAAATTTTAAGCAATTATCACGTTTAACAACCTCAATATCCAAGAAATTGAGAGATTCCATTGTGAATTAGATTTTTGTGCTAAGAGTTTATAAAAGTTAGAAAATGTGATAATTGCCGCTTCAATCTCACTAATCAATTCATGTATTTCGTTTACAAACTGGTTGCTAAACAACATATCTTTTAGTACATAAAAATCAAAGCATTTTGATATACATGACACAAGTTACAAATTAAAAAGATATATCAAATAAAACAAATAGGTTCGCTAGTAAAGTGTTATGACCATAAATAAAACGTACCACTCACATGTAAAAAGTTTCTTCATTGTAGTCATGACCTTTAAAACACTGACTCTTGTTTTAAACCCATCCATTTGTGCAATAAAGAATGACTTTTAACATTGATTGCAATAATAAAAACTACACAGTTATCATTGTTTTCTATGGCACACTTCAGTAGCGGTGGATGCATATGTCAAACCTGGAGTACTTGCAGTGTAACACAGGATGATATACTGCTTTAATGTGTGCATACGAGCATGATAGTGATATCCAGTTTGTCGTGTGTCCCGAGTTTAACATATGCACCCACTGCCACTGGCACAGTTGAAAATTTGGTGACTAACTAAATGCTGATACAACTGTTTTTATTCTTCTTTCAAAGAAATATTACAGCAATTATAATTTGTAATACATTAATTGAATTTAGAAAAATACTGTCTACCAGACTAAATTTAAAAAAAAAACTGTCTCTATTTAAGGAAAAAACAGTCGACTATTGCCGACATTGAAGTTGAAGTAGAAAATAAATTACACTTAGACTGTTTTATAGTGGCCTTAGACTGTTTTGGTTTTTAGTTTACAACTGTAAACATGAAGAGCTTTGGTATGAACTGGGAAAATAACTCCCCAAAAGACTACTTTACAAGAAATCGGCATATAACGTCCCCATAATACAAATAAAATTTCCCTTGAAAATGGTTATTTTCTTATTTTGTGATCAAGTGTCAGCTATAAAATTTTGCATTTTATATTCTGTAATTTGAGAGTTCACGCCTAGTCTAATACAATACCTCTTTGAAATCTGTACCACAAATAATAGTTTTATACATATCTAAAAGTTATAGAAAAGGTGATGTGTGGACAGATTCCAAAGTACTTTTCCTATTCAATTTGACTCACATATGAGTATAATAGGTATTACTTTAACTAATCGAACCTAGGAAATTAAAAAGTTAATACAAAACTGGCCCTTGGTTATCAGTAAAAATAAAACTTCAATCATTTTGGTAGGAAGGACATTTGCAAGTTTTATGTGATTTCGTTCTTCCATATTCAGTAAAGCGAGACATTTTCCAGAAAAAAAAACTACTTTCATTTACATTTTCACTCACCTTTACTTCAACTGGTGGAGACCCTTTCAGTTCCGGACATGGATCCATTTTGGAAGTCTCATTACCTTTTGCTTGAGTTAATGGAACTACTATTACAACAAGTGCAATGTTCAGACATACTCGCATAGTGTATGAAAATAAGACTCCCAGAAATGTCATCAAACATAGTACATATCTTTGAGGAATAGTTACTCCTTAAAATCAGTAAATATATTATTTCTGTAAAACAAATCTGAGAAAATGTATTACTTCCATAAATACAATATTGTGGCTTGACAGCCATACTGATGGTAATCGCTTACACTGAACTTTTATTTATCTCATAACAGTTTCATGAATTATTTTTTATTTAATAAAATAAAAAACATCAACAAAAAGATTGTTTTTTTGAGATGATTAACAATAAATTATTGTACATTATATGTCAACCATATGTTAATTATGGTTGACTTAAACTAACTTTGATCCCATTAGATCAAAAAATAAATGGCTTTTGAATGTATTTCTAAATGCTAGACTATACATCGGTGAGAATCGACTCAAAGAAAAAGTTCTAAATATGTATATCATAGATATAAGAAATTATGCAGAAAGCTTGAATTCAAAGCTCAGTCAAAAATCTTCCTTAACATCTTTAAGAATGTTACTTTTTGAGATAACAGCATATGAAATGTGTAAAATACATATAATAGTCTATTGCTCATAATAAAACACCACTATTAAACTAAATGTAGATGCGAGAAAGGTTCTAAGCTATGTCACACACATGAACGCTCTCATTAATCGGTTAAAAGAAAATGTAATAGGTCATCCAGTTGCTTTTCTGTTGTCACAACACCTAGGAGAGTATCTTATGTGTACCTATATTATAGAGACATCTTAGTCGCAAGCAAGCCTTAAAGTTGGTTGTAATTTAAATCGACTATTCAAGCTGGCATTATAAATATGTCTTAATCACCTACAAGCATTGTTGCCTCCCTCGATTAAAGCTTCTGATAACCATGAACCCCAAATGCCATTCCTAAGATCTTGTTTTACATCGCCAAGGGCACTTCATGTACAAGTCAATCGCACCTACATAGATTAACATCATAGTGCTTCATTAGTCCCTTCAAGGAGGAAGTGTCAAGGACGAATATATGTAAAGAAACTGTCTTTCTTTAATTATTTGAATTTGCCGGCCTCAGCGGATAAAGTAGGAACCGTCTTATACGGTGGGGGAAAATAGATGTTGATTTTTAGAAAATTGTGTTATAAGAAAAAGCTGAATATAATTTTGTTAATTATAATAAACTGGAATGAAGGAATTGATAACTTAAAAAATTAACGATTCTGACTTCTTGTGACCTGTATCAATCCTGTAGCTCGAGTTTGATATCTTCTCTGTGATCTTATATGGTCCAATCTTCAGTTCATCCAATTTTTTTCTGTTTAGTTTGTTTCCATTTTCCACATACACCATATCTCCTATATTGAATTCAAAGTATTTGCGGTTTTTATCAAATATTTTTTTGTTATAATTATGGGATTTTATTGTATTTTCCAATGCTATTTTTCTATCTCTTATCCAATCCTCTTCCGGTTTTCTTTTTCCTTTAGTTCACTAGGTAGAGCTCTAACATCTGTTCTATCTAGCAGATATCTTGGTGCAAAACCAGTAACTGAATGCTCAGTATCATTATATTTATTTACACATTTGTGTGCTATTGTTGTCCAAGCTGTCCTACTTTACCCTTGTCTCTCAAAACGTATCCTTACACAGTGTATAATGAACTTTTTTTTTTGCATTTGGTTAATACCAATATGGCACAGGTTTTCATGCATATTTTTCATCAGTTTAATGCTGAATTCCTCTGATAAAATAATTTTTTGTTTTTTTCTAACCTTTTGAAAGTATACATTGTCTTTCATTATTAACTTGTTTTTCTTGTTTTGCACCTCTTCATTTGCTCCTGGAAAAACAAATTTAGAGGCAGACTGTCTAAGCAGAAACCCAGTATTGGAGTCAGATGAAAATGAAGAAGCACAACTAAAAGTTGTAAACTTAATAAAATTGAACGAGATTCTGACAGATCAAGAAAAAATGAAGAGGTGCAAAACAAGAAAAACAAGTTAATAATGAAAGACAATGTATACTTTCAAAAGGTTAGAAAAAAACAAAAAATTATTTTATCAGAGGAATTCAGCATTAAACTGATGAAAAATATACATGAAAACCTGTGCCATATTGGTATTAACCAAATGCAAAAAAAAAAGTTCATTATACACTGTGTAAGGATACGTTTTGAGAGACAAGGGTAAAGTAAAAATAATTAATTAACTAACCGACTTGTTGCGTAAGCAAACACTTCCTTGTCCGATTATTCCTCTCTTCGGTATCGATGTTATATAACCACTGTAAAACAAAACACAATCCTGAGTACGTTGCCGCACCTCAAAAGGAGCTCCTCCAAGAAGGAGAAGATTGATATAAGACCATTCACTCCGATCAATACCCGGGAATTAATTCAAAAATTTTTTAAATGAAAATTGGATACCAATGGTTTTTACTGCAATAAATGCACCTTTCACAAATGGACTAAATGAAAGACTAAATCAAACGATGGTAAATGGAATCAGATGTAAAATCAATGAAAAAGAAAAAAAAGGCAGCTTGGACAACAATAGCACACAAATGTGTAAATAAATATAATGATACTGAGCATTCAGTTACTGGTTTTGCACCAAGATATCTGCTAGATGGAACAGATGTTACAGCTCTACCTAGTGAACTAAAGGAAAAAGAAAAACCGGAACAGGATTGGATAAGAGATAGAAAAATAGCATTGGAAAATACAATAAAATCCCATAATTATAACAAAAAATATTTGATAAAAACCGCAAATACTTTGAATTCATTGTAGGAGATATGGTGTATGTGGAAAATGGAAACAAACTAAACAGAAAAAAATTGGATGAACTGAAGATTGTACCATATAAGATTACAGAGAAGATATCAAACTCGATCTACAGGATTGATACAGGTCACAAGAAGTCAGAATCGTTAATTTTTTAAGTTGTCAATTCCTTCATTCCAGTTTATTATAATTAACAAAATTATATTCAGCTTTTTCTTATAATACAATTTTCTAAAAATCAACATCTATTTTCCCCCACCGTATAAGACGGTTCCTACTTTATCCGCTGAGGGCAGCAAATTCAAATAATTAAAGAAAGACAAGTTTCTTGACATATATTCGTCCTTGACACTTCCTCCTTGAAGGGACTAATGAAGCACTGTGATGTTAATCTATGTAGGTGCGATTGACTTGTACATGAAGTGCCCTTGGCGATGTAAAACAAGATCTTAGGAATGGTATTTGGGGTTCATGGTTATCAGAAGCTTTAATTGAGGGAGGCAACAATGCTTGTAGGTGATTAAGACATATTTATAATTCCAGCTTGAATAGTCGATTTAAATTACAACCAACTTTAAGGCTTGCTTGAGACTAAGACGACTCTATAATATAGTTACACATAAGATACTCTCCTAGGTGTTGTGACAACAGAAAAGCAACTAGATGACCTATTACATTTTCTTTTAACCGATTAATGAGAGCGTTCATGTTTGTGACATAGCTTAGAACCTTTCTCGCATCTACATTTAGTTTAATAGTGGTGTTTTATTATGAGCAATAGACTATATGTATTTTACACATTACCTATGCTGTTATCTCAAAAAGTAACATTCTTAAAGATGTTAAGGAAGATTTTTGACTGAGCTTTGAATTCAAGCTTTCTGCATAATTTCTTATATCTATGATATACATATTTAGAACTTTTTCTTTGAGTCTATTCTCACCGATGTGTAGTTTAGCATTTAGAAATACATTCAAAAGCTATTTATTTTTTATTCACAGGTAGGAATTTGTACATAGTGTTAAAGTAATGGAAAAATAAAACTTTATTTACAGACCAACACAACTTCGCTTATTTAATTGCCAATTCCCAAGAAACTAAATTAACAAAATATTATATATATTATATAATAATTCAATATTTTTTTATACCAAAGCTTCTAGAAATATATTGAAACTTAACATCCAAATTTTCTTTATCAGTAGTTGAAACTTTTTTATTGTATAGCAAATATGAAGATTTATTGACTGTCTTAGGAAGTTTCGAAAAATCAAGATCTAAACATTTTGGACACTATGATCCATCCGAATGCTGCCTACCTATGTGGAAGATCTATGAGCTGTTACTATCGTTTTCAACGACAATCTTCCATAGGTAAAAGTCTTTGTAATACGATGCAAAAAGATTCTTTTTTATTTTATACTCACTAGAGAAACTCCGTCAAGACAAGACGATCAAAAGGCTACTTTATTGAAGGATTACCTTATATACAATTGTGATCCTTCGGATTTAGACGAGTGACTATTTAAATAAGCACAACCAAACATAACCAGTTGAAAATGTTAAGCCTAGCACTCCTCTCTCCAGACATTATCACCCTCTCTGACTTACCTCTACCCTCCTGCTTATTCCCCATTCAGACTGCCTGACTTACCCACTCATTCTCACCATCAAATTCTACATTGAATGACAGGGCATTCTTTAGATGTTCCTGTTCTACTTTTTCATCAAATATCCAAACATGATATGAAAATTAAAAGGTTTAAAAAAAATAGACAGATACAGACACACATATCGAATTTCATGAAAATGCTTCACAGCAAAAACTGACACTCGGCTGAGAATTGTTTGTAATATGATTTGTAGGCAAGTAGAGGGTCAGAGGGAGGATGTTTAGCTCCGAGACCTGATGAAGCGAGCGCTGTAAGTGAAGAATTGGTCTCGAGCATACAGAAGAACTTCTTGAATATGTCTAGTAGTATTTCAAAATCATTCGACATAAAAGATACTATTAGTAGTGGAAGTGGTCTGTCTATATTGTGTATTCTGCAGTTACGTACCGTGAAGCGTTTTTGTGATTAGCAAATCCCCTGGAATTATTTTTAAGCAACTAAACTTTTAATTTGGTGTAGTTTTTTGTTCTTAATAAAAATACATTTGATTTTTTTATATCTGATGTTGTTTACAAACAGATCAAGCTTAAACGTGCGTTACATATGAGTGGCAAAATAGAGACATGAAATACTAAATAGGTAATTACAAGTTTTGTAATACTTCTGCGAACTATTCATAATAGTATATACGCTATTTTTTGCACGTCCTAAAGGACTTAATCGCAAAAGTTCACGGAATTTCGTTACATGTCATTCGGACAATTAAACTCTGCCAACGCTAAAATCACATAGTTTCAGGATAATAAATCCCAACATGTACTGCGATTACTTTTTTAAAACAAAATTAATTCAATCCTGTTTTGTTGTGTCATGGAAACACTTTACTCCCTCAGGGAGTAAAAGTGCTACTTTACTCCCTCTTTTGGGGGACTAAAGTAGAGCTTTATATATAGTGAAACCTCTCTATAGTGGACACTCTCCGGACCAGACAATATGTCCACTATAGAGGGGTATCCACAATGGAGAGGATATGATGTTATACAATAATACAACGTATATACAATCAATATATTGTATTGTATTATGTAGGTACTTACAGAAATCAGTCAAAAATCAGCTTCTAACATATTTATTTACAAGATAGACACCGACACGTTTACCTTAAATATTTTACAACTTTTACCTTTCACTGTTATAAGACTACTAAGAGAAAAAAATAATTTAAATGCCTATTTACATAAATAAGTAAAAATGACCCTTTGGTATTTCCAACTTTTAATAAAGGATGAGCAGGTAGATATTCATTGAAGAAAATGATTTATTACAAAGGAATTAAAAATTGTTATTTGATTGTTAAAATGGACCCACATTTCTTACCTCTGCAAAATATTTTCCTCCTTCGAAGAATTTTTTTAAATAGGAGGGTAGGTATTTATTGGAATTTGCAGGTTTAAAATGAACACGTGTAAAGGATTAAAGAATATTCATTCAACAGAAGATTTTTAACTTAAAACTTCTAAAATTCCTAAGAGGTGTCCACAATGAGGGGTTAAACTGAATACTTGGAACCAGAAATTGATGTCCATGTCCACTATAGAGAGTGTCCACACTAGAGGGGGTTTCTTGCTTTATATTTATATGGGAAAACGCCGGGACTGTAAAAAAGTGTCCACTATCAGAGGTGTCCATACTAGAGGGGTGTCCACAATGAGAGGTTTAACTGTATATATATATATAGGACGTGCAAAAAGAAAACTTTCAAATTGATTACTTATACAATATTAAAGAAAACGCCAAAAATAATACCATACCTATGGTTTTATTTTAAGATGTCCTTAATGATCAATGTAGATCTTGTAGGTGTTATGTATAATGTCACACGGAGCAGGAAGTTTGGGCGCGGCCATTTTGGCGCGGACCATTAGGCGCAGGTACACTTCGGCGTTAGAAGTTGTCTAGCATTATTGTAATGAACAAAATCTGTAGGTACTTACAGGTAATAAATACAGTTTGATCGATGAATATTGCATGATGAGAAAAAACTCGGTATTTTCCAATCATAAAAGCTTGTATGTACTGCCAGATTTAAGAAAAATTCATTTTTCGAAGCTACTAAAACATTAAAATCAAAATTCTTCAGCAAATCTCTGCATAGGGGAATAATTTGTAATAAGAATTTAATTTATTATAAATCCCTTATTGTTTATAAGAATATCATGTCAATATAACTTGGAAAAAATAAAAAATTTTATAAAATCAATTGAATGACATTGGAAAATTGATGTTAACATTGAATATCGTACCACTGATAAATACGTGTCCCACTTCACGTATTTTGTCTCAGTAGGTAACACTTATAAATGGATACTGCTTAGTGCTTATAGTCCAGTGCTTAAAGACAAGAAGCAATGGAATAACGTAATTTAACCAACCCAAGCAAAATTCTGGAATTAAGAAGTTGTATGTGTGTACGTAAAAATACAAAAAGGCTACTCTGATAATAGGGTAATTTGTCCCAAAAAACTAGACTATAATGTTAAAAAGAAAAACGTTTTGTTTAAAGATCTCCGAAAGTTTTACCCTAATTTGCAGCGGAAAAACTTACCTGCCCCAAACTGTCTTTTCGTCAAAATGGGCCTGCGCCTAAGTGTCCCGGCACCAAACTGTCCTCGCGCTGAAACCGCCGCTCCCAAATGTCCTAGACTGAGTTACGTACTGTAACATGACAAAAATTGCATATTTCATTCAATATTAATATTGAAATTCAGACACAATTTCTTCTAATTTAATCGATTTTTATTTGTCTAATACATTTTTTATCATTTACTAACAATGAACATGTACCTGGCCCAAACTGTCTTTTCGTCTAAATGTGCCTGCGCCTAAGTGTCCCGGCGCCGAAGTGTGCCTGCGCCGAACTGTCCTCGCGCCGAAACCGCCGCTCCCAAATGTCCTAGACTGAGTTACGTAATGTAACATGTCAAAAATTGCAGATTTCATTCAAGATTATTATTGAAATTCAAACACAATTTCTTCTAATTTAATCGATTTTTATTTGTCTAATACATTTTTTTATCATTTAATAACAATGAACTGCAATTTAAAACTAAACTCACTGACATTATTGTCTTACACCACCACCGTAATTACATGTACCGAATGACAGTTTTCATCATACTTTACACATTTTTGCATAAAAGTATAACAAATAAGCCATTAGCATCGCAGTTTGGCTGCGGTAATTGCAATTTGTATTATAACATGAATTTGACATCTGCTACAATACAATGGTTTAAGTCTTTTTAAACATTATTGCATATTGAATTTCATCTGTGGAGGTTGACCTTTTCTCGGAAAGCGCGAGTGGTAATTCCAAAAGTTCACCAGCTGGGAACTGAAAAAAGAGATCTCGTGGATTTCAAATAAACATTATAAATTTAAAAACATCAAAATTAAGTAATAATAATAAATCGTCTTTATTTAACAAATGTACCTATTACAGACATTTGTCCTGAAAAGGCGAAGAGTAGCTACATAGCTATTCTTTATCTTAAGTAGTGTCTACAGAGCAAAAGCTTCAATATAAACCAGTTGAGAATGTGCAGAGCTAGCATTGCCATGACGAACAAAAACAACTGTATACATAATAAGCTAATTTGTTTTTGAAAACTAATGTCGACGTAACACATTAGTTGTCATAAAATCTAAAATTCCAAAGTCCTAAAATTTTTCGAATTTTTTTTGTTGCTAAAAATGTTTATTTTTTCGTAAATTTCTAAAAAATACAAAAATTTTCAATTTTCAAAAATTTACCGAAATTTTCGGTGGTCATTTTGACCACTTTCCCGAAGAGATACAAAAAAATGTTTCAACCAAAAGTTTCTTAGAATTTGATGTACTATAGGATTCCAAAAAGAAAAATTCAAAAAGTCAACAGGGAAAAAGGCGACAGGCAGACCGACAGACAGACTTCACGAATTCAGAGACGAACTTTTTGTTCGTCGAAAACCAACCACATAAATTGGCCAAGTGGATCTCTCAAAGAAACTCAAATAAGCTGTGTTTTAAATAGATAGATTATTGAAAGACCTTTTATTTGAAAGCTAATTTACAGTAGTTTACAGATGTGATCACTTTTATGGGTTGTCTCACGTAATTGCTTTTTAAATTGCTAATGAATTCATGTCAATACTTTTTGGAAAAAAGGCAGAGCATCCTAAAAATACCTTTTTTTTATTTCAAGAAATTTTGTTGCATTTATTTACCCATAATACTTACCATTTTATCGATAACCAGTGTTAATCGAGTCACTACTGCACTAATGTTTTTACATGACATTACAATAAATGAAACCATTTCTATTAAAATAAGCTCTTGAACAAATATGACTGAGTCACACCCACTCACAAACAAGCATGATCGTTGTGGCACCATTGAACCAACACTGCCATCATTCAAATGCCATGTCTGTTGTTTTAATAGGTCCATGTATAAAATAAACTCTTTATTAAATACATATTTAAAAAAATACATTTGAAACTGTAAGTCAACACGTTAACACTAGTATACAAAAATTGTAATTAAATAATGCGACTGAAACTAAAATGTAAAGAATACATATAGTTAATGCAATGATACTATTTATATATAATCACATTATTTGCAAAAAGAATCAAGTGAACCATAAGAAGTGTCATTTTTTCCCCTTCTACCTCGAGTACTTCCCCCTCTAGATCCACGTCCACGACTACCTCTAGTACTGGTTTTCGCAGTAGCCTTTTTAGCTTTAGAACTGGTACTGACTTGTAAGATTTCATCATCAGATGATAGCAAATGTTCAGTCACAACATTATTACCCCTTTCATCATCAGAAACACTTATAACCTAAAAATAATGGTACAATATTAAAATCGGTTTTATTAAGAAAATCCTATAATTTACTTCTTCCACTTTAATGTCTTGTTCTTGACAATCACCAGTTGGATTAGCCGCATCTTGATCTCTTTGCCTCCTTATAGCATCCAAAGCATCATTAATTTTGTCTAAGTCAGGGTCCATAGCAATAAGTTGTTTTACTGTATTTTTAAGTTGTTTACTGTAAAAGAGGTATTTGTTATATCAAAAAATAACTTTCATATCTAAAGCTATTACTCACTCTATTATAGTACTAAAGGCATCAGTGTCTTGGTATTTAACATAGCGTGTAACAGCTTCTGTTAATCCTTTAACAGATAAGACCGACATGGCTTCACGATTCTCATCTTTTTCAAAGTATTTTAAAACAACGTCTTCTACACTGGTCGCCCATTCACTTATCTACAATGTAATGTTTCAGATATTTTGAAAAATAATCTATACCGGGTGGGGCAATAATGTGGGAAAGTCCGATAGCTCCTGAACGGTAACAGCTAGAGAAATCGTTCTAATACGGATGTAAACAGTAGATAGAGGTGCATCTAGAGAAATTATTTTGAAATATACAGGGTGTTGCAGAAAACTGTGGCATGCTTAAGGTAATTTTTTTTAAATAGAATGCCCCAAATATTTTTGCATATTTAACACCTCTCTTGGCAGGTTTATTCATATTTAAAATTTTAGCGCCATCTAATGACCGGTTTAGAAGTTATAAATTTTTTTTCAAAAAAATTGAGTTTTACATTATCCCACTTAACAGTTTACCGCTTTCACAGCCGCAACTGTGAAGACGAATTTAAGTAGGGATTTTGTTGCATGGGCTTGTAGGGTGCTCTTCTTTAAAAGAAAATGAACCCACCGTGTCCAGGGTGTTCAAAATTAATTTTTAAATTTAGAGAACTTTTAAAATTCACAACTTTTTCAAATGGAACACCCTGTATATTTAGTACCTTTGTGATGCAGAATTAAATAACGAACATTTTTTGTATGTACGTCCCTATAGCTATCTGTAACCAGTTTTGAATTATTGAGAAAAAACTGCAAGAAGTACACAATTAAAAACAATTATTTATTTAGTTGTCAAGTTGGTTGTTTTTGTTCAACAAAACATTAAAGCATCTAGCCATTGTTGTGCACGTATGCAAAACGTACATTTCTCACAGTTATCGACCATCAGTGTTTAGTTCTAGTAGGTGTTTTAGTTTTTCAAAATGAATTTTCGGCAACGTTTCATAAAAATGGATTTGTTAACAGGCACAATTTCCATTATTATGCTACAGAAAATCCCCACTTTTTCAGACAACTTGATAACCAGCACAGATGGTCCATAAACGTTTGGGGGGGAATTATTGGAGAACATGTAATAGGGCCACATTTTTTTGATGGTATATTAACTGGAGCTATTTATCTTCATTTTTTGGAGAACTATCTGCCACAATTATTGGCGAACCTTCCTCAAAGTATCCAAAATGGGATGTGGCTTCAGCAAGACAGTGCTCCACCGCATTATTTACATGCAGTAAGAGATCACCTAAATAATATCTACCCACATCAATGGATTGGAAGGAATGGACCCACTAAATGGCCTGCGAGATCTGATCTTACAAAAATGGATTTCTTTTTATGGGGATATGTGAAAGAAATTGTTTATACAGAGACACCAACCACAATCCAAAATATGAAGGATAGAATAACACATGCTTTTAGAAGTATCACGCCGGCAATGTTAAGAAACGTACAGATCGTTCCAAAGGGGCATCGAAATGTGTGTCCATGCAAATGGGCAACATATGGAGCATTTGTTATAGTTTTTTTCTTTTGTTTTATTTGAAAAACCTTGATTTTTTTAAATAAATAATTTTTTAATTGTGTACTTCTTGCAGTTTTTTCTCAATGAATCAAAAGTGGTTACAGATAGCTATAGGGACGTACCTACAAAAAATGTTCGTTATTTAATTCTGCATCACAAAAGTACAAAATATACCATTTGAAAAAGTTGTGAATTTTAGCTTTGAAGTTCTCTAAATCTAAAAATTAATTTTGAACACCCTGTACATGGTGGGTCCATTTTCTTGTAAAGAAAAGCACCCTACAAGCCCCTGCAACAAAATCCCTACTTAAACTCGTCTTCACAGTTGCAGCAGTGAAAGCGGTAAACTGTTAAGTGGGATAATGTAAAACTCAATTGTTTTGAAAAAAATTTATAACTTCTAAACGGGTCATTAGATGGCGCTAGAATTTTAGATATGAATAAACCTGCCAAGAGAGGTGTTAAATATGCAAAACATATTTGGGGCATTCTATTTAAAAAAATTACCTTAAGCGTGCCACACTTTTTGCAACACCCTGTATATTTGAAAATAATTTCTCTAGATGCGCCTCTATCCACTGTTTACATCCGTATTAGAACGATTTTTCTAGCTGTTACCGTTTAGGAGCTATCGCACTTCCCCACACTATTGCCCCACCCGGTATACTGATTATGTAAAATCAATGGGATGGACTGTAATGAAAAATAACATTTCTAAAACTACTAACCCTAACTTCAGTATGTACCAGCTTAGATTTTCTTGGAACAAGTCAATTCTAAAGTTCATGATACAACTATTGGTTACTTACATTAACAAATCTCTCATAATCATCTTCATCAAGATTTAAATCACACTTCTTCTTTCTCTCCCTTGCGTTTAAACTGTTTAATTTAATAACATCATCAGGATTAGCTACACGACCACCAAAATGCATTCCCACCCGAACAGCATTAAACTGTTGCTGTTCATTATGATAAAATGCCTTTAACCTCAATAATGGCAATGGTGGTTGATTTGATCCTACAGTAAAACACAATACATATTTTTAATTCAAACAGAAATGAAGACTCACCAGTATAACGGGAATTTGCTTCTGTAATCATCTGATTTATCTTGTCTTTGACTTGATTGATAGCTTGTTCACTTGGTTTTTCAGACTGATAAGCATTTGTATATGGATTTTCTAATATTAATTCATCAATTATGAATGGCCTCACTGTCGTTAATGTTAAAGGTATTATAGTGAATTTTTCTTTATATATCTTTAATAAACCAACCTTCTTGGTTAAAGATTCGCCCATAGCGAGAGAAGTTGCTACTGAACTACCTTATTGAATAAAATAATAATTAGATTAGTTGAGAAATCTTTGATATTGAAAATAAACACATTACCAGGTTGGCTAATAAAAACACCGTTTGGTGCTTCTTCGGGAGTGATTTTGCAATCGTGTTCGTGCCCCCAAATCACTAAATTCATAATATCTGGTAAGGCACTATCAGGAATGAAGTTTTTTACACCACGAGCTGCTCTGTTCTGGTGTAGAACTAGCATGTTGAACCAATCATTTCCATCGGGTTTTTTTAAATGAACCTATATTTATAAAACAAAAATTGATAAAATAAACAACGTCGAGTTCTTGGTATTTATTAGACATACACATAGTATGCAGATAGTAGTACAGGCCTTCAGTAATTTATGAATGAGCCACACAAAGCATATTATTATAATTGAGTAATAATTAAATAGAGTTTATATCACCAGGACCAATGAGATCAATGGAACCGGTAGTACGTTTTCATTTTCTACACGTTTACATAAATAACTACATGAAGTCAAGATTGTTTTACGTGGGGTACCTGTGTAAACTTACCCCCCACGTTCCTTCCATAAGGAAGTGATTGGGATACGCCCAATCAGCGCGCAAGTTGCATAACCGGCAGTTGTGCAATTGCTACCAGATTGACTCACTGGTAGGAGCGAGGTAGCCTATCTACCCTCTACTAGCTAAGTCGCGCATAGTGACCGAGCAGTTGACGCATAACAAGCTGCTCATCCGCCGGCACCCTCCCGTCCTCTTTCATACGGGGTGAAGTACCTCGTCCAGCAATAGGACTATTCCCCAACTTGACGCTATTACCAAGTGGGACCACTGCCCGATCGAATCCAACCTCAAATGTGGCTGGACTTGGTTTTTAAGCGGTTTTGCCACCCCGATCTACCAATTTTAGGCTTGGTGGGCCCTCGACAGAGCTTCTTTTAAGTCTACACGTTATAGGCTCCCAGTGCGTACCCGAAATTGGTGAAGTTGTCTTAATAGTGAGAGGCTATGTATTCGCTTCAACTATCCTTAAGTGTAATGGCTTTCAGAGCTTCTCCCAATCACTGTACCCGGCTGCAGTCCGGATCATAGGGTGGTCAGGATAGCTCCTAAGCACATTTACCTGGCGGCTTGCAGTTTCCCATATGCCCAAAAGCAGGATAAACCTCACTTCTAGTCACCGCACTAGAGATTCAGTCAAACAGCGGGTTCCTTTGGTGACCATAAATGACCTCGGTCAAACAGCGGGTTCCTTTGGTGACCATACATGACCTCGGTCATGCAGCGGGTTCCTTTGGTGACCATAAATGACCTTGTCCCTTAGGCGAAATTCGAATCCGTCCACACCGTTCTCATCTACCAGGGATCCCCCTGATCGGTATGAGTTACCGTCGAGAATTCTCACGAATTTCTCTACCACACACTTTATTCTGACAGCTTCATCCGTTGCCCGTCAGCAGGATAGGGTAGAAGACAGCCAGTTCTAGGGGTGAACGTCGTGTGGTCTCTCGTCCACCCAGTAATAACTACAGTAGTACCTTGGTTTGCGAGCATGATTCGAGTAGATATCCGGCCCCCAAGGTCGCCCGATTCCGGGAAATTATCAGCTTATCATGTTTAACAATGATAACCGTTTGTTGATATTTATTTTTCCTGATATCACTTTGTTGATATTTGTTCTTCCGGGAAAAATTTGTGATACCTGTACGCTTAATAGATAAAAAAGGTGTAATTTGATAAAATTTGAATAAATTTCCAATGAATTATGCAAAGATTACTCGGAAATTTGATGGCATTGTTAGGAATTCTACAATGTGTACCTATTAATTTGCAATATTTCCGTTGCAAACATGTTTATTGAATTTTGCTTAGTTATTTATAAGTGATAATGTTAATGAGATGTGATAATGTTAATGAGATGTGATAACATGTTAAATTGTTTTTTCCGGAAAGTTTACATCAGTTTGATTTTAAAATAAAAATGTACAATTTTGTAGAAAATTGGATAAATTTTTCGCGATTATGTAGATATTACTAGGAATTCTACGTAGTGCAGTTTAATTTGTAATATTTCTATAGTAAACAGTTACTGTTATTGTTTTTGTTTCTAATTATTATCTAGTGGAATTCTACAGCATGTACTTATTATGCAAACATGTTTATTGATTTTTGCCTAGTTATTTATCAATGATAATGTTAGTCAGATGAGATAACATGTTAAATTGTTTTTCCGGAAACTTTTGGAATTTTTATATTGTTTCTAATTATTTCTCTAACGCAGAAGTCATCGGTTTTCGAAATGTTTAATACAGGATTTTGGTAAGTTGGCGTCAAATTTGAATGTATTCAATCACATATCGTGATTAAATTATTCCTCCAATAGAAATCATTCTTATTGCGTTACTTAGTTTTGAAATTTTGAGATTCACTGGAAGCGGAATATGAATGCAAAATTGATATTTTGATGTGCACTGCAATTTAGAGTTGTTATCACTTTCCCAAAGCGTATATAACCACGGAGTAAAATATTAAATTATTACTTTGCTCGAGACTTATTTTTGGATAGTCACAGAGGTAAGTTATTTTTTATTTTATATTTTATTATTGATGTGTTAATTTATCTTGTTATTAATTTATTTTATTTGTTATTTTTGAATAGATATCTACAATGTCCCTAAACAATTCGGCAATTGTTCAAGCAAAGAAAACTAGGTGGGCACCCTACGATGACCGGAGAAACTGCAAGCTATCTGGAGTAAGAGATTAACGATGATGTTAGAAGTTTTCCAAAATATGTGAAAGACGTTTATGGTATACAGACTCTGTATGATGATGAAAAAGTTTTAAGTTACGAAAAATCCAGACTATTATGTGAGATGCAACTGCCTTTAAACACTAGCGGGTCAAAATATCTTCACTTGGGGCTAGATCCTTTCAAGAATTTTGAAAAAGGGAATAGAGCGCGGAGTGTGTTTCACCAAAGACACATTTCGTGATTTTATGGATGGTTTCTCATACATATTGGACGACCTAAAACACGACGAGGTGGAATATGACTTGAGTGATTATACTCGACATAGTGTAGCAAATAGATGTTTAAAATTCGTACCCAAGAACAATCAAGAATTTGAACTTTATATAGCAGAGACAACCTTAGTGAGTTTATTTGGCATAATGAAAACCTTTTTGTGGAGAAAAATTGACAGTATTAAATCAGTGCCCTGTAATTATGAAAGTTTTTCAGAAGATGTTGTGGACGCTCTAATAGAAACTCGAAAAACGCATGTAGATAATAATATTTTATTAAATGTATTGGATTCTAAATATAAGAATGATTTATTGTCGAGTGAATTAGTTTTTAAGTTTAACAAACATACTATTATAGAAATACAAAAAGAAATACATAAAGAACAAAGTACTTCTGCTGCACAACCCTCTCACATTAATCAGACACAAAATTTAACCCAAAGAAATTCAAACAATGTAAAAAAAATAAATAATAAAAATAATAGATATAGTTCACCAGATCAAGGTTCTTACTTTGTTTATGTTGAAAGTATTCTAGGAAAAATAGGAAACCTACATAAAATCACTACTGCCAGAACCATTCTTAATGCGGTTCCGGAAATAAAAGATAATATTCTAAATATTTCAGTAATCGGGTCAAATAAAATTAAAGTAGAATTCAATTCATCAACTAGCGCAAATAAATTGTTAGATTCAAGTGTCTTAAAAGAAAAAAATTTTGATACATACATACCTTTTTTCTATAATCATAAAAAAGGTGTAATATGTGTATGTAAAAATAAAACAAACACTAACCCGCACTTCACAAAAAATGTGAAGTAGCGTTATCGTGTAGGACGACTTTCACTATCACCCACACGTGGTCACAATGCTATAGTGAACAGTTCAAACAGAGAAGTTCAACAATTATATGAAGAATCTGTGTCACAGAACTGCATTCTTCCCCTTTTTTTTAAGAAAGAATCTTCCCCCTTTTTTAACGATTTTAAGTTTATTACTCCTTATTCAGGTTAGCTACTTTAGTTTGTAATTTCATTGTCATGTCAATATATTTCAGTTAATTGTCTCTTTTAAATTAATTACATGTGCTTTCATGGAATAGACTTGCAAACGTTTATTTAATTATGTGTTTTATTTATATTATTATTATTATTGGTTTATCAGTTTCTTTAATCACTAAAACCCCCTCCTTTCTCTGTAACAGCTGATAATCTCCCGGAATCGGGCGACCTTGGGGGCCGGATATCTACTGATTCGTTCCGGAAATGTGCTCGTAATTCAAAGCACTCGTATATCAAAGCTAATTTTCCCGTAAGAAATAATTGAAACTCAGATGATTCGTTCCACAACTATTTACTATTCAATAAAAATGATACAGAAATACTTACATATGTATACGTAAAAATAAAACAAACACTAACCGGCACTTCACAAAAAATGTGAAGTAGCGTTATCGTGTAGGACGACTTTCACTATCACCCACACGTGGTCACAATGCTATAGTGAACAGTTCAAACATAGAAAAGTTCAACAATTAAATGAAGAATCTGTGTCACAGAAATCACGAGGGCGAAAATGCATCCTGGATCACGCGCTCGCCTCTGTAATTTAACTGATAAGATAAACAGCAAATGAGCTTGAAATATTCAGTAGTCACAAATTGATTTTATTTAAGAAGAGCTAGCATGATGCTTAAAACATGTATTCGATTAAATTGAAGAATGTTTTCCATTAACATATGGACTGGTGTTCTTGATGATCAGCTAATAGGGCCTTACATTCTATCCAACTGTCCCAATGAACAAAAATACCTTAATTACTTAGAAAATGTCCTAACAGGTTTATTAGAGGATGTACCATATGAAATAAGAGTTGCTATGTGGTCTATGCATGATGGAGCTCCACTTCATTTTAGTATTTTGGTCTGAAACCACAGTCAGATTTTAATCCATCAGAATATTTTGATTGAAATAATGTAAAATCGTTGGTTTATGCTGTACCAGTGGTTAATGTTGAAGAATTAGAACAATTCGAAATAAACCGGGAATATTTAGAAAAGTTAGGAGATCACTGAGAAAGATTATAAATGGATGTGTTGAAGTGGATGATAGCACTATGCACTTTCTAGAAATTATATCATTTTAAACATTCCTTATTAACAATTTTTAGCTATTTACTATACAAGTGTCTTATAAGGCAAATAAGTCACGAAAGAAATGTTTAGCCACGAGAGCTTGCTCGAGTGGCCTAATTTCTCTTGAGTGACTTATTTGCTGTTAAGACACGAGTACAATACATAGTTTTATCCAACAGCTCTCTCTGTAAGAGTTCTTAAAAAATCATCAAAACCCAAAAATTTTATATCTACAAAGATTAGTAGTAGTCTATGATTTGGTTGCCATGTTGTTGACAACAAATTTATTATTTGAGAAAAATTTTGCAAACAAACTGTTTCGGCGCTTGTAACATTGTTGGAAATGAAAAGAAATAGTTCTCTTCAAGAAATCCAGGGACGCTTATTACAAAGAATTGAGTGAGTTCAATAACTGGAAACAGGAAAACGATGTTTGTGGGGTAAGCGAAGACGTGCTGGGTTACTTCTTCAACGCCAAAAAAAGATTCGCGGCCTCTTCAATGTGGACGAAATACAGCATGTTAAGATCAACATTAAAGCTTCACGAAACTACAGATATTTCACAATATGGCAAGTTAATCGCTTTTTTGAAGAGCGAATCAAAAAATTACAAGTGCAAGAAATCAAAAGTTCTTGAAAGAGAGCATATTCAACAGTTTCTAGCAGAAGCACCCAATAAAAGATATTTGATGTTGAAGGTAGGTCGATTTTGTTATTAGAGAATGAAATCTAATTTTTTTTACATTACAGGTCGCACTAATTTTTGGTGTGTCAGGTGGGTGTCGATGTTGTGAATTATTGAACATGTCAATCGATAACGTAGAAGATAAAGGATCCTATATGTTGGTATATGTACCAGATACAAAAACATATGTTTCACGTAGCTTTACGATTATGGAAGAAGGATTTGCAGTTAATGTGCTGGATATTTGTAGAAAATACATGTCTCTCCGACCTAAGAATATTTCTCACAACAGGTTGTTTTTGTGCTATAGAAATGAGAAATGCACAGTACAGCCAGTGGGAATAAATAGTCTATCCAAAATACCATCAGTAGTAGCTGATTTCTTGAAATTACCAGAATCAGAGTCTTACACAGGACACAGTATGAGACGCACATCAGCGAGTTTATTGTCCAACGCTGGAGCCGATCTTGGTATGGTCCAACGTCATGGCCGATGGAAGTCGACAACCGTGGCACAAGCGTATATCGAAGAGTCAATTTCGAGCAAAATAGACATTGCTAAGAAGATACTGGGTGGAAATTCGGAAACAGAAGGCAATGTTATTGTGAATACTGAGAAGCAAAAATCGAATGAATGTGGAAACAACATTGAAGTGACAAAAAATGAAGCAAATAAAGTTATATCTTTTAATATAAACGTTAACGTAAATCTCAACGAATGATTTCATCTGAGATTCCTGTTTCTTATAATTGTAATTTTATGTATTGTATTTTTTGATGTTCAATAAATTGTTCTATTTTCTGTAAACTGTTGAATTATATAAAAACAGTTTTATTATTGATTCATAAAACCACTTGTGTTTTATAGACCCCATAATTCAATCAAAAACATCATTTTTATAACGTCATAATAAAGAGGTGTTGGATAAAATTATTTATATGAGTGTCACTAGATAAATTTCTGTAAAGTGGAGTTGCAATTGATTGACATAATTCTTCCAAGAGTGCTTTGAAACAAAAACATTCCATCTGACATCTGAAGTTGACAGATTTAAAGAATTATTCGTTGTTATTACAGTGTCTCAAAAATAACGAACAATAATGCAGAGGGTTAAAGAACCTCAGAGGTATAATCTAAAACTAATTTTTTTTTTAATCTGTAAAAAATTATTTGCAGTACTTTTTGCTAACACGATCCTGTTATATTTTGCATCAATTTGTTACATTAGTTAGTAAATAATAAGTCTTCCAGCATTGGGATAGTCAAAAAATTGTAAAATAATATATATAAACCTGGAGAGTTTACAAGAAATCCGGAGAACGTCTGAGTTAAAAACACGAATATTGGTCAAGATCAAGTGTTTTATAAAAGATGAGATATCATGATAACAAGCGTTTTTGTTATTCATAAACTGCAACTATCGTCAAACTAATTATTCTTATTATTAAGAGTTTATTCAAAGGTGTTTTCTGTTTTAAATAAAATGGATCAATGGTAAAAATTGCTCTTATTTAATAAATCGTCTTTTAATTTCCGTTAATTAATGTTATTTAATTTTAATTAAAATGTCCTTTTTAAAAGTCTTATTTGTTTTCTGTTGATTTTCGAATGTTATTAAAGAACGTAAAACTGTATTCGTGTTGTGTATCCGTTTCTACACAAACATTCACACTAAATATAACGACTATTATTATTAAATAGAGACCTGCATTTTAGGTGACCTCGCCTGAAAAAACCTTTGATTACCTCATCTTTTATAAGCGCCTTACATTCATTAAAAAGTTTGGTCCAGAGATCGTTTTTGTGAAATTTTAAAAGTTTAATGCTTATTTCATGATAGCTTCAGTTTTACTGAAAAGGATTACTGTTAGTATCGATGATTACAATGCGTAATGTAATGTAATTTTATTATAAAAAATGCTTTTTAAATTAAATTCAACGCCGCCCACACAAATAAAAATTGCCCTTTAAAGAAATATAAGTAACTTATGTTATTATGAGGAAATCGAATGATCTCTTAAAAAATAAGACGTTTTTTATTTAGGTGTTATTAGACCTTGGATTTATTTTAAAATAAACAAATTGCAACAAGAGCAAAATGAATACATGTTTTATTTACGAATTTATTCAAGATCAACAATCTGATTCGAAGCATTTGGTGGGATAGACAAAATCGCGCTTTATTGACAAATTATTTCAAGTTCAACAAACTACAATCCTCAACATTATTAAAAAGAATGTCGAGTTGAACGTGCAGGACCAGACTCAAAACTTGAACCTTAAAGAACTTGGAAAGTAAACATTTTAGAAAAAAAAAAGGTTATAAGAAAAGTGTTCTCTACACATCATAACTATTTTGTATTCATGTATTGTTTAATAAATTTGGGACAGCCTCTATTTGGTGAGTGTGAAAAGTGAAATGGAATTAAGTTGAAGAGATTATTGTGCGATGATCTTTTACAATTTTTAATCCTCATTGTCAGTGCTTTTGGCACCGTGCGATCAGACAGGACTGTTTGAGTGGTTTACAGAATTCCGCTTGCATTTTTTTTTAAATAATTTGCCGAATTATAGCTGTTACAGAGACAAACTTTCAATTGTTAAATGAATCTGATGAGGTAATCTTTTGTTTTGATAGAAATTATATATATCGACATAATTGTCATGTTTGACTTCAAAAACACTGTCACTGGATGTCATGGATTTCATTCAATTCATACATCAAAAAAATAATTATAATTTTTAATAACTAGTTGAACTGCCATTAAAATTGCCGCCGTTGACTCCATAAAACATAACATTTGTTAAATCTACATCAAAAGGTTTTCAAAATACATATACAATATGATCCTTGTATATAGAAAAAATTAAGGTTCTTATAATCGCCAATCAAGGAGATAATAACAACATTATGCCTTATATTCAGTAAAACAGTGTTGCAATTGTTTTATAACATTTTGTTAAATAGCAGAAGAAAACAAGAGCAATACATTGTTTTTGTTCATGAAACAAAGAGCAAAAAGTTATTACAGTAAATTAATTATATCTTTTTCAACTTCTTCTTTACTTTTTCTTTAAATAGTTTCACAAACAGTTGAGTTTTTTAATTCTGTGCAGGGTCCATTAATCTCATTGTTCCACGTATTAGTAAAATTAAACACATGCTTTTAAGTTGCGACATATAACTAACAATATAGCAATCTATTCTCTAATAAAATGTTTTCTTATTATTTTATTGTTTATTTGCAAAGAATGTAAAATTACCTTATTATCTCTAAAGAGTCTACCCAGACGTTCATCTTTAATATGCGATAATCCATACAGAGCTAGTTTGCTTGTTCCTTTCTGCAGCAAGATCGGTCGAATCTCTACTTTTGATAAATCATTCCAGCGACCAAAATAATTTATTAAACCGGTAGATGCTATTATATCTAGCGCTGATGTTTGCTTATGTCCTGCAATAAAAAGTAATAAAATTATTTCAAATAACAATACATAATTAAATATTACTAATAGGTTTTTGGTATCTTTAATTTGACACATACAGACTGTACATGAATTGACCTCACAGATATTATACAATAAAGCAATTATGCAGATATGAAATCAATAGTTATTTGTTTAATTAGTAAAAAAATGAATGTTTTTGGGACAAATACGAAAGTTGCCGGACGACACATTAACGGCATCTGGCAATTTTACAATCCCAAATAGATATTTTTTAGTACCAACAACATAAATAGTTAATAATTAATAACTAATAAATCTAAGATAAAAAATAAAACCAAATGTATGTTATTCTAAACGTAGGTTAGTACAGCTTGCTCTAAAAATCAACTACCTGTGTTATAACTTGTTTAGAATAGTTTAGAGCAGTGGTTTTCAACTGCTGATCCAAAGAAATCTCCTGCCGGTCCACGAAAGTTGTGGTAATTACTGACGCTTAACACATGGTACCCCTGGATCATGTAGCCTTTACATGATTACATTATAGCATAGTGGAGTGGGACAGTGCTTAGAGACAGATGCAACTAGCATCTAGGGGATGCAGCAGCCAACATAAAACTAATACACAAAACACTATATAAATAATGGTTTTTATTTCTGCCTTAGCATTCCGTGCAATATTTCTCTTATTTTCACCAGTCGTCAGATGTAAAATGGTTGAAAAGCACTGGTTTAGAAGATGCTTTAGATGGTCAGTTTGTTATTTTTAGGAAGCAATGCGAAAGGTATTTATTATAATGTTCAGTAATTAATGAGTGACTATCAAGTCCAAAGCATTTCAAAAAAATGACTGTGGCAACAATAAAATGTTAGTAGTTTACTGTCATTTTTATGCATTGGTCTACACTAGGGTGTTATTTACAACAATCAATTTACACAAAATCTTGTTTGCAGTCAATATTGAGACAATCAAGACTTTCTGATTTGGTGCTATTATCAATTGAAAATGATGTTGCATCAAGCATTGATTTTGATGAAATTATAGATAAGTTTGCAGCCCTAAAATCTCAAAAAACGTTGATGTAGATAAGCAAAAACAAGTTCATTAGTTTAATTCTATTTTAAATAATTCAAGTTATTCATTCAACAATTTTATTTTAATTATTGTAAGATACAAAGAATTTGTAATATTTTAAATATTACAAATATTATGTGTAAATATATTTTCATTTTTAATAAAAGCATTTATAGTAGTGATCGACCGATATCACTTTTTTTTAAAGGTAAAATATATCGGTCAATACTGATATTTACGTGCCGATATATCGTACCGGCAAAATACTTTTTTCAATTTTTGATCTCTATAGTTTTTAGCTTTAAAAAATATTTATAAAACTGCGTTCCTGGTTTTTACTACATTATGAATTAACATGAACGTGTTAGTTAGGTTCTTTATTTCCATCATATGATGTTATTTAGATACATTTGGTTGCTTACATGCTAAAAATACTAATTACTACCTACCGCTATATTTAATCTGTAAGTACAGGTATAAATCAAATTAGTTTACATTACTTCTAATAAAATTACAACAGTTTCACTTAAATTCGCTATTACTTTTTGAATTTTTAACATCCTGTGGTAGTTCATTATATAATTTTAACCCCTTATAGAATACATTATTTTGTGAGGATGACTTTGTATGCAAAGGTAATCTAAATTAATTATTATTTCGTGTGTTATATTCATGGTATTCCCTGTCATACGTCATGAATTTTACATGTAATGTGGTAAATGTCCGTTCATTATTCTAAAAATTAAAAATAGAGTTTTATAATAAATCCTTTGTTTTATGGTGAAAAAATTTAGCATATCCAGCATAAGGGATATTCTAGTTCTTCTGTTGTTACCACTCAGAATAATCCTCATAGCTCTGTTTTGTAATTTCTGAAGTCTTTTCATATCAGTTTCCTTTATTAGGAATAGAATCGAGGCACAATACTCAAAATGTGGAGCAATAATACTCTTATATACTAATATTCTAGACCATAGGTTTAATTTATTGCTTAATCTACCTAAGAAACCTATCTTTTTAGCTGTCTTCTTTATAACATAATCTACATTATTATTATTGTTTTTTTTAATTATTTTTCTTAAGAACAGAAAGCGGAAAACGAATGAAACTGTTCTTGATTTATACATAAATTGATTGAACACATGACTTATGAAGTGTAGTGAACCAGTACATTCGAAGCATTCTTCAGGTGGTTATCTACTTGGGTTTTGAACAGATTGGTGGTTGTTGATGTAACAGTATCTTCTTCTAGGTTATTCCATGCATAAACTACTCAATTACTTATAAAGTTTCTTCTTTGCAGTTTATTACACCTTTCCTTTTCCAATTTTTTAGAGTGACCTCTGAGAGCCCTGTTTTGATTGGTATTGAAGATATTTTCACATGTATAATACCCACTTGTCCATTTATATGTTTCTATTAGATCCCTTCTGACAATACGTTCTTTTAGAGTGGTAAGATGCAAGATACTGAGTCTTTCCAAGTAACTGTAATTTTGTAACTCCAGTGGAATTCTTGTAAACTTTCTTTGAAGTTTTCCCAGTGTTTCTATATCTTTAATATAATACGGATTCCAGACTGTTATTGCGAATTCAATTTTAGGTCTAATAAAGGCTTTGTAAAGTTTGGATATCATTTCTTTCGAGTGGTCCTTAAAATATATCATGGAATTAACTTTTTTTGCAATTTTAGATATGTGAGTTTCCCACTTTAAATCGGAAGTTATGAACACACCCAAATCGTTTTGAACAGTAACCATTTGAAGGCGTTCACCATTAATGTAGTATGGATATTGTGGGTTATTAGTGCCCATATGTATTACGGCACATTTATTGTAGTTAAGGGGGAGTAACCATTCTTCTGACCAATTCATTATTTTGTTTAGATCTCTTTGTAGGGTATGATGGTTTTCAAGTGGATTGCAAAAAATCTTTGTGTCGTCTGCATAAAATGAAATTGGTGTATATATTGAAGAGGCCAAGTATACAACAAAAACAGAAGTGGCCCCAGTACTGAGCCTTGTGGGACACCACTGCTTACAGGATGGTTTTTCGAGAGCTGACCATTTACTCTGACACAGAACTGCCTATTCAACAAAAAATTCTCTATCCACACAAGCAGATTGCCCCTGATTCCGAAATGCTCCAATTTTGATAGTAATCTTTTATGTGGTACTTTGTCAAAAGCTTTTGCATAGTCTAGGTAAATAATGTCTGTTGGTTCACCCCTGTCTTGCCATAAAGTCCATTGATTTAATGCTGATAATAAATTGGTTACAACTGATCTATGAGGCAAGTACCCATGCTGTGATTTGGGGATTATTTTATTAGTTATCATAAAATCAGTTATTTCTCGGGTTATTATTTTTTCCATAACTTTGCAAATATTGCTCGTAAGACTTACCGGTCTATAATTTTCTGGTTCATGTTTGTTACCTTTTTTATATAATGGAACCACTATTGCGTGCTTCCAACTGTCTGGCACCACTCCTTTGTACATTGATTCATTCATAACATTGGCTAGGGGTTCTTTTAATGTATTAACACACTTCTTTAGGAAAATAGCCGGTATTTCATCACTTCCAGGACTTGAGTCAGTTTCTAGATTGTTGATGGCTTCACTTATGTTCTCGGCTGTGAAATGTATACTTAAGTCAGTGGTTAATCTGGGAATTGCTGAAATAGGAAGGTTGTTGGTGGGTTCCTGATTATATACACTTATAAATTGTAATGCAAAGTTTTCTGCTATCTCTTTTGGATCTGTTATTAATCTTTGAGAAATTGGATCTTTTAGGTTGATGTTGGTGTTGTTTGAGCTTAGAGATCTTTTAATGTATGCGTAGAATTTGTTGTCAGTATATAATAGTAAGCTATTCTCATATGTTTTTCTGGCTTCGGTCAGTAAGCGTTTCAGTAGGTTATTTTGAGTTTTATAATTGTTGTGGTCATTTTCTTCGTTCGTAGACCTGTATTTATCCCACAAGTACCTCTTTTTCTTAATTTCTTGAAATAAATGTTTATTTATGCAGGGTTTTGTAGGATTCTTCTTTTTGGTCTCTATTGGTATAAATTGCGCTAAAGTGGTATTAATGATTTCTATGAAGGTATCATAATGTGTAGGGAGATTTGTGTTATTCAAATTATTCAATGCAGCCTGAAAATCTTGAGTTGCTAAATGTTGATTGATCATGTTGTAATTAGCTTTCCAGTAATTTCTCTTTTGCATTTTATATGCCGTTCCTAACATGTTTGCTAAATTTTAGTCTATTATCTATCATAATTCCTAAATATTTCATATCATCAACAATTTCTATATTTTCTCCATCAATGTTTACCCCATCCGTTAAATTAGAGCATACCTTGTTTGATATTATCATAGCTTTAGTTTTTGAGGTATTAAGTTTTAGTTTATTGAGTTTTAACCAACTTGTTATATTTGTCATGTCTGAATTTACCTTTTGTATCGCTAGTTTAACATTTATATTCAATGCTGTTATTAAGGTATCATCTGCAAACAGATTTATATCATAGGCATTAAGTTGCGTGTCTATATCATTGATATAAAGTATAAATAGTAATGGACCTAAGATTGACCCTTGCGGTACCCCAGATTGCATTGTCTTTTGGATGAATTGACTTCATTAAACCTGGTAATTTGATGTCTATTAGTTAAATAACTTCTAAACCATCTATTGGCTGAACCTTTAATCCCGTATCTTTCCATTTTTCTTAATAAGATATCCCTATCAATTGTTTCAAATTCTCTTTTTAAGTCCAAAAAGACCGAAACTATTTTCTTATTTTTATCCATTTGTTCCTTCCATTTTGCTATGATCATATTTAATGATGTTTCACAAGAGTGATGTTTTCTGAAACCTGATTGGTATTCCAAAAGTAATTTATTATTTTCAAGATAATCTACTAATTGAATTTTAACAATTTGCTCCATAATTTTTTCTAATGTGGGTAACATATTTATGGGCCTATACTCATAGCACTTACTAGTACCTGCAATCTTCGGCACCGGAATAACTGTAGCCGTTTTCCAATACTGCGGAAATTATGAAGTTTCAAATGATCTATTGATTATGTTTACCAACACGTCTCCTGTAATAGGCATCGAATCTTTAATTATATTTACTGTGATCCCGTCCGTCGAACATTTATTTTTTATACCGCTAATGACTTTTTGAAGATCTAGAACTGAGATTGGAGAAAAGTTAAAAATTGCCTCACAGTTTCTTCCTATATTATTGAAATCGATTAAACTATTGCTGCTAATACTCGAATGAATTTGTTCAATGCTACTAATAAAATAATCATTAAAATTTTCAGAAATTTCTTCCGGATCACCATTTTTTTTTTCATTAAAAGTGATATAATTAGAGCTACAATCTTTTTTATTATTTAATAGGCCTTTCAACATTTTCCATAATCTGCCAGAATCATATTTAAGTTTATCGATCTCGCATTCGTAATATTGACATTTACTATTTTTCACCGTTTTGTTGTAATTGTTCTTTGCTATTCTGTATTTTTCCCAGTTCATTGCGCCACCTGTTAATCTAGCTATCTGACATAAATAATCTCGCTGACTTTTAAGAAATTTGAGTTCTTGTGTATACCAGCTGTTTTGTTTATGCATTATTATTGTTTGACATGGCATTAAACTATTGACACTGTTTTGTAAATTTTCTTGCAATTCAGCACACATGACATCAACATTAGTGGTGTTTACAAACTCGTACTGTCTTAACAACGTTTGCATTTTGATTTCCGTGTATGTTTTTGTTGACCTGATTGTTCTAATTTCGAAATACTTTGTTGTAAAATTTTGGTTTTGAAAACGAACTCCCACAAAGGAATGATCACTAATTTTGGGGGACTGGGGTACTATTGCTTCTAAATTGTTGTCATTGGTAATCACATAACCTATTAAAGATCTACTATTTTCAACCTCCCTTGTTGCTGATTTGACAATTTGCTTCATACTATAAAAATGAACAATATTTTTTAGCTTATTACTACTAGATGTTACTTTAAACCAATTAATATTAAAGTCTCCTATTATTACATGTCTTTCATTATTGGATAAATTTTGTTCACACCAATTTTCAAAGAATTCGAGGAATTCACTGTCATTTTGGTTTGGGGAATGATACAATACCGTATATATGCCGCAAGGGAGACCTTTGGTCACCTTGGCACTCATTATTCACGTGTTTTTTTTAAAGTTATCTTTTGTTAGAAATTTAAATTTAACGTCTTTTCTAAAAAGCATTATTATGCCTCCAGTATGCCTGCTATGGGAGTCACATCCTAATATGTTATAGTTATAAACACTGATTTCACAATCATTAATTTGGTCAGTTGTACACGTTTTACAGCATTAGTAAGGGTGGTTGGTACATTTCTGCTAAAATTTCAAGTTCTTCGGTATGCACAAGGTACTTTCCAATATTAGTATACATAATTCCATATTTTTTTACCTTATTATCATGTAAACGATTTTTCTTTAACCTAAAAAATCAACTTTATTATATTCAATTTCCTGATAATGCTGCAATACTGGACATGACAGATTTAATTTCCGTACTGCATTAAGGCAGTTAATGAATTTTTTTCATTACTTTTACACTATTTTAGATTATCTGGCCCGCTACATCGTGGACATGTTGTTTCCTTTCTGCACTCACTTGCCTTATGCCCGTAACCGTTGCAATTATAGCATCTTCTTACCCCTAACGCACAGAAAACTTTGCATCTGCCCAACCAATGTTTACATTACCTGTTTTCAATAAAGATCTGTAAGTCTCGCCGTCCACCTCCAAATAACAGAAAAATCTCTTGTATTGTCAGTTTTTTTCACTATTCATGTAAACAACCTTGATTTTTGTTTTCATCATTCTTAATTTGATTTTGTACCTTAATTTTCTGAATAATATCATCTTCTTTTCTTTTTGTTGACAATCCTACTATTTTAATTCTCGGTGTTCTTTGTTTAGAAATCTTAACGTTATATTTCTGACCTAAATAATTTTCTGCAGCATCCATTAATTTATTTGTCGACTCTTGATTTTTACATTCAATTATTATACCTCCGTTACTAGAACTTTTAAAACCAGCTATTTGAAGAGTTGTTGGATCGATTTTCTCCTGAATTTCTTGTCTAGTTTCATTACTTTTTTGATTGCCGTTTTTGGGTTTAATAATAACAACCGGTTCATGTTTTTTATTCTTCAATTTGTCTGCGTAACTTATTTTAATTGTCTCACTTTTTTCAGCCAGCAATTGGTTATTTTGTTTCCATTGTACTTTACCTTCCTGTATTGTTTTTTATCTTCGATATTTCCTGTTTTTGGCTGCCTACATCTCTTACCAATTTATTCATTTCTTGCGCCCATGTTTCCATGGCTCTTTTCATGTTTTCAACAGCATCTCTAGTTTTGTAATTCTACATCTCTGCACAGCTATCGCAACACCAAAGTATATTCTTATGTTCCGATATGAATTTTAAAGCATCATCACTCAACCTAGCACATTTTTGATGGAACGCATTATCACACCATCCGTAACAGATTATATATTTTTCTGATCTTTTTATATCATTTTTACATTTAGGGCAAACCATTTTTCTAACTTATTTTTCGTAGTATTGTACTAATATAATACTTTGGATTGGCGCTTGTCACATCCAATTGATTGCAACTTATTTCAATGCACTAATTAGGTCACACAACCGCTTGCGATAACGACTCAACCTGCACTAAGAATATTTTTGTATAGACATGTATGACATGTATAGACATATTAAAATAATATCACCATATTGAACCGCCTAAGTAATGAATGAATTTCTTTTTAATATTTTTGTTGTTCGGGGACTGTTGGTAGCCTGCCGTATAGTGAGAATCAGCCTTTAGATGTGAATGCTAATTAACTATAAAAATAACATACTGTTTTGGGCAAATTTTCTCAACTGTTGATATGCATTTTGTGCGTATTTTGTTTGAATCCCCATTCGGCAGCCGTCATACGTTATGCCACTTATAAAAAAGATTGCAGACTATATTTCTTTGGTAGTATTGTGATATATTATGTATATGCAATGAAAATCCCCAAATTTAAATTAAAAACTACAGTTCATCTTTTTATGCTGTATAAGTAAAATTACTTACCAGTTGGATCATCATGATTTCCATGAATGGAAAATACAGGAATTCCTACATTCAAGTTAGGATCTTCATAGTTAACTATTGGCACTTTTTGAAATTGGAAATTGTAAGACTGGTCCGAAAGAAATTCAACGCTAACTGGCTTATCCCCAAGGCAATATCTGCAAAAATTATATATTTTAGTATACTACCAATATACACATACTATACAAGACTACAATATTCCCTATTAAATAGGGCAATTCATTTTTTCCAATGCCACCACTGCATTGGTGGTGTAGGAAACTGAAATTAGGCTATTTCTAAATGTGGGCCGGTCCTAGTGGGGCAAAATAAAAGCCGAATCTTTTTGGGAGATATGGTCTTCAATATTTATTTCTCCCATTTGGTCTTCAAAATCATATGAGATAAGATCTCATAATATAATCTCATTCATAAGGCTTTTCTAAGCAAATCACCTGAGCAGCCATCATTGGTCTTCTGTTTTTTACTAATTAAAATGGAAATCCTCATCCTTGCCTCTTTTGATCATCCCCTAGGTTTCCCTTTAATAGTAAACTCTTCTTCAATAAATTTCCAAGCTTCTTGGTTCTTTTCGTTCATCCGGGAATCACCAGATGTTTTTACCAGAATTTTATATTTTGCCTAATTGCGTGTCCAAAGTACAGAGATTTTATATAATGGCGACAATAGCTGAATAATGTAAATGTCGTGAGGAGACAAACGCACAAGACCTTTATGCTTTAGTAAATATACGTGATGTGATATATTTTATATCAGTCATTTGGCTGCCTTGGCCAGGCTCTAATTGAATGGTCTCTACCATTTCAGAAAATCATGTTGAGGGTGCATTTATAACAGCCTGATCTTTTCTTCTACTTTAAATGAAAAACGCTTTCTTAGACACTTTAAGGTTAGTTTTAGGTTATTGTGACATTTGTAACTCAGAAGAAACAATACGAAACAAGTTTCCATGTTACTTTTAACTTCAAACTCCATATACCAAACTCTCACGACCTTCTAGATTTCACAAGACGACGTCTCTTATCCGGCCTGGGCACTTTTACGATTTCCCATATAAACTTTGTTTCTGAGGAAACGCAAAATTTCGCCGTTTTGGCGCTAGCTGACACGCTGATGTTTATTTGTCACTTGATGATGTATAGGTTAGGTAACCCTTACAAATGTCAAGCGTTGCATGTTTACGTAAATATTTTGGGAATTAATTAAATAAATTTATATAATTAAATTAATTATGTTATTAAAATTAATTTACAAGTTGGTAAGTGGTTTAATAACATTATTGAAATTACAATTTTATAACTTTTCGTGAGCTGGGTTTAGGAGATATAGAGAAAGTGAGCAGTAAGTACATTATCTGTTCACGTTTTTGCGATGTTTCTGTTTGCCAAACAAGGTTTTAGCAATTTTTAAAGAATTATATTACTAAGTTCCTCCTTGTGGTCGTGGCAAACAAAGAACTGTGAAGAAGCAATTGGAGTTAGAAGTACCTAGTGATGTTAGAATATTAGACGGATTACATTCTCCAGGTAAATGTTCTACAATCTGTATTACAAGTTCGATTATTTGGTTGAATAAAAGTGTAAATCTTCTAGTGGAGTATTTTAGTGCACCTCTGTCTTGAAGATTTACAAATCCTATCAGTGAATTTGAACAGGAGGCAGCTAACAGAGAATCTAACAGGCTATTGACATTCAATCCTTTCTTCAGTTTTTTTGCAATGAATCCTGCCAGAAGGGCTACAGATGCTGAAAGAATTCCGTAATCGAGATGCATAGATAAGGTTTGAAGTTCTTTTATTAATTTTATTATATTTTTAGGAAGTTCGATGTTGAAATTTATTCTTTCAGGTATCTGTAATTGTTGATCTGTCAAAATAAGGAAGTATATATTATTTTCCTGTTGAGTGTTGGTGTCCATAACCCCAACGTAAGATTTTAAACCATTTTTATCATAAGGTAAAATTTGAAGAAAATTCATGAAATGACATTGTAGGATCACTTCCTACTAATAATAATAATAATAATAATAATAATAATAATAATAATATGTATTTGTATTAAAGATTACAATCTTATTACAAAGGATGATGGAGACGAAGGTTACACATACATTAGACGTTATACATTACGTAACAATATAATAATTAAAATATGTAAATATAAATACTAAAAAGTTATACAAAATAATACGACATGCATATATCACACACTACTTATATAGAAGTTACATAATTTCCCTTATTCATTTAGAGCAAAGCTTCTTAATTTTCACATATTAATAACATAGTAAAAAATCATGTTTATCTTATTTACAGATAATGTACAAATATTTTATATATATATATCACTGTCGTTATGAATTTCTGTAATTATTGAATTTAAGTATGTTTCCTTAAGTGAATTGTAAAATGGACATTCAATAAAAAGATGATATAAGTTTTCAGGTCGGTGGAGGTTGCAAATTGTGCATTCATTTTCTCCCATAATTTTATATTTGATATTTTTATAATTAATTATTAACAGTTTCTTACTCGCTAGTTTGAATTGCCTAATGGTACGGATTTTGTGGACGGATATATTGAAATTTAAATACTCTTCTGTTTTGTCGGTAGGGACCAACAATTTGTAGTGAAGATTATAGTTTGAAAGATTTGCCTTTTCAATGTCAACATTTATAAGGGATTGTTTATATCTATCCATAATTTCTGTAATTAGTGTTTTACTAATTAATTGAGATTCCCATACTTCATTATATCCCTGTTCAATTAGAAAATGTTTAATTTGAGAGGCCCAATTATAGGTTATTTTATTTGATTTCAGTTTGTCCAATTCTAGTAGCCTATTAAAAATTATTTTTTAAAATCTACCGTTATCATATGAATTAATTTTTTCCACAAATTTAAGGCCCTGCCCCAAATATCAACTGCTATATCTATAACTCCCGTTTCTAATCTAAGTAGAAAACCAGGTGTATTTCTTGAGCAGAGAAAAATTGATTTTAAATAATTAAGTTGACATCTTTCAAGAGTATGTGTTAAATTGAGCCCCCATACTTCTGATGCATAGAGAGCAGTAGCATTTACTACCGTTTTTAAAAGTTTTACTTTTTCAGTCCAACCTGTGGATCTACCAACCGATAATATATTTTTTGTTCTTTGTATTGCTAATTAATGTACCTTTATTAAAATTATTTAATGCTGCGTTGTTAAAACGACCTGATGTGGTAAAAACTGTGCCTAAATAATTAAATGATTTTACAATTTGTAATTTTTCATTGTTATATATGAATATTGGATCTTGTTTTGGTTTTCTACCCTTGTGAAAAATCATAACTTTTGTCTTTTCTGTGTTTACATTCAATTTATTTATTTCACAATATTCATATCAAACTTTTAATTTTTTATTAATATCAATGGCAGAATGACCTAGAATGATTAGATTATCTGCGTAAGCTAGTATCATTAGATCGTTTTTGCTGTCTATACTAATTCCATAAAGCCCGTTTGACTGAATAAAGTCCTCCAAATCGTTAATAAAGATAGCAAACAAAAGGGGGCTAAGTAATTCTCCTTGAAGTACACCTTCAGAGATCTTTATTCTCTCTGATAGAGTATTACCTAATTTAACTGTAACTGTGCATTGCTATATAATGACTGTAATATTCTAATAATTTTGGCAGAAATACCAGAAATATACAATTTTTCCCATAAAAGATTATGATTGACTGAGTCGAATGCACGTCGGAAATCTACAAAGACAGCATATATACTTTCTTTACTTTTTCGAAGGTGAATATGAATTGTAGCTGAAAGACAGAAAATGTTGTCTATTGTACCTCTACCCTTTCGAAAGCCCATTTGGTTTTCTTGTAAAATACTGTTAGATTCTATGAAGGATTGCAATCTATTATAAATGATGTGTGTAAACAATTTACATATACTATTTATTAGTGAAATACCTCTGTAGTTAAGTGGGTCTTTTTTATCACCTTTTTTATATAGCAGCGTTAACTGTGATATTGACCATTCATTTGGTGTTTTACTTTGGGTTAAGATTTCATTAAACATATTCAAAATGTAATGCCTCCAATTTGCTGGTAGGTTTTTATAAAATTCATTACCTAATCGATCAGGCCCAGGAGCCTTATTTAACTTCCTATCTGACAAGCTATTTTCGAATTCTTCTAACGTTATATGACAATCCAAAAACGGGTAAGCTTCATCGTAGAATTCTATTTTTTCCATTGAGTTGGTTTTTGCATAAATATTTTTATAAAACTCTGACCATTCTAATAAAGAGATTTCAAGAGATTTGTACATATTTCTTGCGTTTAAGAAGTTTTATAGTGTTCCAAAATTCTTGGTTGTTTCTAACTAGATGTAATTTTTCTTTAATTTCTTTATAGAAGTTATCTTTACTTTGTTTTGTTACTTTTGAGAAATTCTTTTTTGTTCTAAATAATTATTTAGATTATCTGTAGTTGGTTTGTTTTTGTAAAGTTTTAGGGCTCTCCGAGGGGTCAACCACTTTTCCAAGAAATGTACATGTATTGCCGAAATCCAAGATTTCCTCGCAATCTCTATGATTTTCAAGGATTTCCTTTGCAATCTCCGATTTCCAAGGATTGCGTTCGCAATCTCTACGACTTCCAAGGATTGCTTTCGCAATGTCTATGATTTCTGAGGATTGCGGGATGATTTCTAGAATGCGATTGCTTCTTCATTGACGTGTTAATGTTTGAAAAGTGATTTTCAATTGCTAAAGATTAGAACAAAATCGGTAGTATTTGTACTCGTTGTTTTTTACAAGAACAGTGCTATTAATCAAAATGTGTTATTTATAAAATTCATTTATAAAAATATTACGAAGGACATTACTTCACACTTCACAAATAAAATGGTTCATTCAAATGGATCATTAGGATTCTTTACGATTATTAATTTTAACAATACGTAAGTATAAAAAGATTTTTAAGGTAAGTACTCACAGCAGTGGATCCGCAGGCGGATGTCATACGATTGATCGGTTTGACTCAAACCGACCAATCGTATGACATCCGCCTGCGGATCCACTGCTGTGAGTACTTACCTTTCGAGTATTAACTAGTTTGATTTCTAAGATTTTTATACTCTTTTTCAATACCCATTTTGCCACGGCTTTTTAAATGAAATGGACTATTGCCTACTACTACATACATATAATTTCTCCAAAAACAAAACAATTTTGAGAAAAAACTTTTTTTCGTTATAAAATTACCTATTGTTCTGTTAACCATCTTTTCGATTATCGTTCAATGATTGACGGATAATCGAGTCCTACTGTAAGTGAGTGGTGAGTGTGTTCGATAGGCCCATAAAAGAAAAATATATTTTTACAATTTAAGTCCTCTTCTTTTAGCCAAATATTAATACTCGTCTAGTTTAGATTTTAAAAATTTTATTTTAAATGTTTGAACATCTAAAACTTGCACTATGCGCCCGAGATACCATGTGTCACATGCAGTGTCTCCCATAAAGTTGGATCCATATGGGAAGGTTTTTAATATTCTGATTGGGAAAAGACATTGTGAGGCAATCAACTCTGCTTCTAAAAGTACTTGCAATAAGCCATGTCGAAGTTGACAGGTGACATTTCTATATTTAATCAATTTCTAATAATCTTAAAACAGATGGCACACGTTTTAAACAATCATTATAGCCCCTCTATTTCATATAGGGTAAGTTCGGCATTCAGATCTATTTAACTCGAAGAACTCGGTTTCCATAGTATCCATTATTGCAAATAATTGTAACTATGACAATAAAGCTTTTGGAGCAAAAAGAGTTACAATGCCGAACTTACCCATAGTAGCGACATCGTGGAGCAAACCTGATACAAACTTTAATAAACAAAAAATGACTACACGCATGGTGTCGCGGAATTTTAATAAAAAGTTGTTAAAAAATTAGAAATATATGTCACATTAATATGGTCGTTTTTACCGAACGTGATTGTCCATTATCAAATTAACATTAAACTGTGAATGTTTTTGTAAATGATTATTATTAAACCTAAAATTTATTGTGACAGAATGTCAAATCTGGTAACATTCAATGTCGCCAACGTGATTTTGCTCCAGCGGCGAGATCAATGGTTGTCGCTACTATTTGAAAGTAAAGGGGCTATAGCAATCATTTATTTAAACATTTTAATCATGGTACAATAGTATCGAGTGTTTTTTTAAATTTGACGTCGAAGGCGGCTATGGGTAGTCGATTGTGAACGGATCTTGATCGTATTAATAAATGTCATTGTCAAAACGTTCAAATCCAACCTCTGTCCAATAATTCACAATCGACTATTCACAGCCTACGTTGACGTCAAATTAAAAAAAACACTCGATATATTATTATACGAGTTATATAAGACGGTCTATTGTAGCACGAGTTGTTTGGGACACTACGAGAGAAGCTAGGAGTGTTCCAGAGGAATGAGTGCTACAATATGTCTATAAGACAAGTATAATATACTATTTTTTATACTTTGCGTCATTACTTTGATAGAAAATGTAAATTCAAGCTTTTAAAAACATTGCATTACAATCTAGTGATTTTTGGTTTAACATGTGGTAAAGCTATAACATGACTTTTCACGTTTGGTGAGGTTAGAAAGTGTCAAAATTAAATGTGTTTATATGTAATATAAAACAAATGTTACCAATCTTACAAAACAAATAGACTCCAGAAACGATGTTATAATAGCCTCTATTATGAAATCGTTTTTTAGTGTCACAATGAGTCCATTGTGAACGCAAAGTACAAAAATAAAAGATTTTGGGGTTACAAATTAGTCTTTAATTAGTACTAAATGACAGCATAGAAAATCTTCATTTTTATGAAAGTTGATTGCCAGTTTGCGCTGCCAGTCTTGATATGTGAATAGTGACTATAGAGTTGTAGTTGCGAAAAAAGTTTTTGTGGTATAAATTTGTCCTTAATTAGTTAGTAGTTAATTATGGCTTTATTATTTTTTTTGTTCGAAGTGGGTGCTAGCTTGAGCTCAAGCTAGCACCCCCAATTTTGAAATGCGAATTGTGGAAAAAAAAATTTTGCCTTTATTTAGCACTAGATTATAGGCGGGTTTTTTCGTTTTGCTTGAAGTGGGAGTGTTAGCTTTATTGACGTATTCACTTACCGATTCTCAAAATGCCGCTTTTGGCAAAAGTACTGATAATAAGTATGAATAACTATCGAATTTCCCGCAAATTAATGATGGCACCACTTTTACTATATTTGATTTCGACGACTGCGATGATGATTGCGGGATTGCGAAAGATTTCGCTGATTGCCAATAAAGACTGCGAGATTTCTGATGATTTCTTTGTGATTTCGAAGGATTGCGTACGATTGCCGCCAAAATGTACATGTATTGCGACGAGTGGTTGACACCTCGGGGCTCTCCTAGCTAATATTTTTTTATTATAACATTCCTTGTTAAACCAAGGATTATTTTCTACATAATAATTATTTTTACCTTGTAATTTCGGAGAAAGTTTCATATAAGCATAATCTGCTGCAGCTTTTATTGCATTTATAATCACTTTATCATCACTTCCTACTATTACACATTGCAGTGCTGCATTTATACTTTTTTCTGCTAGTGCTTGCCATTACTAAAGTGAACGAAAAAACAGCAACAAAACTACGAAAATTTAAACAAATAACAAGGAAATAACGTAATTACATTAAAAAGTAAAGAAAACTGCCTTAGAAGATTAGGAAAATATAATTTATTGACGATACGCGCAAAAAACCGACAAAAATATAAAAGCGCGTGAAGTTAGCGTAGTTTGAAATTGGCGTTTACGTGTTATATATCCGTTTCCGCCTTTTGCGTGTTTGGTGGCGCCATCGGAGAAACACTTGAACTAATTGAGAGCGCAGGCCGGGCCGGATAAGAGACTTCATCTCGTGAAATCTAGAAGGTCGTGGTTTTTCTAAACTATTCAATCTTTCATTACAATGACAATATTTTAATTACTTTCCAAATATTTTAGAAATATCAGGTTTATCTGCACACCACACCATAAGAGGCGCTATTAAATTTTTTCTCCCATTTTTCAAAATAAATTTCCGTTATTATAGTTATTTATGGTACTAGTGAGTTAAGTAAGATATTATCCACGAATGAAAAATTAACCCACGAGGGCCGTAGGCCCGAGTTGGTTAATTTTTCTGAGTGGATAATATCATTAACTCACGTGTGCCAAACAACATTTTATCCAATATCTAATCATATTTCATAAAAACATAATTTATTGAAGATTTTATACATTACAAAATATTATTTCATGATGGTACATGCAATAGTAGGTGGCTGTGAAAGTAAAAAAAGTAGTAGCTAGTTTGCAGGTCTTGGTTTTACGAATTAAAAACAATGTGTGTTTGACGTTTCTTCTTTTAGGTTATAAGATCGCATAAACAACTGCTATGTGTAATAAAGTCGTGGCAATCACTCTTTTTACACAGTTGTTGATTCTACTTTATCGTAAATAAAATTTAATATTTAACATCTTCTATATTATAAGAAGAGATGCTTATTAAAATCTGAATTTTATATCTGATAAGATTATATCTATGAAATTATAATAAGCATTTTACCCTATAATTTAGTTAATATAGAATTTCTTTTATAAACTATGAATTAATATTTTATTTAGGATAAAGAAAGTAGAACCGACAACAGTGTAGTAATCAATTCCAACGACTTTATCAAACATAGTTGTTATGATCAATTCGCATTGGGGAGCACAAAACTAGAAGATTACCAAATATCTATTATGTTTTAAATAACTATTTCTTATTATAAACAACCGAAAAATTGATGTGTCTGTTCCTATCAGCTTGTAGTGATAACAATAAATATATTTGTGGAATGAAACTGAAGGTTTGTTTCCAGGGAGTGAGTCTTTCAAAAATAACCCACGTTGCCCTTAGCAACGTGGGTTATAGTGTGACAAAAGAGTAAACAATCACTTTCCTTATTTATAATGAACACAGTAAACATGGTATTTATAAAGAGGTGTTGGATAAATAATATTATTAAAGTATTTGATATAAATTTTGAATATTTTTAAGAATTGTTTTCAAAGCCTACTACTACAATTAAGAAATGTGATCAACACAGATATGAATGTAATAATTATCATTAAAATTGCTAGATACTCACTTCCGCAGTACCTCCAAACATTTCTGAATGCAATACGGGCTTGGTCTGCTTTCATGAAACAAATCGCCTCCCAACAATACAAAGTCAACTTTATTTTTCACTGCTAGCTGCAAAATTTCTTCAAATGTAACAAAAGTATCTTGACCTATAATATAACATACAAATTTAAAGAAAGCAAGTAGTTTACATAAATTCAACTTAACCTAAAGTTGTACCTACCTCTAATAGGATCCTTTTCTTTATATCCTAAATGTATGTCTGTAGCAACTAAAATTTTAAAAGTATCTTCAGGAGGTGGATCTCCATTCGCATTTGCTTTATCAGTTTCTTCTGGATTTAACATGTTAAAGTTTTAAACAAATCTAGTTTACAAACCGATAGGTTATAATTGCTTTTACATGAATCTTATTAGGCGCTTTTTTATTCGAACTTACGTTGGTTCGGTTGAGGAGAAAAGATAGTTATCTGTTTTATTAGCAACGGCGTCTCTGATACCTACAGTGGTTTATTATGGTTTATGACCATTTGTGGTTATTTTTTTAAATTTTTGTATTCGTTTATTTTAGATAGAAAAACACAGGATAAGCGAAATTTGTAAATACACTTAATTTACTAGAAACAATTAAATTTAAAAATTCTCAATTTAAACCAAATTTGACCTCGAGCAACTTCTCCCAAAACTATTTGAAATAGAAAAGTAGATACCGCCACAAATGACAAAAAGCAACATTTACGATCTAATCACCGTTAGATGGCACTAATGAGAATGAATGTCACGGCCTACTAGATTCATATAAGCTTCGCTTATATACGGCCGTCTCATTTCCAGTTTTTTCATTGTTGAAAATTATTACAGATTCGTACGTTAAATGGCGCCCACTGGCAGTAACTTTACAACAAAGATATTTGAAGTCAGAGCTCATCGTTAATTTTTAGGTTATATTTTATGTCAATTGTGTCAAACTGCCTACGATTACAGAATTTTTACTCGAATATTAACAGTAATTATTAACAAGAAGTTTATTAGCAACGATCAAATATTATTAAATTATGCAATAAAAAATAATAGGTACATTATATTACAATACAAAACGTTACATTAAAATTTTATTTATTATTTTAATTTATTATTCTTTCGATGTCTTTATTTTTATAAAAAAGGCTGTCAGTCCCCAAATAAAATTGATAAACTATTAAAAAAAGTTACATTAAAACTAAAAAACATACTCTAACCACCACTTTACAAATACACCTTAGAATATAAATACACCAATTTTTATGGTATTTTTCAGGTATGCTGTCAGTCTTTTCTCTAAAGTCAATTCTCTATAGCTGTAGCAGCCTAAGTCTTCTTTTATTTGAAGTATAAATTGTAGTCTAGGTTTAGCTAGGGTGTTCTTTCTTTCGAGCATGCTTTCTATTACTATTTTTATTTATATAATACCCGAATGTCTTAAAGTGTCTTATTAATCTATCTTTGCTTCTCATGGTCTTCTTCATTAACTATCTTTCTTCTTGTATATTATTCTATCTGCTTCACTAATCTTTTTTCTTCTTGTACTTTTTCTAGTATCTCGTTGTTCGATATTCGGTCAATCCATGTTTCCTTTAGCATCTTTCTATAGCACCATAACTTAGAAGCCTATATACTTTTTTTTTCATTCTTTGCTATTGTCCAGTTGCGTTTGAGACCCGTATAGCGACACTCCATGCGAATATGTGTAAAAGTCTGATAGTATTGACTTGATTTTATACCTTTGTATAGATTATTATGCGTTTAGTTAGTTCAGAAAAGTTCCCGACTCCATCTTCTTCCTGGAACACTTCCTCATTCAAGACATGATACCAAAATCGTTAATTAATTATCGTTATCCTAGATTCCTAACCTCCCTACAAAATTTCTAAATACTTTCTCAGATATCGCATTTGATTTATATCACATAAACCAAATTCCGTATAAAGGTAATGCCTTATCAGACAAATTTTGTCAGTTTTATATTTCTTTTACTGAAACTATTGGTCTAAGTCTCAGTAGATTTTATCAGTTTTCATGTCTAAAAAATGTTTATTTTTAGTAATGAGTGTCACAGTGAGATTTCTTCATTCCATGAATGCTTCTCATACTTTTAATCATAGCTTCAGTTCATAGATCGTGCATTAACATTAGGTGTCTACATCATCTGCTGTGATAATTCAAGTGCTACAAAACCTAAAGGAACATTTGTAATTTGCGAAAAATGAAACTGCACTTACTTAAATACTGTGGCTATCGTGTAGTTATTAAGGTGTTTCTAGTCTAAGAATTGGGGCGTTAGTAAATATTACATAAACTCAGTATAATTTTCTTACATGTACGATATTTTGATTTCCTAATCCCCACTGTAACATATTTTTGTCATATCTACGTACGTTTTATCCAAATATTTATGTACAAATGCCAATAAATTAATATTATACAATTGGAAATGACAATTACTGGCATGACGTATAACCTAGAAATTAACGACTGCAGTCTGACTACAAACCATCTTTGTTGGAAAATTACCGTCAGTGGGCGCCACTTAACGTACCGATCTGTAATTTTTGGATCCTAATTTCAACAATGAAAAAACTGGAAATGAGACGGCCGTATATAAGCGAAGCTTATATTAATCTAGTAGGCCGTGTGAATGTGATGAATTTTTAATTTACAGTAACAGCAAGATTTTACACCACTTTTATTATTGCACTTATTAATAATTATTAGTATTACTTTATTAAGTAATTGAATTATATTATATATATATAAAAAAACATCGATTATATTTGTAAATAATAGAAGTTGGGAAAGAAGTTAACTGTCTGCGAAAAGAAATCAATCCTTTCTACTTTACCTTTTAAATATACAATAGGCCGTAGTAATTGTCTATTAGGTAATTGATTCATGACTTATTGATCGAACTTTAGGGAGTTCCTTCCCGCCTTTGAGACATGCCGAAGCATGAATTGAGATTCGCTCAATTAGCGCGCTAAGTGACACGAGTCGTGCTACCAGTAACTCACTGGTGGGAGCGAGATACTATCCATACTCTACTAGCTATCCAGGCTAGTACCGGAGCGATAAACGTGCTCACCCGTCGGCTCCATCTCCGAGGAGGATGTGAGGGACGTATCACACGATCAAGTTTTTTTTCAAGGAGATTTCACCTCGTCCAGCTTCGGAGTATTCCCCTAACATGCTGTTCCAAGCTGTTAGGAGCCACTGCCCGATCGAATCCAACCTCAATTGTGGCAGGACTTGGTTTTTTAATGGTTTTGCCACCGAGATCTACCAATATATAGGCTTAGTGGGCCCTCGGCAGAGCTTCGTTCGTAAGTCTACGCGTTATAGACTCCCAGTGTGGACCTCAATGAGGTGAAGTTGTCTGGATTGTGAGAGGCTATGTATTCTCTTCAACTCTCCTTAAGTGTAACGAGTAGGTAATGGGTCGCTTTAGCCAGACGTTTTTAGTGACTTTTTGTTTACGGTTGGTACCCCTGGGGGAAAATCTAGTGACTTTTTTATGGTGGCTAAGTACGGAACCTGTATTACCGGCATTCTGTATTATTGGCATTTGGTTCGTCACTCGGTTAAATGGCAACGCTGTTGCTAGGGGGAAAACAGATGGCGCCAGTGTCGTTTTATGTCAAATCTGGGGACTTTTTATGTCGATCTCTCTCTAATCTAGGGACTTTTAATGTCGATCTCTCTCTAATCTAGGGACTTTTTATGTCGATCTCTCTCTAATCTAGGGACTTTTGTCTCGTTAAGTGTCGAAGTACGGAATCTGTATTACCGACCTTGTACTGGTGTTGCTAGTTTTTTGTCGTTCTTTCTCGAATCTAGGGACTTGTCAAGATTCTATATTACAGGTGTTGGTTCAGGATTCTGCTAAATTGCTAGGGGCTAATAGAGGAGGCTAGTAACTCTTGCCGGGTTCGAGACTCTGCTATGCATGTAATAGTGCTGCTCTTGTTTAACAGGTTCGGGTCTTTGTTGCGACTGGTGACACCGGTCTCTTTCGATCTAGGACGTACCTCTGTGGAACCTAGGGACTTTTATGCATGTTTCTGTCTAGTGGTTTTTTGGTAGGTCTCTGTCTAGCAACTTAGATGACCATCTTTAGCGGACATAGAAGCTTCTACGGTAGCTCTGCTGCCTGCTCTGCTCTGCAGATGCTATATGGAATTTGTTAAATGTTTTGGAACTATGTATTTGTCTTAACACACATTTATAAATAAATGAACAATAGTTACTTGAACCTAATAGAGATTTGTATGCTGCTACTGCTCATACATAGGTAAAGGTCATATTCTTCTCCGACATGGTTTATGTCTTAACAAAACTGTATCATTGCTATGAGCCCTGAAAGAACGTATTAATGGCAAAATTACTCTTAAATAAAACACACACAATGCCGACTCGCTTTCTTATTTTATTTAACTATGATACATTGCAGCCTTAAATACATATATATACAACTTTTTCTAGTGTTTGAATACATACATTTATTCGTATACTTACGTATGTTATTAAATGCAACGGGAACAGAGTCGAAACTGTCGTCAAAGTTACGTTTTTCTGGCCTAGGTCTGTAGATCTTTGCTCCTTTTTTGGTGATCACCTGGTGATGTTTTGTACGTCGTATATTTAAAGAGGCAATGTATAGAGGATCAACAGGCTCTTTGGATGTAACCATTTGCCTCATACTGTGGAAGTTGATGAGCTTCAGTACATCATAGTTCAGTCTAATACCTTTTACTTTACACACAGTGAAGTAAGTGTGATACTTAGGACTGAATATAATGTAGCTGTAGTTCTTAGGACCACCAGAGGTAAATGCTAGTATATAGCTGCCAGGGCCGTATTCTTCTAGCACATCAGTCATTTCCCCCTGTTTTCAACACGAAGGTTGTATTAACAATGAGCTAGCGGGATGTTGATGTCTCTTATATACCCTCTACAGGTGGTACCGAGAAGACGATGCAAAGATGCGCCAATGAATTTAAGAACTTGGGGTAGTTTCCCTAGGAACCTGCAAAAAAAATATTGAAGATTATAGTATGCAAGATAGTTAAAGAAATGATGCTTTTTAGCTAGACAATAAAGGTTTGCTGAGATTATATACCTTATAAGTTACTTCTATTAACAAGTTCTGAACTATCAAATACTATTAGAAGACTGATACTATTAGCCAAAACTGTCTGAACAACCACATTTACTATCAGCCAGTATGAAGTATGAATACGAAGGCGTATAAATACACATATAAACAGACATTAATCAATACAAATCATTTAAACGATCACAGATAAACACTTTTTTTGCTTACTATAAATTTATTCAAACTACTCATACATACTATAAACATGAGGAGCAGGACTATGAATCCATATAAACACATACAAACATAGACATAGTAATCCATATGAACACATATAAATACATACATATAAACACGTAAGTACACATACTATAAAATAATATATTGAACCGCATGCAATCATGTAAACGTATGCAAAGTATGAAAACGAAGACATACTAACACATGCAAAACAGATATTATAAATAGCCCATAATAGAATTGGATGTTAAAATGAGTATTATTTACATTTACATTTACTGCGGTAGCAATACAAATTTGCTTTTAAATATATTTTATATTGACGTACATTATCAGAAAAGAATTTTAATATCAAACAACCGCTAGTTGAAAAACTAAGCAACATTACAAGGACTACAGTAGTTCTGAAAAAATTAACAATTAAAAGAATCAGATTAGATGTTTAGATCTATGAATCAATATTTCTCAATATTTTAAACTGAAAATTGGAATCATCTGAAACTGCAAGAAATTTGGGTATATTTAAACCGGTCTAGGTTGTTAAGGTATAATAATTTACCCTATTTTCTCATATTCATACATGAAAATGAAACAATCTATATAGTGAAAAAACAACAAATGACCTGACGTCACATAAGAACAAAGAACCGCTTTAAATATAATAATATTTAGATTATCTTAATAAATAAAATAATAGGAAATGTTTTATACCATATCTAATATTTATCTGCAATATTTAATTTATAATATTAGTTGAATATCCAAATTAATTACTCATAAGTTAACCTCTCAACTAATTCATTAAGCTAAGCATGTTGATTCATGCATATTCTTCCAGAGGCAATTCAATACAAGGTTTATATGAAGTTTTGACATTGAAAACAATGCAGTGTTTTGTTTTCGGGCAGACTAGTTTAGTATTTTCTTTACTTAAGAGCTAATATTTATTTTTAATAACATTTTCATTTCAACCAAGATTTCAACCTAGAAATTTTTTTAAATAACCTCATTCAATTTACATGAATGTTTAAATAAGTGTACTCTAAACAAAATTGAAAGTTAATAATAACTATACAACTAATTTAACGATAATAATTATGCTTTAAAATTGCATCAATTCTGGCAAACGAAAATATAGTTTATATAATATAAAAAGAATTCTTTAAACGGTTCCTACCTTTTTGTTGTGTTGCTATAGACAGATCGGTATAGATGCGGTATAATTATCAGTCTTTCTACCAACAATCCAAAAGGCTGAAATATTTGAAATAAAAAGCATTATACAGAGTTCTATCACATACTTAACGGTAATAATAAGAAAATTTCATTAGAATACAGAGTATACAATGAGAAGTTTTAAATAACAACGCAATTTACCAAAAGGCATAATTAACACAGGTTAAAGTAATGTTGAAAATTAATTTAAAAAATCCTTTATTACAGAGATATTTGTTATCGTTATTTAATTTTTTACGATTTCCACCGGCTATATTATGTCGGCTATATAACAAACGACGTGTTTTCTAACAAAATTAATTGGGAGATTATAATTAAAAAAATATTACCATTCATTTCCATAATAAACTATTCTAGCATCTGAATATAAACATGAAAGATCATACCTGTTAAAATTAGCTGTAGTTAACAAGAAACCACTTCACAAATTAACGCAAATTATAAAAAATGTTAAATTTAAATCAATAGAAAAATATCCGGCCCAATCTTTATAAATATAAATACGCACACGAACTATAGTTAACAACTCAAGAGACACTACATAAATGATTTTTAAACAAGAAACTAATGCTTTTACAGATTATAACTGATTCATTCAGTTAATTGTTTTTCCGAGAAATTTCAATGTTTTGTTTGTGCGTCGTTAGTCAACAATTTATGAAGGGAAATCAATCCCAAAATTATTTCTAACAGAACAAAAATTATGTCTTTAAAGTGTAATAACATAACATTTATTGATTCTCTAAATTTCATGCCGATGTCTTTGAGCAAACTTTCAGAAAAAAACATTCAATTTTCCTGGCAGCAAAGGTTTATTTCCCGCATTTGTTTAACATTCCTGAAAACGAGAATTATGTAGGGCCTCTTCCAGATCGACACTATATGCGATTTACGAATAGATTTTAGGTTAGATTTAGGTTCGTACACAACAACCTAGGCCCATCTTAAATTGTACAGCTACTTGGAACGTCTTGGAGATAGGGTGCTATATTACGATACGGATTCTGTCATTTACATTAGCAGAAAAGGAGAATGGGATGTACCAACGGGATCGAGCTTGGGGAAATGACCGATGGGCTAGAAGACTACGGCCCAGGTAGCTATATAGTAGCATTTACCTCTGGTTGTCCTAAGAACTACAGCTACATTATATTCAGTCCCATGCACCGCACTTACTTCACAGTATGTAAAGTAAAAGGCATTAGACTCAACTATGATGTACTGAAACTCATCAACAACCATCTTTTATCCCGATGACGTTATAGGGTAACATTATGAAGTCATACTAATATATGAAAATAATATACTGCCTGATAAATAAAATTATTCTTTTACAGTGAAGAGTGTTTTGGAGGAAGTTCTTAATGAAATGTAGCTGCTGAGCTCTGCTAGCGAGCTTCACTTATAAGTACACACCACTTTGCTGATTCAATAAAAATGTCGTTATTTAAAAATTCCTAACATGGATAGCTTTATCTGTTTTAGAATATTCAAACACAGTATACGACAATAAATTATCGTGAGACTCCTGATATATATATATATATATATATATACAGGGTGTCTCAAAAATAACGAACAATAACGCAGAGGGTTAAAAAGCGTCCGAGGTAGAATCTAAAACTAAAGAAAAAAAACTCCACCTTCAAAAAATTTTTTTTGTAAATTTGTTAAAAATTGTTTGCAATACTTTTTGCTAATACGGTCCTGTTATATTTTGCATCAATTTGATAATAAATAATAAGTCATCCAGCATTGGGATAGTCAAAACATTGTAAAGCGATATGTGTAGAGTTAAGCAAAAATTCGGAGAAGTCGATTTAAAAACACGTATATTGGTCAAGGTCGCGTCTTTATAAACACCATGACATATCACCGTAATAAGCGTTTTTGTTATAAACTGCATAGTTGCAAAAAAGTCCCAAATGTTTGATGATAGTTCATCAAACTAATAATTTTTATTATCAAGAATTTATTTGAAGGTGTTTTCCGTTTTAAATAAAATAGATTAATGGTAAAAATTGCTCTTATTTAATAAATTGCGACCCTTGTAGTTTTTTGACTAAACCACAATCAGGCCGCAAATTCACCTGGCGGCGCCCTAATTATGAAAATGTTCTTTTTAAAAGTTTAATTTATCTTCTGTTTATTTTCGAATGTTATTACAGAACGTAAAAATATATTTATGTTTTGTATCCTTTTTTTAAATTGCGTTTTGTTTATTTTACATAGATCAAATTTCACTATGTGTATTTTTGCGGAATGTTTAGTCCAAAATTTTATTTACAAGCACAGAATACGAAAGAAAGAATTGCTATAAATAAGGAAAGTCTGCGAAAGGGGATGTTTATAACAAAGAGAGTTTTTTATTATTGACTTACGTTCATTGAGAAATTTCGAGCCCAAGATCATTTTTGTAAAATTTTATTTCAGTTTTAATGAAAAGGCTTACTATTAGTTTTAAATATTAATGCTTCAGATTCTAGTAAAATGTATTAGCATCGCAGATTAGAAGAACTAGTAATGTAATTTTCTTATTAAAGCCCAACACTTTTTATGTTTTTTAAATTACGTTCAACGCCGCCACACATAAAGAATTCCCTTTAACTTATTGAAATATGATATCAGATGCTCTCTTTAAAAATGAGATGTTTTAAGCTGTTATTAGACCTTGAATTTATTTTAAAATAAACAAACTGCATCATGAGCGAAACGGAACGTGTCTTATTTACGAGTTTCTTCAAGTTCAATTCATTCGGGTATTTTGCGGCATTGACAAAATTGTGCTGTATTGACAAATGCTGTAAAGTTCAACAAACTACAGTCCTCTGCATTATGCGACACCAGGAGATTGTGGAGCAGAACGTGCAGGACCGGACTCAAAACTTGAACCTTAAATAACTCTGAAAGTAAATATTTTAGAAAAAAAAGTTATGGGAAAAACTTTCTCTACACATCATCAACTATCTCGCATTCACGTATTGTCCGTTATTTTTGAGACATGCTGTATATATATATATATATATATATATATATATATATATATATATATATATGTTACATTTTAAGTTTCCGCGGATATTATATGATACTTTACCACTTTTCCGGGTTTCACTCCGCGTATTCACTATTCGGCTCCTAGAGGAACCAGACAATGGTTGACGACGTTTCGGCAAGATCACACTTGCCATCTTCAGGTCACTTCTAACTTCCTTCTGCTTCGCGTGGTTACACGATGTAGACTACGCAGTCTACATCGTGTAACCACGCGAAGCAGAAGGAAGTTAGAAGTGACCTGAAGATGGCAAGTGTGATCTTGCCGAAACGTCGTCAACCATTGTCTGGTTCCTCTAGGAGCCGAATAGTGAATACGCGGAGTGAAACCCGGAAAAGTGGTAAAGTATCATATATATATATATATATATATATATATATATATATATATATATATATATATATATATATATATATATATATATATATATACACGTGTCAAGCTATCAGTGTGGCACCCAACACATATTCCGGCAAAGTAGCACCCACTTGATAGAGTTGAGATAATGGTGTATATTTTACACCAATTGACTCATCGCATGTAGTAAAGAAAAAGTAAGTTGAAAAACTGCAATATTCTTTTATACTGTCTAAAAGATATATAATGTTAAACTCGCACCCAACATACTAACTGGTTAACTGGCACCCATTTGTATAATAATTATATAAACTTCGACCAAGTGGCACCACTCCAATGATGCCATATTTATGGGTGCCTTTTTACCTTTTGCTGTATTATTTATATACAGTATGGAAGTTTATCCAAAATTTTTGAATAATTCATCTTTCAGTTTTGGATGCCAGATTTTAACTTTTTATTGTTTACCTCGGATTGTTGCATTTGCCTTGCCTAAAGTCTAACTACAAATACTTTTAGATGTTATAATAAACCTTTCCAATCTTCGTGAATTATGGAATACTGACGGGGATTAAGGGAAAAGGTGTAAACTTTCTAGTCATTGCATGATATAATCAAACATCTAGTGCAATTGCCATTATTGCATGATTAATATAATTTATTTGATATTTTGGAGCTTACATTAATAAGACTTTATATTATTGACATATTAACAATAAAATAACTGAGATTAGAATATACTCCATAGTTGTGAACATCATAAGCAAACATTGTGCACTACTAATTAATAAAGGCAGCTTTAAAAATCATTTAATTTTACTCAAAACAACAAACTATTCTCAATTCAGTTAATTATAAATATAAATCAAAAACAAAGAATTCTTAACATTTGAAGATATTTTGCTTAGCTTTATTTTATGTCAATGACTATCCAACAAAAGCAAATTAACGGTTATTAAAATAAGTAGATGTTGAAGTTCTTAATATTTCTGTTTATGCATCCTCATGAAAGCAAAAATCTTTTTCGCAAAACCTAATAGTACCGATATTTACAGATTTGTTTACCGATCGGTAATAAAATTTTATTGTTTTATTGCTTTGTTACTTTTAGTTGCACATTTTGGCATTTCTTAATCTGTTTGCCCATGATTTTGTTTAAAGCTACTTCAATATATATTTTAAAACCAGCCAAGTTTTATTAAATGTCCATAACGTAATATTTGTATATATGTAGGTATAGTTATATTTCATCTATGTTTAATGAAGTTTCTTTGACTTCTGCAAATCAGGAATTAGGTAATTAGGAATGTTTTCATCTAGGGATAAAAATTTTAATAATTTAAAGTTTTAATTATTTTAATTGAAATAAAAAGCACATATTTTTTTAGAAAACTCAGAATCGAGTGTTATAAAAACAAAATAAATAATGTGTTTTTTGTAACAACAATATTCTTTTCTATTTTATTGAAATTAAAGTATATAACTGCTAACTAAAACCTGCTTTTGATTTAATGACTTAAAAACACATAACAAGTTACATGGTAACATTAAATATTTTGCATTAGTTTGTAAAATAAAATTAGATGTTTTGTTGTTATCTTTATTTCCTGTTTAAATTCTTAAAACATAGGTGCACACGTATTATCGAAATTGAATCAATGTTATACACTGTTTCATTATTTGAACCTATAAATTGTCCGGCAGTAGTTTGCCTATAAACAAAAAATTCAAATACGTATACACTACTAACTATTAGAGGGTATAAATAGTGAGATAAAAGACTCAACGATTCAGCGTGAGTAGAAAGGACTATTGTGTATTTTAATCTTGCCTCAGATCTTAATCAATGGGATTCCTACAGGCAGCAGAGAACGAAAGTGCATGTTGGGTATTGAGTTTGAGTAACATTAATCATATTTTGAAAACATATTTTGAATTTTGTAAATAATCCAACATCAGTAATTACCACTAATAATCTGCAATATCAAAACTTATCTAATGAGCGCTAATGTACATTCTACGTGAAATAACGATATAAACAAAAATATCAATCAAAATAGATTCCAAGGAATGGTTCAAAACCTGCAAGAATAGGCATTAAAAAGAACATGTAAACTATAAACAAGTATAAATATTTTTATTTGTTCCTAACTTGTAAACATCGATTTATCAAGTCACTGTATTCCCCTTGAAAATGTCTAATAATTGGACCACGGGTGTAAAAAAAATAACTGGCTAGCATGTAATAGTTATTTATGTATTAAGGGTATAATGAAGCTTTTATGGCCAGAAGCGTTATTTCTAGGAAATGGCTGTAGGGCCCTAACAGGTTATGCCCGCTATACATACACTATTTCATGCACAGATTAAGTTTTTATGTCAAATCTATTATTGTGTAAAAATATAATTGAATCAGTACGTAGGTATATCAAGCAGCTGTGCGTATACTTATGTGATTATACGAAGTTCGTTACTATAGTTACTATTCCAAAATATTTAATTTCAGCTTATTTTCATTGGTAAGAAGTTTACAAATTATATTAAGAACCAATCAAGTTCTACAAAAAAACTTCTGACATTTAATTGACGTTTCATTATTGCCCGTCTTTACGAACTATAGTGGACGCACCATGGTATGTACCCAACGAACTTATACGTCGTGATCTAGGCATCCCTTCAGTAAACGAAGAAATCCAGCGTCACACTATACGTTACTGTGATAGGCTTCATGCCCACCCAAACGCCCTTGTCGAGGGCCTGCTCGATGTTGCCGAAGATGAGCCACGACTTAAACGGATTAAAACCCTGAATCTTCCAAACCGCTTCGAGTGAATGTTAGTGAATTCATAGTGCCATCTAGCGATAAGCCAAACTGATTTACTACTACTTTAGGAATTTGTTATTGAACTCTTTCCTTCACGATATGCATGCACATTATCACACAATTTACTAAATGTCAGACCCTGACAGATTGTAAAGTTTCTCAATAAATTAAAAAAAAAAAATTATTGCCCGTCTAACCATAAAGAGACTCTTGGGCCATAAAAAGACTTTTATGTTTAGATGAGTCTTGCAATAATAGTCTAATTATAATGCATCTGTGCATAAAAAATTTTACACGCGTCCTCATATTTTCTATTATTATATAATTTGAAATGAAAGCCAAACTCTTTAGCAGTAATTTAATTGTTACTAACATATGAGAATTATTGCATCTTATTACTATCGAATAATTAAAATCATAGTACAGCCGTTATTTCCACTAAAGCTGAAATTTCCGAACAATTTTAAGTCATTACTACTTGTATTTGCACTATATATATATGCTCTGTAGAAGTAGATGGCGCAGATTCTTTAACTGGAAACAATCTTTTTGACATTTCGATCTTGTTATTGATTGAGTCATCCACGTAGCTCTCTGCAATTTTTGTTGATTTCCATCCACCTCCACGTTTCAAAGTTAAAGTATCACCACCTACATCAACAACCATCGTTGCTCCAGTCCGTCTAAATGACTGACCTGTATACAATGCAGGTTCTTGTAATCCTAAATATTCAGCAATTTTTTTAGGTATTGTACCAACAGTATGTTGACCTGCATTTAGGGCGACACATTTTCCATTACGGTACGTCAAGAACAACCGCAGGTCCTTACTTTTTTGAGGTCGTAGAGTCGCATATTTCCGATAAATAGCACAAGGTTTAAAAATACACCCATCGTCCGTTATTGTAAACCTCCTGGTTGTTAAATTTTTAGTATCGCGTAAGGTGACAACAATATATTTGGCCAAATCCTCCACTTCATTTAAAGTGAGCTATAGAAGCTCATCACCAGTTAATGATATTCCTATATCCGAACAAACAACTGAAGGATCTCGGCCAACGCGTGATTAACAGCTGTGAAATACATTAAGTTAATATAAGAGAGTAACCAGCATCTTGTGTTACTCTCGGCTGTTAAAGAAAGTAAGCAACGGTATGTTAGGATCGTACTTTTTAAAATTTCGAGCATGTGATAACCGCATCTCGCCTCATGATCGCCGCGTGTTTTGCGATATGTTAAGCATTTTCACCGTCGTGATTTCGGTGACCTGGATTCTTCATTTGTTTGTTTGGGTATAGTAATATTCCTAGATATGCTATGATACTAATCTTCCTAGATCTCGTATATTTGTCTTTTTTCAATTTACTGTTTACAATTAGGTAAGCCATACGTAGTGTGTTTCTCTTTCTGGAAAACGTTATAACAACGCATTTATTAATATTGAAATATAACTTTTGTTTACACTCCACCATATATTCTGTCCATCTTCAGGAGTGTCAATTGTATATCGTTAGAAAATGGAAAACATTTGGAGTTTGTTACTACCGAAGGAAGATCATTTATTAGCAATAAAAAAGCAGAGGTCTAAGATTTGATCCCTGGGGGAACACTAAAGTCATAATGTTGATATGTATCAAGATCAAACTGGAACGTCTCTGGCAGGGTTGGCAAAAAACATGTTTTAAAAAACAAAAACAGTTGTTTTTTTAAATAAAAAATGTTTCTTATCGAAAATGAGTGTAAAACACCCCATATAAAAACATATTTAAAACATGATTTAAACTGTTTTAAATTAATAAACATTTTGAAATATTTTAATAAAAGCTTTCAAGAAAGATATTATTAAATTCAGATACAAATTATCATCATGAATCATGATTACGCGTGCCTGAAACAATAATAAAAGTTCTTATTCTTATCATCACTTTTTTAATTTTACAACTTCCTAGCAAGAGCAACTTAAATAAAAAATACACTAATAAAAATTCTACTTCAATTCTCACCAAACCAAAAGTGTTAAATATTATTAAGTCAACACTTTGTAATTTATAAATAAAATGATCATTATTCTTTTTAAATGCGTCTTCAGACCTCTAAAAAGAATGCAGAATTAGAAAATCAGTCAAATATTATATATTCATGATGACGGGTTAACGAAAGTGCCGTATATGACAACATTTTTTAACAATTTTATTAAAGATGCTATTGAACCTAATAAAATTCGTGCCAAATGTATCCATTGCAAAAAAGACTGTGTATTATTATACTTATGTAAAATAATACACTTTTCAGATGGAAACTGGTCATTTAAATTCGAAAATGCAGTACAATAATCTAATATTTTTTCTTTCAAATGTTTGAAAAGTCGTTTTAAAACAATTACAACAAAACATATTTTAAATATACGTTTAATACATGTTTAAAAAGAAATAGTTTAAAACTTGGTTTGATCTTTTAAACTAGTTTTAAACAAGAGTTTTAAACAAAATGTTTTAAACATACCAACCCTCGTCGCTGGTAAGCAGGTATTGTTATTATTAAAATAAATCGAGGAAACTTTATATGAAGCAGAGTAAACAGATTGAAAATATGTATTTACTAAAGCTTTCCGCTACATCAAATTCTTCAATTAGCTGATTATAGTAATTGAAATTTAATATATTCGATCGTTTTTTATTTTTAGTGTTTACATAATTCCAAAATTCTTTGATATTCTGCTCTATACCAGTTTCAACATTTGCGATATAAGTATCATAAGCCTGTTTTACCAGTATATTTAATTTCTTTCGTTCTTTCTTCTTCTTTGAATAACTCTTGCCGTTTATGTTTTCTGTAATGGTTTTTAAGTTTTAAACAATTGAATTTCAGAATTAAACCATACTGCATATATATTTTTATGGTTACGATATTTTGGTTTAATTTAATTTTAAATTATTATAAAAAACAGCTACATTGTCCCAGCTTATGATATTTATTTCATTTTAGGTATATAGACGAACAAAGTTACATCTATTAAAATTAAATTTGCCAATAAGTAAGGATTTAGAAATGAATGCTTTTTGAGTATTGTTCTATTGTTTTTTATAGAAATACCTAATGATAGGTGATAGAGATCTTCCTTAAGTATTGGATGAAGGCATTTATCTACTTTATATTCTAAGTAAACGTATTCAGACATCGAGATTAAATAGTCCAGTAAGTGTTTTTCCATAAGCATTTAATATGTTATTAAAGTTTCTTACATTAAGGGCGTTACTGAATTCATTGTTGGGGCACATAGTCACTTCATATAAAACATAATTGATTTAGACTACAATTTCGACTTGCAAATGCAAAAAAACTGTTCGTAAAGTGTTAAAGAAGAATATATAGACGGATGTAAAGCTGTAAAAATCTGCGCATTGTAACACGTAATACTACCTATAAAACATTTCAACATTTACAAAAAGAATCGTTCTTTGATGATTATAAGTGTTAATGTGGAAAAGTTGAAATGTCATATACAAGAGATTTTAAGTACCTATGTATTTTAAAAGTAAGTTTTAATGTATGGTTATGTAGAAAATAAAATAACAATTACAAAATTTGATTTGAAAAATCGTATGAATGAATATGTGCAACGTTATTTTTGAGCGTTTTACCGATGCGTAGCGTTTGAATGTTATTATTTTTATTATTACGGCCAATAGAAGAAGAAATAAAATATACAACTACTTCTAGTTCTAGCAAAATTTCAGAATACAACTTTCAACGAGATATTCAACTTTTAAAATAGACCTAAACCAAAAATATTTGGAATCATAAACTAGGGTAGTATAGCATGCGTAGCAGGTACCTAAGACGTCCGAACACTTTTTGTAGTTCCACTGACCCGTGATTTCTAACAGTAAGTATCTGGACCACTAGATACCCATTCTTTAGTTCTTCAACATGAATTTGCGGAAGGAAATCTTTTTAATTTAAGAACATAAAATAGTACAGCTAGTTCAAGTTCAATACCTGTACCTCCCCGAACATTTTATGAAAGTGATATATTTCGCGCCTAAAAGTTGATTCTCACTATACGGCAAGCTACCAACAGCCACCGGACCGACAAAACATGATACTCATTCACACTATACTGCTAGCCGGCGGCAGGTGACCAACAGGCAACGGACCGACAGTTTATTCCAAAACTAATAACTATGCGTTTGTTGCATCCATTATCTTAATAACTATTTTTATTATGTATAGTTTTGTCATTAAAAAGGTAATTTTGATAAAATACCATTCTGTTCCTTTTATAAAGTTTATTTAAAAAGGGATTAACAAGAATTCAAACGCTTAATAACTATCCTGCGTTAATTAACAGCGTTTCGTAAGCCAAAGACCCACAGATTATTTAGATTGTTTTTATCGTTCATTGTAGAATGTAAAGGTTTATTATGCTGTTTTCTTTTAAAATGTGTATGCAGTTTAAGAAATGTGAAATATTCCTCAAGACAGTAATCAAAGTTTATTAATACGCCCCACATAGGAAGAAAAAGGAATTCAATCAGTAATAATATTAATTATTATTATCAATAATAATAGTATTTTTAAAAATAAGGGTAATTTAACATTAACACTGTGGGTAATCAATATAGGTAATCAAATTCCATATAATTCAAAGTCCCCAGTCGACCAACTTTTTATGAAATTCGTATGAGAGGACTCGTAATAAATCAATTTAAAACTAAATATGAATTGTTCCCAATCTATTATACCTTCATGGTTTTATAGAGGGGTAAATTGAGTTTAATAGTCTTTCCTAACGAAATGCTTTATAATTAATCTTTTTACTTTAACTTAGTGTTAAGATTATTCTGATCAGCCTGACCTCCTCGTATTATAACGTCGGCCAGTAGCCAGCCGTCGAAACCGGCGACCAGAGAATAAACCGAAAAGCAAATCAGAAGCAAAATGCGTAGTAATGCGATGTTGCCGGTAAAACGTGTGCTATGGGTGCCAGTAGAACAATAATTATGATGGGTGCCAGTACTGCGAGGCGGCATATATATATATATATATATATATTATATATATATATATATATATATATATATATATATATATATATATATATATATATATATATATATATATATATATATATATATATATATATATATATATATATATATATATATTAAATAATATTTAGAATGCAAATTCATATAGAAAAATTTATCGACTCTGCTGGGACTCGAACCCAGGACCCTCCACTGTCTAGGTGGTATCTCTACCAACTGAGCTACAGAGTACGACTACCAGCATAGCGAGAAATTTTGCATATGAATTAGATGTTTAAGCAGACATACAAAGTTACTAGATATTTTTTTGAATATTATTAATGAAGATCAGCAAGTCGCATGACAACAACATCAATATTCAAAGTATCTAGATTATTTTCAATCATTCCGAAAGGAAATTAATTATATATAAACTTTAGTTGAAATTAATTTTTGTTAAGTTGAATAATGATTTTACATTAAATAATATTTAGAATGCAAATTCATATAGAAAAATTTATCGACTCTGCTGGGACTCGAACCCAGGACCCTCCACTGTCTAGGTGGTATCTCTACCAACTGAGCTACAGAGTACGACTACCAGCATAGCGAGAAATTTTGCATATGAATTAGATGTTTAAGCAGACATACAAAGTTACTAGATATTTTTTTGAATATTATTAATGAAGATCAGCAAGTCGCATGACAACAACATCAATATTCAAAGTATCTAGATTATTTTCAATCATTCCGAAAGGAAATTAATTATATATAAACTTTAGTTGAAATTAATTTTTGTTAAGTTGAATAATGATTTTACATTAAATAATATTTAGAATGCAAATTCATATAGAAAAATTTATCGACTCTGCTGGGACTCGAACCCAGGACCCTCCACTGTCTAGGTGGTATCTCTACCAACTGAGCTACAGAGTACGACTACCAGCATAGCGAGAAATTTTGCATATGAATTAGATGTTTAAGCAGACATACAAAGTTACTAGATATTTTTTTTGAATATTATTAATGAAGATCAGCAAGTCGCATGACAACAACATCAATATTCAAAGTATCTAGATTATTTTCAATCATTCCGAAAGGAAATTAATTATAAAAAATTTTTCTATATGAATTTGCATTCTAAATATTATTTAATGTAAAATCATTATTCAACTTAACAAAAATTAATTTCAACTAAAGTTTATATATAATTAATTTCCTTTCGGAATGATTGAAAATAATCTAGATACTTTGAATATTGATGTTGTTGTCATGCGACTTGCTGATCTTCATTAATAATATTCAAAAAAATATCTAGTAACTTTGTATGTCTGCTTAAACATCTAATTCATATGCAAAATTTCTCGCTATGCTGGTAGTCGTACTCTGTAGCTCAGTTGGTAGAGATACCACCTAGACAGTGGAGGGTCCTGGGTTCGAGTCCCAGCAGAGTCGATAAATTTTTCTATATGAATTTGCATTCTAAATATTATTTAATGTAAAATCATTATTCAACTTAACAAAAATTAATTTCAACTAAAGTATATATATATATATATATATATATATATATATATATATTATATATATATATATATATATATATATATATATATATATATATATATATATATAATATATATATATATATATATATATATATATATATATATATATATATATATATATATATATATATATATATATATATATATATGTATGTAAGTAGATTTTAAGTTATTTTGTAAATTAGCTTAAGTCAAATATAGTATACAATTTAATCGTTGCTGTATTAATTACTACCATCTGAGTAACCCCCAGTTACAAAATAAAATGTAACAATATTATTTCCAATATTCAACTATTTACTTATAATTCCTGTCCTAGTCCTAGTATAGCACGTTTTAATGACGTCTTATATTGACGTCCTTGGGCTGTGGCATAATGCTGCCAGTTTTACGACAATTTGACATCATTTTATTACGTCATTTGACGTCGTTTCTGCCGAAGAAATGGCGACACTATGATGTCAGTGTGCTGGCCGAGGTTTGTATTTTTCTAAAGTTACTGTGTTTGATAACGTAATTAATTCGTCTTAAGGTCGATCTTTTAACCACCTTCATCTGACAGTTAATTGTCATAAATGCAATAAATTGTAGGAACAATAGTAACTATATCAATTAAGTTGCAGATAAATTTAAGAGGAGATGCAAAAAATCGACTATTACTTACTTAATAAAAATATCCAAAAGATAATTCTCGATATATACTTATTTCTTTATTCTCTATCAATATACTTACCATGGCATAAGTTGTACATTATGTATAGTATCACTATTAGTTCGGTACGCGACGTTTCAGCGAGTGTCAATTCGGCGACGTCAATTCGGCATACGTCAATTGGAAGATAAGTCAGTTCAGCGACGATCAATTCAGCGATGGTTAAAAGTATGAATTGAACAGTGCCTACTAAAGTATGTAACGGTATTTTTTTATCAGTCCTGAATAAATGTAGTTTTGTCTACATATTTACTGAAAAATCTAAATTCCGGTCCTGTAAATTTACTTTCTTGCAATTTAAAATCGTGTTAGCATTTGGTACCAATAAACTTATAAAAATTATTTTAAAAGGTTCTGTTTCAAACCTTCATAGAATTGTAAGGACATTTGGGTAATAAATTATTTCTTTCTGTGTCTTATTTACTCACGTGTGCGTTAGTTAAAATGGCTTCGTTGTTAAAACCTTGAAAGTTAATAACCATAGTTCGTGGTAAACCTAAGTTTATACCGTTCCCAAAGATATTGCAGTTTTGCGTTCCTTGAAAATATTATGAAAAAATCTCCTTCATTTAATAAATGATGCTTGATACGTGTTAAAAATCCCTTTCGGTTATTTACATTTGCGCCTAAAAATATCATGTCTGCAAAACTTGCTTTAAAATATTATTGTGTTTCTAGTTTCTCCTTCGTGAAAACAAGACTACGTAATTTCTAGTCTTTTAGGGTCAAAATCTAATATTGGAATTAAGAAAACTTTCCTTATGATCAACACGTAGACTGCATAACCCTGATTCGTTCAGGCGAAACCACGCGACCCTGCCATTGGCTGAAGTCGATTTGCACCAAAAGAAACATTCCGACACAGAAAAAGAATCCTGAGTTTTAAAAAACAGAGGACTCACTTCACTTCAGTTGCTGATACGAGACAGTACAGTTGTAGTTTAGTCCAGCTAAAGTTTTTTCGCGGCGTACCTCGTGCCTCGGCTGGGTATTATTTCAATCCCGTCAAGTGAATTTAGTAATTTTCCGTTCGAGTATGTTGTGATTACCGTCCGATTTGTTTATTATAAAATAACAAATTAACTATTTAAAGTGCCGTTTAGTTCTTTGAGTTGTTTGATCTAACAATAAAATTACAGTATTACAGTACAGCTTAATAAAGTTATTTCGTGAATCTTCATTTATAGAAGAATCGTTTAGTTGGCGGACATTTGTCATTAGAATTCAGTGGTAATTCCCATGTATAAGAGAAGGGGATTTTCATACCGATACACTGATTTTTTTGAATTAATGGAAACATAACAAATAAAGAATAAGTATTTGTTACGTAATAATTTCCACAATTATTTTGAGCAACATTCAAGTGATTTTGAGTATCGTTCCAGTTAGAAGAATAATAAAGAATTTATTATTAAAGGCAGTTATTGCAAACAATTATGTTAAAGTTTGATGAATCTCGTTAATAACATTTAGTTCAAAATCCAGAAGACTTCTTCCCGCATCGTTGCAGTTCAGCGGTTTGTTATTGTAGCTTTGTTTAGAGCTTTTATGGTGTTTTGAGTGACAGGCGTTTGAATCCTTCAACTTGTGAAAGGAATTTTTATGAACACTAATTTGGACGATGAAAAACTGTTAAGGTATTGAATTTTCTTAATATAGTATTGTTTATGTAATATTTGGTCATTTGGGATCCCAAAATTTTACTCACTTTAACGAATAATGATTATTTTGATTTGATGTGTTTTGTATTTTGAATTTGCTAACTCTTATTAATGTGTAACTATTTTGATGTGCATTGTATGTACCATTTTTTTGTTTTTTAATATATAGATTTTAAATTTACTTGATTATTTGACATAGGTTGGCTAAACGGACTGCTGATGTTTTTTGTTTTTTTTTGGTTAATCAAGATTCTTTATAGTTTGATAAATGTCTTATTAAATTAACATCAAAATTAATAAGGAGGTTAGTTGCTTAGCTGATAACCTCCAACTTTTCCAATTCTTATTCATGTTTTTATGAAAAACATCCTCAGCTTTGGTGGCGCCCAACATATTATTTGTTCCTGACTCCATTATTTAATTAGAAGCTTTTAGGGTTAACACCTGCGACCTGAAATTTAAATTTGTAAAGACAAGATCTCAAGCCGGCAATTTTGAGCATTTTATATACAGTAAGTATCGTATTTTGTGTCCTAAATTAGTTTAAGTAATGTGAACTTTTCGTTTGAAGGTTTAAGCTTTGTTTATTTATCGTGATTTAAAAACGTATGTTTCAATGTCGCCCAATCGCGGGGCTTATTATTGTTGTTTTCTCGTGAAGAAAAAATCTATGTTTCAAGTAGTGATGACAGAAAGCACCAAACTAAATAATTGGTTTATTACTAATTTACTAATGTTCAGAAATACTGAACAGTTTCCTCAACATCGCGAGGTTTCTGTAGCCGGAAATCGAGCCTGATGTTATTATTACTATGATCTTTGAATAACTCCCAGTCTGTAATTTTGTGCAGAGTATAGGTTTTTCCATAGTCAGTGGCGTGCGGTGAGAATTTAGGCTAGGGAAGCAACTACGATTTTAAATTTAATAAACCTAGGTACAGGCGCGGATCCACGGGGGGGGGGATCCCCCCAAAGTTTTGATATATACTTTAGTATTATATTTAAATAAATTTTGAATGTAAAAGTAGTTAATGCTTATTAAATATTGTGCAATATATCAAAATAAATATACATAGGATAAAAACAAATAATGTTTGTATAGTAATTATTATTAATTTATTTAAAACAATTATTTTCAAAAAAGGTTTCCCCCAAAATAATTCTCTGGATCCGCCCATGCTAGGTACAATAAAAAACGGTGTTATAATTATTAAGCTTAAAAGTTTTTCAAATAAGAACTTTTATACTTTATACTTATGGAATTTGTTGACTATTATTCTTTATTTAAAAAAGTACTACTATTTATAATGCAACTCAATTTTCCGGTCTTTTTTAGCAAAATACCTAGTGCAGGTTTTAATATTTGTTGTTAAATTTGAAAGTTCTGTTTTTGATCTGCCTTTCTCAACAATTTGTAATTTCCCCCCTGTATCAGAAAAATCTAAGAATTTACAAACTGAACAACAAAATCGTCGCGATTCGGTTGTATTGGAAGTACTCGAACCTTGGACCGAAGCAGCTGAATTTGTAGTCATGACGATAATGCAATTTTAAATTTGCATACAGAACAAGCTAAATAGAATTATTTCTCTTTAAAAAAAATCCAACTTATATAAATTGAAATAATAAAATGTATCAAAATACAGTCTCATTCGCAGATTAACATTTAACAAACACTAAATCGAACAAATAACCAAATTATAATTTAAAAAATTATGAGAACAATTATTTACTCGTATCTGGTCTAAACTAATAATTTTTGTAATACTTTAGACTTTTGTATTTGGTCTGAAAAAATACATGAATAAAATAGTGAAAAGAAAATCAAGAATTTGTATGTAGAAATCTTATTTTAAAAAGTATCCAAAGTCAGCAGTTAAATTTTGGGTGAGCGCACGAAACGGGAAGTCATTAGTACCGAACTTCATTGTCCATCTGGTTGAAGCACGAAACAGATTTTACAGTTCCGCACGAAACGCTCACAAATCCCCGTTTGCATTCCATGCCGGAATTCTTAACGATGTACCCATTCATGTGTTATTTATTTATGACAGTTGTAAGCATGGTCAGAATAATGCTGTTTTGGTTAAGTAATTGTGAGAACATATTTTTAAAATCATAGAAGAAGTTTGCGAACTTGTCAGTTATGTCTAGATGATTGATTATTGGAATTATTTATTTGAGGAGCTGGTACGCCAGATGCTACCTGAGCATAATTAGTTGTGTTTTGGGTTAAGTTACGGTTAACTTGTTGATTTAGAGGGTTGTCATGTTGCGTTATAGGTGTATGTCTGATTAGTTTCCTACTACGCATGTTGCAGGTGTAACTCTGATTTTCTTCATGTTTTGGTCTCATGAGTCCCTCCACATCTTTTCCTACTACGCATATTGCAGGTGTAACTCTGATTTTCTTCATGTTTTGGTCTCATGAGCCCCTCCACATTTTTTTCTACTACGCATATTGCAGGTGTAACTCTGATTTTCTTCATGTTTTGGTCTCATGAGCCCCTCCACATTTTTTCCTACTACGCATATTGCAGGTGTAACTCTGATTTTCTTCATGTTTTGGTCTCATGAGCCCCTCCACATTTAAAACATCCATCTAGTTTCGAACAATACGTTTTGGAACGGGCATAGCATTGCCATTGCGTACATTGAATTATATCTTGTATTATATTTTGTTTTCGGCACGCGGCGGTTCAATTCTGATCTTACAATGTTGTAGGAATTCCAGTTTAAAAATTTCTTTGTTATTTTGGTGGGGTTCTAAATCGACAAAGAACATTGGGAAAGGTTATTTGTTAACTCTGTGCCTAACATTAATAATGTTTCGTACTTTGTGTCCTTTATCTTCTAGTTCGTTTTTTATAGTACTTAGAGTGGTGTGGAATGGTGGAGATCACGTATCACCACACAGTAGGCTCTATCCTGTTTTATTTGTTATGTATAGTGTATGATTTCTTCATTACAGACATGACTAATTAATTTTCTGTATGTATCAGGTGTTTTGGTGGCAATTTTTATTGTGTCGCTAGACTTGGTTTTAGTTGTATAAGTTTCTCCCTCAGTAACCTTAGCCAGGTCATCAACCATAGTTCTATCTTTATAGTCTTTGACTGCATATATAAAAATTGAGGGAAGTTTTGGGTCTTGTAGTACCGAGCGGGATGTGCCTGTATTGAATGAGTTGGTTTCTGCGTGCGTATTTGTTGTCTCGATTGTTGTATCTTGGGTTGGAACTGTTGGAAGGGACTGAAGTCTATTTGAAGTTTCAAGTTGCTAGTCAGAATTATTATTTAATAGTAAATTCAAAATAATAACAGAAGTAATCATACTTAATAATTTATTTTAGTGCAATACCGTTAGTTCACAGTGTGAACTAACGGTTCTTCGAAATAATAGAAAAATCTGTGAACTTCACAGATTTTTCTATTATTTCAAAAATAGACGGTCATCGAATTGACGTCGCCGAATTGACGCTCGCCGAACTGACCGCGGTCACTATTAGTTGTAAAATTCTCTTTTTATATACAATTTGCGCGAAATGAGCATTAATAATAAAAGCACAAATAAGAATTTTTAAGTCTGCATTAAAAAAAATTAAAAAGGAACTGCAATTCTTTCGAACTGTTTAGACTCAATCCTTCCAAATCTCAAATCTCTCAATCTTTCCAATCAATTACTAACGATAGCATACAGGTCATTAAACTGATTAGCATAAAACAAATCGTTAACCTCGACCCTTAAATTAATTTGAAATCAAAAAACCTGAAATCTACCATTTATATGTTAAATGGTAGAAATGAATTCTCAAGGTTGGCTGGTATATCTTGGAAGTATGTCTGCATATCGTACCTAATATTTATAAGTATGTAGATAGTATGCTAGTATAGTACACATAAACATCTAGGTGCAAGAACAATTCAGTTTGAGGTTACAGTTGCAATGGTGAAAATGTTGAAGAAAATTTCAATTTTATTTACATTCTTCTTGGTGATGTACACTATAGAAGTTCAATGTAAGTTACATTAATTTTATTACTTTTATATGTTACTTCTAATGTGTTTCTACATAGCTGATGCAAAAAATGTGAATTTTTATCGATTAATATTAATATTACGTTAAGTACCTATTTAGTTGTTATCAGCTCACATTAACCTGTATACAGATAGAGATGTAACTACGAGCCCTAATCTCCATTATGTTCATACGATAGAGATTAACAGAAAACAATAGTATCATTTGTGCATCGTCTTTTGCAGTGCTCTTAATGGTTTTTGAAAAGTTTATACCCATACTTAAACTTTATGAGATAAACCTTTTTTTACAAAAGTTATTTAGCACATACTATGATATAACAGCTCTCTTATTAATTAGCTTAAATTACCGCTTTTATTCTTAATAGCGTTTCGTGTGGATTTTGCTGCTTGAGGATGTGCCGTTTTGTTGCAAAATTCGTTTCCAGGATGTAATTTTTGTAAGCTGGGTAACAGACAGCTTTAAGAATATTTTGGTAATATTATTACAAATATTTTGGGCATTAAACAATCTTATTATAGTGGTCCTAAAGATGTCTCTTGACAAACATGCAGCTCAAAGCCAAACTATACTATCTTCATATATGGAGATCTTACTGGATTACTTTATTATTTCCCTCCCACTTGTGTCAAATCTCTATTAAATTGTTTTGACTCTCTACGTATCATTATCAAAGGTAAATATTAGAGAAATATTCTTTAATTGAACCAAATAAATTAAATATTTAACAAAAAGAAATTTTAAAAATTTAAATCAAGCAAAGGCTTATTATCCAAATAAGAAAATTGAATTAAAATATTTTGAATTAAAAAATACCCCATTACTTTACCTTAAAAAAATAAATTAACTCAAAAAGAAGTTTTTGAAAAAAATAAAATGATTTTGCATCTTTCCAGGCATTTATAATATTTTTATTGTTAATTTTTAGGCCATGGTAATATGTTTTGTCGTAAAGAAATATGCAAAAATATACAGGGAATTATACTTCAAATAAAAATGTCGATATCATTTTCAGTGAAATCGGAGGTACTACTTTGAGTTGTTATGAAAAAATAAAAGTTTATTCTGAGTCAACTTCTTTAATGAGTTTGTGTAATATTTTCGAATATGTAAACCGGTTAATTAAACAAGATAGTTGACATTTAAAATAAATAGTGAAATTTTAATCATTCAAAATACATGTAAATAACGATATCTGAATTTTATTTTATAATATATTATCTATTTTCGGTATCTATGTACCTATAATTTTTTTATCATCTTGCCTTATAAAATTTTATATTTATGGTGCTTTTTAGTTGGATGAGAAAGTTCTATTTACTACTTTTGGATGGCGCAATCGATTTATTTTGTGAATCTTAAAACAGTTTCATGGTAACGATGATCCCAATCAGCCAATGTACATCTTGAGGACGTTATATGTATGTCCACCCATGACATGTAGTATGTCTTATGTATTGTAACGTTCTTTTGAAAATAATAACAAAAATGCTGTTTAAATCGTCTATTAATAAAGAAAAGATTATTTACAATGCACTTAATTAAAAACACTATAACTATAAACTATTTAACAAACTAAAGCATTTAAAAATGCTAGGTAATTACAAATTTATTTGAGGACTATTTATATAAAACTATTTATGTATTACAATAATTAATAACTAATTATTCAGAGTACATTTCAACACGACACCGGTTAAACATTAACTGTCCCCTTCTACTCGCAACTCAATTTATATCTTTCATACGATGACTCATACATCTAGAATGTTCGATGACGCGTTGATGAATCATACATGCAGCTGTTTATAAGTGACGTCAATGAGGCGTGTCGATGAGTCATACTCGCAGGTATTGATTGATGAGTCATACAGTTGATGACTCATACACCTAGAATGTTTGATGACGTCATATGTGGGTTTACTATTCGTTACACTGCCCCCCTCTTCAAGTCTGTTCTGTCCTAGAACAGGTTTTATTCTCTCGTTTCTGTAGAAAGGGTCGGGACAGTATCGACAATCTTCACCTCGACTACATGTTCCATTACGGTAGAAATAACAGTCTACACTCTTTGTTGGCCTTGATGCGGGCTGGGGATCGAAGCTACAGACTAAGATCTTCACATCCGTATCTCTAAAAATAACTTCCAGCAGGTTTCGAACGATTCTCCAATCCAACTGGTCCCGCCCACAGCCGAGTTTGAGAACTGCCAATTTGCTACTACCCCTGGTAAGCAACTCGGTCCTCAAATCCCTTAATGCCCTCCACAGGTCAGCGTAACTCGGTTTCTGGTAGTAAAACTGCTTGGTTACCAAGTAGTAAATGGAGCGGTCATGATCAGGTAAGTGTAAGGCTTTGCCAACAGAGGGATTTTGATCTCGAAGTTCATCCCCCTGGACATGCGGTGATCCTCGGAGACACAGTGGGCAATGGAATAATCACCAGGGACCCTGAAGAGGTCTTGTTGCATCTCGGTCGTGACTCCGAATCGGGCTTTTCTAGTTCCGGAAAACGCAGCCATAAATTCTCCAAAGGTTGGCTGATCATCTTCAGGCCTTACGGTATTGATAGCCACCTCAGCGTCATCTTCTCGATCCGGAACTACGTTATTGTTTCCCTCATAGTGCGCCAGACGATTGGAGTGTACCACCTTTGGTTTCCCTCTTGACAATTTCTGGATGCGATAAATCAAGTCATTTATTCGTTTCTTCACCTGGTATGGGCCCTCCCAATTTCGCTGTAACTTTGGCGAGTAGCCCCGACGTCTTTGCGGGTTGCATAACCAAACAAGCTGTCCAGGTTGAAACCCTCCTTCTTTGGCTCTCACATCGTACAAAGTCTTCATTCGGTCACTCGAGATTCGGCTATTGTTTCGGGTTCGGTCGTGAATATCCTCCAACTTCTTCTTTAAGTTGACAAGATAATCATTTCCGGCTACCTCCTGTTCTGCTGGTGGACATCCAAATTCCAGATCACACGGTAATCGTAACTCACGTCCAAACATCACAGACGCTGGTGACTGACCGGTTGTTTCGTGGACCGATGCACGATAAGCCATCAGGAACAGATGCAGGTATTGGTCCCAGTCTCGTTGATGACCGGAGATCACCTTGGCCAAATATTTGCCCATTGTCCGATTCATGCGTTCTACGATTCCATCGGACTGCGGATGTAACGGTGTGGTCCGAGTCTTGCGAATGCCCAACAATCGACAGACTTCTCCAAAGAGTACAGACTCAAAATTGCGGCCTTAATCCGAATGCAGCTCCGTGGGCACTCCAAAGCGACTGAAAAACTCTTTGACTAGTACGTCAGCAACAGTCGCAGCTTCCTGGTTTGGTAGGGCATATGCTTTTGGCCATTTGGTCAAATGGTCCATTGGCACTAAGATGTATTTATTCCCATCGTCGGTTTCGGGAAATGGTCCGGCAATATCTATAGCTATTCTTTCCAGACGACTACCCACATTGTACTGCTTCATAGGTGCTCTTCGTTTCCCCAAGGGTCCGTTGCCAGTGGCACAAAGTTCGCATTTTCGGCACCACTCTTTCACGTCTTCTTTACAATTGACCCAAAAAAAACGCTCTCTAACTTTCTCCAAAGTCTTCTTCACACCAAAGTGTCCTCCTGAGGCACCGTGATGGAGATGTCGCAATACTGTAGCCACTCGGCTCCTTGGAACCACGAACTGAGACCTAATGGTGCTGCCATCTTCACTCTCCAGCACTAGCTTCAGGAGATCATCTTCCACCTTCAAGGACTCCCATTGGGCCCAATATGCTTTTAGGGTTCTGTTGAAAGGGCTGACAGCTTCCCAGGCAGGCCTTTCTCCCACACGCTTCCATTCCAGTACCATTTTTAATTCGGGATCAGCCTCCTGCTGTCGTTGCAATTTTTCCGGCAACCAGTTGTCGTTGACGATAATAGTTCTTAATACTTGGCAAACCTTCTCTTCCAGACGAGAGCAATGACGGCAATCCGTTGGACAGGGTCTTCTTGAAAGAGCATCGGCATTTCGATGACTAGTGCCCGCTCGATGTTCCGTGTCAAAGTCGTATCCTTGTAATCGTTCGATCTACCTTGCGACCTGGCCTTCAGGATTACGAAATTGTAGAAGCCATTTCAACGCTGCATGGTCCGTCCTCAATAAAAACTTCCGTCCGTACAAGTATTTGTAGAAGTGCTCAACGGACTTCACGACAGCCAATAATTCTTTTCTGGTCACTGGTCAACTGTTGGAAAGCTGTTTCGCACTCTCCGCTCCAAACATACTCGCGCTCATCTTCAATTAACCTTGTCAGGAGCTTCGCTATATTGGCAAACCCAGGAACGAAACGCCTGTAGTAGGTACATAACCCAAGAAAACTACGAACTTGGTGTTTATCTTTCGGTGTTGGCCACTCTTGAACTGCACGAATTCTACCGGGGTCGGCTGCCACTCCATTTTGTGATACGACATGCCCGAGATATTTCACCTCCCTTCGGAATATGTGGCACTTTTTCGGGCGCAATTTCAGGTTGGCTGTACGCAGTCTCCGGAACACTTCCTCCAGATTTTTCAGCTGTTCACTGAATGATCTTCCAACTACGATCACGTCATCCAGATAGACCAGGCAAGTCTTCCACGACAGCCCCCTCAGGATGGTCTCCATTAGACGCTCAAAGGTAGCCGGAGCGTTACATAGACCGAAAGGCATAACTGTAAACTGCCATAGTTCGGAACCAATAGTGAACGCGGTCTTCTCCCGGTTTTCAGGTTCCATTTCAACTTGCCAATAACCACTCTTCAAGTCCAAAGTCGAAAACCATCGTGAACCAGACAGGGTATCTAACGTGTCGATGCGTGGTAAGTGATAGCTGTCTTTCTTGGTCACGTTAATGAGCTGCCGATAATCTACACAAAATCTCGTTGACCCGTCCTTCTTACTGACCAGGACCACCGGTGATGCCCATGGACTGCTGGATGGCTCGATAACCCCTTGTTCTTCCATATCGGTAATAAGCTTCTGCTCGCCTTGCTAGAGGTAGACGCCTCGGCTGCTGACGGACAGTCATAGAGTTTCCTGTATTGATTTTATGTTGTACTATATCTGTTCGTCCCTTCTGGCTATCGTCAAGAGCGAAGGTATCTTGGTATCGGTGAACCAATCCCTGTACCTCTTTCACTTCCGTTCCATTAAGGTCTTCGCACGAACTAACAACCATACCCACTAATTTTTCACCATGGTCTTTGGGCACTGGTTTTGGAACATCAGCCATACACCTGGCTACTCGGAATACTGGCACACACTGTCCCACAAGAGTACTCTTCTTCAATGTCACCGAATCCACATTAACTTTCATAATTCTCACCGGTACTATCTTTCCAACCTTGATCAGCGCTTTTCCCACCAGTATGCCACTATGGATCTTCTTATCACAGACAGGCTCCATCATTCGCACACATCCTACCCAAAGATCTCCATCCAAACCTGCCTCGACAACCATCTCGCTTTGACCCGGCAATATCACATCTTCTATCAGCAAAACCCTTACAACAGGATCTTCTCGTGGGTGCAACGGAAGTTCTTCGTTACCGACCTTCAAAACACCCTCCTTCAAATCCAACGTAAAACCAAATTTTCTCAGGAGGTTCATTGCCAAGATGCAGTCATCAGTGATATCGGCTACCAGCACCTCATGATCACGTTCTTCACTTCCAATGCCAATCTTCATCTTCACCACTCCGCGTGTTGGTATCACTTCACCTGTTGCTGTACGGAGTTGAATAGTTGTCGGTAACAACTTAATACTTGATCGTAGAACATCAGGGCGTACGATGGATTTTGTCGCCCCGGTATCAATAAGTAGTGGAACAGTTCGGTTAGCAATATATCCATCTACAAACAAACTGCCGTTACTGTTCTTTGATGTTACTGCATGGAGCGTGATCTCCGGGGCATCTTCACTCGCAGTCAACGTTCACCCCCTCTTGCCAACCCCCTTTAACTTTTCCGACGGTTGTACTTGCTTTCGTTTAGAGCAACGGCGTCGTATGTGCCCTTGTTCGCCACAATTCCAACAACGAGGCCCTCGAACTTCTTGATGATTCTTCTTACGGCTTTCTTCCTTCCGAAGAACTCTCAGTACTAACCGCTCTATGTGATCTTTAGAACCTTCTTCTTCCACAACGGCCCGAACACGCCCGTGACCTCGGGACGCCGGTTTGCAGCTTCAAATTCTAAGGCGTAAGCAAGCGCCCCTCTCTTAACCCATCAATGAAGGTCTGTAAGTAGATAGACAACAAGAGTTCTAGCGCAAAATCCCATGTTATTTCTTATGAAGGTCCGTTTTAGCAAAAAGATCGCAAATCCAAGATGGAGACCTTGACTGCGCTCTGATTGGCTATCCCCACTCCTGTAGACACGCCTGCTGCTCTCTGATTGGCTATCCCCACTCCTATAGACACGCCTGTTGCTCTCTGATTGGTTACCCCCACTCTTGTAGCTCCTCCCCTTGCTTCTGATTGGTCGATGTTGGCCATTTTGAAACTCGTCGCCATTTTACCACACCCTATGACGTCATTACAAGAATCTGTATTACTGGCAATTTGTGTACTGTCAACAGAGGGCGTCATGCGACAACTAGGGGTACTGTCAACAGAGGGCGTCATGAAGAAATCTGTATTATCGACGACCTATGTACTGCTAATAGAGGTCGCATTAAAGAAATCTGTATTATCCATTACCTATGTACTGCTATTAAAGGTCGCATTAAAGAGCCTTCTCTCTCACTCTCTCGCTCTCTCACTCTCACCTTCTCACTCTCTCCTTCTCACTCCCTCTCCTTCTTGCTCTCTCCCTTCATCCTAATGCTAGTAAATAAAACAACAACATCACAATGTTTAAATAGAATATTTATTTAGCTGGGAATTATTATTATTACAATTAATTTAACAAAGGTCCTTACAACGACGACGACAGCTCGATAAAGCGTTTAAGATTTTGAATTTGTCATTTTTGAAGTCATCATCATGGACTTCCCACCCTTGAATTTTATATTTCACGGACGACTAACCACGTGATCAAAATTATTGTATTCTAATAAAACGTTCTACCCAAAGAGATCATGAAATTTAAAGAAACCAACAATCCTTGATACAACTGAGAGTTTTGCAGGCTCATCTAACCGATATATCTATGTCAGTAGCTACCTTTCGTAAAAGGCTTTCGGATTTCCATGTTACGAAAATTACGTTAATAAATACAAGCTCTTGAATCACGTTCAGGGATCGGACTGGTTTCTAACACTAATATGTATTATTATCACCGGCTGAATTAACTATTTAAAAAAGAGAAAAAACTAATTCTAATGCAGAAAATAGATAGACTTACCCTTTACGTAGCATATCACTTTAAATTAAAACGGGAAACAACCTTAACCACATCTCATCAAGAAGGAATATATACTAATCATCTTTTAAATTTAAAAGCGGTTATTATTAACACAACTATACTGTATAACGTATCAAAATAAACTGAAGTTAAATTTTACCTTATCCTCGGCGACAAAAAAAGGGGGGAAACAAACTCCCTGAGGCTATGTCTGCATTCTTTTAAAAAGGCACGATTTGACCTTCAAATCGCTAGAAATATGTGGAATTCTGCTACCTTTCTCTCTCACACACACTGTACTCTTCCTACCTTTTCTAGAGGAAATAATAATGACAGATGACGTCAAATTCTTTAGACCCCAAGGCATCGTCGTCGTCGTCAGGTGGAATAAGTCCTACTTGGATGTTGTGTACATGGTCGTAGTTTTCTTCTTCTTCCCCTAGAGGTCTCGTAACCTACAACGGATACTGGACAGCCCCGAGCAGTTGAACACGTACTTCACCTTTAGCTGCTGCTGCTGGTGTATCTACAATGGTAAAGTTTGCTGATGCTGCTACAGCGTCATCAGCGTAGTATAGAGGCTGCTGCTGCGACAGATCATGGAACGCTAAAACAATAATACAATAATCGGTTAATATAAGCATAAACATACAAAAGTTTTAAACATCTTACCTAGTTCTTCATTGTTCGACTCTTGACCGTTCTCGCTGTACTTGTCGGTACTTGCTGTTGATGATGAGGAGTGATCTGCAACATCAGGGCCTTCGTCTAAACAAGTAACAAAATAGACACAAATTAGCATACAAACACAAACTTGAAGTTTTATAAACAACTTACCTATTTCCAGGGGAAATAATTCGCTCTCACAGGTCTCGTTATCATAACAATAATTAGGACTGCTTATACTCGCCATCATCGTAATTGCTGCTGCTGTTGTACACGTGCTGTCTGCTACTAGTACACGCTAACAACTGTCGACTTTATATAGTCGCTTATACTTACCTAGATCCAACTCATGCTCAGTAGCATGCATACGGTAAACAAGTTGTCATCATTGACAGACAAGTTTCATCTTGTTTAATGATACGTCATCACCGTCAGGTGTATAGGTAATTACCTCATTTTTGCTTCTCTCATACTAGTTATAGCTATCACTTTCATGCCATGGTACATGGGAGAATAGTAATAATACACATATAGAACATTAATCTTTTATTCTATGACAAACTTTCTCAAAAATTATTGAACAACTAAATAATAATTAAATAACTAAACAATTATCTGTTCTCGGATAACCATACATTATGTCAAATTCTGGAAATGCTTGTACCAAGATCGGTTCTATATTTTATATTATTCAGATGTAATGAGAAACATACTAATCTTCTCGAAGCAAAATTTTTCCATATATAACTGGCTCATTGGTCTAAAGGTATGATTATCGCTTAGGGTGTGAGAGGTCCCGGGTTCAAATCCTGGACGAGCCCTATTGTTTTTATATTCCGGATGGAATTTCATCAGATTAATTTGTAGCACTAGGTCATCGAATGCAATGCATAAGTTGATTAACCGTAGACTTGTAGTAACTTACACAATAAAACATAAAAATAAAATAAAAAACAATAAAACATTTATTGAGTTTTATTAACACAGAATAAATATGAGAACAATTATTTAAATTATATACATTTTAAGCACTTTTAAACAAGTTTTGTATCTCTTCGTCAATCTCTTCGGACACTAGTAGAGGATCTCAAGTACACTCGCTGTATTATGTGATTTTTGTTGAGCTTCAGATTTAATAGGATGAGCCGAGCTGCTGGGTATACTTATTGATATTGAGCTGAAGGTTAACGATTGATTTAAGCGTCCACCCGCTATCTTTTTGCTAGATAAAGAAATATGCGCACGTTAGTTTATTTCTAACTTTCTACAATTTCTGTACTTACTTGAAACTCTTCGATATCTTTAAGGATAGGATCTTGAATATTGATCTTGAACCATTCACCTAAATTACTATCTTGATATATAGCTGCATTTTTGGTATTGATATACTTTATTTCCTCTATGATCACATCTCTCTTCTTGACCTCGAATGATCCAGTTAAAATTGCGTTTACTGTTAACGCCGCATCTTTCTTCAACACATTCAGAATACGTCTCTGAAAAATGACTAAACAGTCTTCCATGAATGCCTTCGGATCAATATGTCTGATGTTGGTGATTACAGCAGTTCGCATGCGTCCCTTAAATGCTGATTTCATATCAGCCCACTTCACGCGATCGCGAGCTGTCTCTTTTCGCGGACTATTGCTTCTACCTACAGTTTTTAAGGTTTTAATAATCTCCCTATATGATCTCGCTTGGGCCAGGTGGACTGATAGATGATTCTTAACCCCTATAGATGTTTCTTTTTCCAGTGCTCTATTGATTCTCCATATAGCCAAGGTACATTGTTTTAAAGCACTCAAGATGGCCCGAGGATTACCTTGTAGCTGCGAGTTGTATGCAAGATCCCTTAGGTTATCAATAAGCTGAGTTGCGAATGACATATTTTTTCTTGTAGACGTTTAAATACGGATGCGAAGAGAGGTAAGTGTTACGCGTTTAGTTGCTGCACTGAGACTGAAATCTAGAGTTAGAACTTCGTTCTATATCCTGTTTACACGTACCGCCGAAAAACAGCTGAAAGCTGAGAAAAATTACCGAGTTACTGGATGTAATAAGGTGGAATTTAAATAATACGATACATAAATCAGTTCGGTTCATATATTAAAACTGTTATCTATCTTGTCCGGTAGGTGGTGTAGCTATAAGTCTAAGGGTGTCTGAACTCAAGACCTCTCTGATCATAAATTAGAAACGTTGTTGGTTTTTCCAGATTATAATTTGTTGTTGACTTCAACGTATCGTTTTGAGCATTGACTGAGACCACCTCGAATACTGCCCTCGATAAACAAAAATTTGTCAATATCTGTAAGCAGTTCCAGATTAATTTTGGTTAACTTGAGCATGCAATCCCAAGTGTATCAGAGTATAGTAATGCATAGGGTCTAAGCCGTGTGTGTGTTTTCAAACCGAATGATCGAAGCTGCTCAAAAAAAACGTAGGCTAGAAGTAATATATCTGTTTTCAAATATAAATCACTGCGCTCGCCTAAAATTTTTGACAGCCGAAAGAGTCACGTACATTCTCGGTATGTGTATAGCATTCATCCGTTATTGCTATATCTGTTAAATTAAGAATTTTGATTTGTCTGGTAATTGAGTCTCGTCAAGTTTCATCCAGTCAATGATATAGTCATAGGGGAAAGACACTTTTCCTAGTGAGAATTTTGAATTTTGCTTCGTCTAAGTCTTTAGCTAGATGGGTATTTTTAAATGAGATATTTTTCTCAGGTAGAAAGTACCCTTTTTTACTACTTGCAGTGTTGTTTCTAAAAGTTAAAATTTAATAATTTACGGAGGTTCGTTATACCTTTGGCAAACATAACGCTAATTAAAAACATACATTATATTAATAAATAACTGCAATTTTTGTGTATAATGTGGATATTGTTTGGAGCATCTGATCTATCTTATGAAATTCTGTCCTTTACATGCCATCTTTATTTCTTAAGATACGGTCAGTCAGACTCGGTTGCCGTCATAAATTAAGTATTTTAAAGCTTCTAGATTTCTCCGAAACATTTTTACATTTTATTACAAGCAAAATGGTTGGATAGTCTGACCATCAAACAAAATCTGAAGTTGAATAATAAAATGGCTATAGTACTCGCTTAAGTTATGAAAAACTGCGGATATGGTATGTCTGTCCTTGTAGTTGATGTTACATTTTTGTATGGGTAGATCCATTATCCCTCACTCTGTTGTTATCAGCAGAAAATGGTTCCATACAGAGAGTTTTTAGCATATACTTTTGATCCGAGTCCAGCGTAATGGGTCATTGATGCCTCATTGCATACATCCTTCATTAACCCAAGAACTTTTTTATTAACATATGGAATGCCTTATACATTATTCACAGGGTAATCGTTCGTATCAAAGTGCTGTAGACAGTCACGCTTCATAGCTTCATAAGGATCCTGATTACGAATCTCATATATGAGAGAATCAGTATCTGAATATAACACAGAACACCTATCGTCAAATGTGCTCTTCATATATGCATAATGGAAGTCGTAGATGGTAGTTTTAGAGAGATCCAGAATGCTCATACCGACATAAATAGGTTTGTTCAGATAGATTTCGGATTTTCTCAACTCAATTGCCAATCGTGGTTTATACTTCGTGTTCTGTAATCGAAATTAATTATTTATCAAAAGATGATGGTTTAACCCTAATAATTGTTATGTAGGTAGTTAGTTGATGTTGTTATAAATTATTCAATTGTTGAGAAGGATGTCATAGAACAAAAAGATTAATGTCCTATACGTATTTTTCTATGTATCTCTTTATATCAAACTGTTACACTATATACTTAAGTAACGAGTATACATGTATGAGAAGTAAGATACAGTTACCTATTTAGCGAGATCCAGAATGCTCATACCGACATAAATAGGTTTGTTCAGGTAGATTTCGGTTTTTCTTAACTCAATTGCTATATTGAGGTTTATACTTCGTGTACTGTAATCGAAATTAATTATTTATCAAAAGATGAGGTTGGCCGGGGAAGATTAATATAGTTGCGTAGGTAGTTAGTTGATGTTGATATAATTTGTTCAATTGTTGAGAAGGATGTCATAGAATAAAAAGATTAATGTTCTATACGTATTTTTCTATGTACCTCTTTATATCAAACTGTTACCCTATATACTTAAGTAACGAGTATACATGCACGAGAAGTAAGATACAGTTACCTATTTAGCGAGATCCAGAATGCTCATACAAATAGGTTTGTTCAGGTAGATTTCGGTTTTTCTTAACTCAATTGCTAGTCGAGGTTTATACTTCGTGTACTGTAATCTAAATTAATTATTTATCAAAAGATGAGGTTGGCCAGGGAAGATTAATATAGTTACGTAGGTAGTTAGTTGATGTTGTTATAATTTGTTCAATTGTTGAGAAGGATGTCATAGAATAAAAAGATTAATGTTCTATACGTATTTTTCTATGTACCTCTTTATATCAATAACTACAAAGATGCAAGGGTTATTCCTGTTGTCTTTCATAATCTAAGCGGTTATGATGCTCATTTTATAATTGCCGATATAGCGTCTAGGATGCATGGTGCTGTTGATTTACTACCAATTACTAAAGAAAAGTATATCTCCTTTTACTAAACATATAAACGATTCTCTGATTCAGTTCCGGTTAAATTCTTTCTATATTAAACGGGTATTTTTAAATGAGATATTTTTCTCAGGTAGAAAGTATCCTTTTTTACTACTTGCAGTGTTGTTTCTAAAAGTTAAAATTTAATAATTTACGGAGGTTCGTTATACCTTTGGCAAACATAACGCTAATTAAAAACATACATTATATTAATAAATAACTGCAATTTTTGTGTATAATGTGGATATTGTTTGGAGCATCTGATCTATCTTATGAAATTCTGTCCTTTACATGCCATCTTTATTTCTTAAGATACGGTCAGTCAGACTCGGTTGCCGTCATAAATTAAGTATTTTAAAGCTTCTAGATTTCTCCGAAACATTTTTACATTTTATTACAAGCAAAATGGTTGGATAGTCTGACCATCAAACAAAATCTGAAGTTAAAGATGCGTTTAAATAGTTTTAATTAATTATTTATTATAACTATTATAAAAAAATAACCCCTTTTTTAATTTTTAATTCCTTGCTCTTTGTACTTTATGGCATGTAAACAAGCAGTAAGTAGGTAACCAGTTGATTTTTAATATGACATTATTTGTTTTGTATTATTAGGTATAGTATAGTGGTTGTGTGGTAATTGTTAGATGTTATAAAACATTAAATTGATAAATGAAATACAATTATTTGGTTCAACTTGTAACAATTCTTAGTGTTATTAATTAGTATATTATATATCTGTACATAATTTATTGTTTATTAGGTATATTATTTAAAATTGTTTTAGCTATTATAAAACATGAAATATTTCTCTTTGCTTCCGTTGCTTTGTAACTTGCTTTTTACTTTTACGTCTAGGTAGACAATTGATTTTTAATATGTACATAATATGTTGTTTTTTTGTTAGGTATGTACTTATATTGTTTTAATTAGATATTTAATTAGCTAGATATTTAAAACATTAACTTCAATCAATAAATGAAATATTGCAATTAGCCCCCAACTTGCAAACAAGCTTTTTTTTCTATTCTGAGTTTACTACTTTTATTAGTTTATTGCAAGCGGAGTACGCATTCTATTTGGAAATTTTGGAGACCTAAGCGTACAAGCGGTCAGTTTCAGTCAAACCTTATTTCATATAATTTTGTCTTTACGGTTCGTCCCTTGCATAGAACGTGGACTCCGTTTATGTCGAAAATTAGAAATGTAGTTCTATTCATACGGGTAATATCGCCTTAATGCCCTGCTTTGATACAGATTGCCGTAACAACGCCAACAAAAAGAAGCTCTACTCCCTAATAAGAGAAACATTTATTTTTAAAATATATACTTGTTAGATTATGCTTTTCGATAATACTTTGTTAGTTCAGGGTAGTACAGTTATTTTTTATGTTGATTGTTCAAGTGTGATAAAACGTAAGCATCAGTCTACTGTTCAATTGACAGCATCATAAAACATAGTCGATTTACATCGATAACACAAACTCTTTTGACAGACCACATAAAAAATAGAAGTTAACAATTCTGGTTAACATCAGCGTATACTAGTTCTAATTATAAGACATGTAGATTATATCTATAATGGTAAAAATTCTTTCTTCGGACAGATAGGGCTATCAGATAAGGATTCAACAAAATTCATAAATAGAACTGAGGGTGTCAGTTTTACATTATTACGTGTTTTGTAAATTAAATTAGTCTATATATTTTCATTCTTATCGTCCCTCTATAACGTTGTAAAATTGAAATGTGTGTACTATGACACCCTTAATTAGTTTATGCAATAGGGTAGGGATTAAGTTTCTCAACCAATCGGGAACAAAAAAAAACTATCGTTAACACCCTTTTGTATCTTAAAACACTATGTTTAGGGGGTGGGACTACGTATTTCGTTTTTAGATAAATACAAAAGGCTATACGTTGACTAACATTAAATAAAAATTTTCATCTTTGTTGAACGCAATAATTGTACGCTATAAATATTTAAAATGGGTAAGTTGTTTTTTTCTCTGATTACAAACACTTAGTTATGTTTAAAATCATAAATTTTGCAGCAAATGTATTGATGGCTGTGCGTTTTTGGAGTGGATCGGTGTGGCGCAGATTGTATGGCAATACCCCGCATATAGGTGTCGTAAGTAGGCTTTTATTTATCTATAAACAACATACTAAAAAGTGTTAATATTTTTTCAGTTCCTAATACATTGTATGGGGGAAGGAGTCCAGCTACCTAGTTACCAGAGGCATGTTGCGCAACAAATAGCCACGGGACACCTGGACGTAGGCGACGTCACAGAAGTGGTCGAGTTGTACGTACGACTCGACCACAGGGAAGCGTGGATTATTTAGGTACGTTTTTATCAATCTATATATATGATAGTGTATATATGTATATTTACTTTTCAGGAGACGTATCAACTACAGTTAAACATTTTATAACATATATAAAAATAATAAATAAATGCTTTAAAACGCTATCTGTCTTTTAATTAATATCCAATCTCTCTCTCTCTCTCTTTAGAGATAATTGAAAAAATAGGTGAAAAATACCTTCTCAATAAAGCTTCTTTTTTTTATTTCATATTTTGGAACTATTTACTAGAAGGTTGGTAATTATGAAATTTGGTTTTAATAAATTAAACTGTCAGTATGACAATTATATAGATCTGAAATTCGGCACAATTAATACTTTATTAAAAGCTGTCCAAAATTGATATATGTATTGTAGTAGTTTTAAAATTCTCTACAAATAATAAATAAATGATAATGTGCACATTAAAAAATTTACAGACCCTTGAAGAATGCAATATTAACTATAAAGATGCAAGGGCTATTCCTGTTGTCTTTCATAATCTAAGCGGTTATGATTCTCTCTCTCGCGATTCGTAAACGTGCTAAATAATTTTATATTTTGAAAATGCTTTCTTCTTCTTTTCAAATAAAGCCTTGGTAAACTTTAATTATCTGACAAGTGAGCAGTCGTCTTTAATGAGGCGATCAAATGGCGAATTCCCAAATAACCTTTAACCGTAAATAAACCCATTTTGTGTAATTGACGATTCTTGAGTTTCAAAATTTAAATTCAACGACAGCGTCAATAATAATAGCCGATAATTTAACTTTAAAGTAAAATGTTTCTGTTTATTAATAAATATCATGGAACAATTTTGCATTTTATCTAATTCCTTTGTTTTTTGGGCTAAAGGAAGGTCTATATTTTTATTGTCAACATTAAGTATTAAACTTTTAAAGAAAATATCACAACCTACATACGTACCTGCTAAGAGTTTCAATAATTTTTAATTTTAATAAACTCCCCAAATGAAAACGTACTTGCGCTCTAGTTTCAATAATTTTAATGAACTGAGGCTACTACCGGCTTATAAGCTTTATCGTTTTGAAATATCAACTTTACCCCTTGAATGTTTCTTACACACACTATGTATACAGGTAGAAGATTGCTTGTTATCCAGCGATCTTCAACTTTAACGAAAATGAACCCTTTCATTATGCTTTCTCTCAATGCAATAAATCTAGATATTATCTTTTAGCAGGTGTTAAGAACAACTATATTTGGGTCTCCGCGCGTACAAGTTTATTCCTGCAGAATGAGCTGACTATAAAAAACCGAGCTTCACTCTACACTATCATTAGTTTTTATTAACTAGAGAAATTTATTAGCCACGTTATACCTCTAGTGATAGGTTGTCTCTTTGACAGGCTAAAACACCGCTGATTTAACGAAGATGAACCCTTTTCATTATGCTCTTTCTCTCAGGGGCAATAAATCTAGATATTATCTTTTAGCAGGTGTTAAGAACAGTTGCATTTGGGTTTCCGCGCATACAAGTTATTCCTGCAGATTGAGCTGACTATAAAAAACCGGGCTTCAACCTGCACTATCTTTAGTTTTTATTCTTGTTGACGACATATTTCTAGTGATTTGGAGGTCCAATCGAGCTTTTTTAAAAGAATGCAGACATAGCCTCAGGGTGTTTCCCTTTTTATCGTTGAGGGTAAGGTAAATTTGAAAATAACTTCAGTTTATTTTGGTACCTTCTACAGTATAGTTGTATTATATTTTTTTTGTTGTAACAATTGGTTTAAATTTAAAAGATGATTAGTGTATATTCCTTCCTGGTGAGAAGTGATTAAGGTGTTTTAATTTAAAGTGATATCTGGCATCAAAGCGCAAATGGTAAGTTATTTTTCTGCATTAGAACTAGTTTTCCTCTTTTTTAAATAGTTAATGCAGCCGGTGATAATAATACATATTAGTGTTAGAAAGCAGTCCGATCCCTGAACGTGATTCAAGAGCTTGTATTTATTAACGGAATTTTCTTAACATGGAGATCCGAAAGCCTTTTACGAAAGGTAGCTACTGACATAGATATATCGCTTAGACGAGCCTGCAAAACTCTCAGTTGTATCAAGGATTGTTGGTTTCTTTAAATTTCATGATCTCTTTGGGTAGAAAGTTTTATTAGAATACAATAATTTTGATCACGTGGTTAGTCATCCGTGAAATATAAAATTCAAGGGTGGGAAATCCATGATGGTGACTTCAAGAATGACAAATTCAAAATTTTAAACGTTTTATCGAGCTGTCGTCGTCGTTGTAAGGACCTTTGTTAAATTAATTGTAATAATTCCTAGCTAAATAAATATTCTATTTAAACAGTGTGATGTTGTTTCATTTACTAGCATTAGGATGAAGGAAGAGAGCAAGAAGGAGAGGGAGTGAGAAGGAGAGAGTAAGAAGGAGAGAGCGAGAAGGAGAGAGCGAGAGAGTGAGAGAGAAGAGTGAGAGAGAAGGCTCTTTAATGCGACCTTTAATAGCAGTACATAGGTAATGGATAATACAGATTTCTTTAATGCGACCTCTATTAGCAGTACATAGGTCGTCGATAATACAGATTTCTTCATGACGCCCTCTGTTGACAGTACCCCTAGATGTAGCATGACGCCCTCTGTTGGCAGTACACAGATTGCCGGTAATACAGATTCCTGTAATGGCGTCATAGGGCGTGGTAAAATGGTGACGAGTTCCAAAATGGCCAGCATCGACCAATCAGAAGCAAGGGGAGGAGCTACAGGAGTGGGGGTAACCAATCAGAGAGCAGCAGGCGTGTCTACAGGAGTGGGGATAGCTAGTCAGAGCGCAGTAGGCCAGGTCGCCATCTTGGATTTGTGATCTTTTTGCTAAAACGGACCTTCATAAGAAATAACATGGGGTTTTGCGCTAGAACTCTTGTTGCCTATCTACTTCAGTACAGCGAGTTGTCCCAGAAATGAATCGGGTGCCGTAGGTACATCCGCCAATCGGACAAGCCGCGCAACATCGGCTTCGAACTCCTGAAGGCTTTCTCCATTCTTCTGGACACGATTCTTTACTCGAAAAACTCAATTTTCTGTGTCAATCAATTAATTTTCAAATGTCACATCAGTGTTGTCAACTACCACAAAAATCCCTAAATTTTGAAATTACGATTTTTTTTATTTAAAAAGGTAATAAAAGACGCAAAATAGAAAAAAATAGCATAAATAACTCGTTTCATAAGTCATTATTGCACTTGTCCTTTAGAAAACTCGGAAAATTTGGAATCGTGCAATATATCTTGCCTTATGAAACTCGTTCTTTAATATACTATTATATAATTTTCAATCAGTATTGACATTTTTGGCCAATACAATAAAGATCTAGCTCGTTTCTTTGCTTTAACTATACCTAAGTGAAATCACCATGAATTTGTTGTAACATATCGTTATACATTGATTTTGAGACACAAACTTTACTATTGTAAAATAAGATTCCTTCTTTTACATATATAGATCATCTTTAAGCTTACAAAAATATTTTAAATCAGAACTTAAATTAGATTTATCTAACCAAACATTCTGAACATTTTCGATTACCTTACTTAAAACTATATTATTTTGGGTTTCCTCGCGTAATAATTCTAATTTCAATTGTGAAATAGGTAAGTAATCTTCCAGCATGACAGTATGAACAACATCTGTCATGTCTGTAGCATCTACTACTTGTTCATTAATAAAATTTCCAGACGAATAATCTGGAATATACATAAACTTTCCTAACATATAAGTTACATTTAAATCATATAGGTGCCAACTGCTTACCCTAATGGGTAAGCTTTAGTAACTAACGCACTCTTAAAACACTGCTGTTCTTACGTATTTCTTGTAAATTGTTGAAGGAAACTCCTTACTGTGAGTTTCTTTCCTCCAAAGGTCAAAGTGGAATAAGCAAAGCGTGGTGATTGCACGCCACTTGTTGCTTTTGTAGAAATACGAAAAAAGAATTCAAGCTCGGATCCTCACCTCTCTCTCTTACATCGCGTAGTTCAATAGGGTTTGGGTCATCCAGCTAGGTAGCGCTGGCTTTCTCCACAGAAAAAATTTACCGAGACACATGAATGAATGAAAACACAATGCATGTACTTCAAGAGTATTTGAGATTTTAAGAGTTTTCATAATAATCTTTGAATTCTATTAGTAGATTTACGAATATCTCTCTTAAAAATATTAACCACTGGTGAATGATCAGTTTGTATCAGTAGGTACCTGGTGACCATAAATAAACTAGTGAAACTTTTGAGCTGCAAAACAAAACAGTTCCTTTTCAACTACACTATATCGTTTTTGGCTTCAGTCAAATACCTAGATAAGAACGCAACTGGTTGGTTCTTCTGGAGAAGGCAAGCACCTAAACCTTCCATACTCGCATCAGTCTGTAACACAATATCTTCATAAGGATTAAAGAATTTTAGTGTTGGTAAGTTACTAATTTATCTTTTAATTTATCAAAAACACTTTAATTTTTGAAGCACTTGAAATTTTACATTAATCATTGCAAAGGTTTCTTCGTTTTCTTCGTCTGAAAAACTTTCCTCTTTAATTTCATTTATACGTTTGCTTGTGTTGCATGCAGGTTTCAATATACATGAATTACTAAAATGATGTTGCTTACCGCATGTGTGGCATATTTTTCTAAATGCCGGGCACTGGTTGATGGCATGCTTTGTGTTGCACTTCTTACAGTGAAATAGTTTTAATTGGATTTCTCTGGACTTTACTTCCTGTTTTGAGAATCGTTTAATGTCCTTCTTCGGCTTCACTATCGTGTTCACTGCTGTTGACGCATCCCGTAGTGACTTGGCTTCACTCTTGCATTATTCGTTCACATAGGCGCCCGCAGAAATTTGTCCAGGGGGGGCAAGCCTAGAATGAACGGCATGCTAGGGGGAGGGCAAGCCTAGAATAATCGACATGTTAGGGGGGCAAGCCTAGAATAATCGACATGCTAGAGGTAGCAAACCTAGAAAAAACGGGCATAATATACAAAATTTCCAATAAAATTCAAATTGTTCAACTTTCAGGGGGGGGGGCAAGTGCCTCTCCTTTCCCCGCCTTCCGGGCGCCTATGCTCGTTTATTTAACGTTAATTCGTTTTCATTTACTCGTAGTAGCCTCTCTTGAAGACCTACGTCTTTAATTCCTATTATTATTTTATCCCTTATTAGCGATACAGTTTGCTCACCAAATTCACAGGATTGTGCTAATTTCTTTAATTGATAGTCCTTGTGGTGGCTTGAATTCCATTTCTGCCTCCTTTTTTCTTTTCGTTTCTTTCATTTTTAATTTTCTTTAATTTAATTTACATGACACCATGTTTTATATCTTGTTTAGGTGATGAATTAATTATGTAACTTTATTAATAAATCACAACTGAAATACATATAAACTTATAATAACATTATAACGTAAATGTGGTACGCCATTCTTGTTCAAACGTATGTACGTCGTTTTAGTTAGTAACCAACGCTTGTGATGTTGCCAACGTAACTGGTACCAACATATATAACATTATGTCCGGAAGTACGTACTATGTATGTAAAATAATAATAATAATAATAATTGCTACAACCCATGCACCAATAAAACGTAAAACTTATGTACGTATAGAAAGGCACGTACATAATACATGTTTTATTAGTCACTGGACGCATGGACATAAAATGTACATCTTTAAGTCGTACTGTGCTGATTGGGATGTACATAGTAGGAATCTATCTAGATAAACACATCTAGATAAATGATTCGTTTACTAATTTGTCAATGTATTTATTAGCTTTATACAATACACTTGGATAATGGAAAATTATTTCAAAACCTGATACACAACAACATAACCTTTCCTTGTAGTTATACATTCAATAATAATAATTTGAGTACCTATGTTAAAAAAACCTACTAACAGTTAGTATTATGTGGTAAGGGATGACGTTATTAGTTTGGTAGATGTGGAGTGATTGGATCGAAAATATATTGTAAATTAACAAGAGTGTTGCGTCGAGTAAGATGGAAACGTATTTGATTATTTTCGTCTGCTTGAATGGTATAAATCTAGATTATACAATAAATCTTTTAATCTTGTGTTTATATATAGCCTGTCGTTAGGCATGCTATAAGTTATTATTATTAACTTTGTAGCTAAAGAAAAAACTTGATTGATTTGTATTATAATGAATTATAAGTACAGAGTGATCCAAAATGAGCGAGGACGGCTTGAACTTCGTGCTGTAGGTTTTAGTATATTTCATGTTGTCAATGTTTCACTATGGAAATGTGTTGCGACAACTTGCAGTGTCAACTCATTACGTTCTCGTTTACACGGTTGTGCTTTGTTAGGTTGTTCCAGGTTTTTATTGAATTTTTGATTTATTTTTCGATTGTTGAATTATACTAATATTAATAAAATGGTATTAATTGATAATGCTTTTTAACGTAATTTTGTAATATACCTTTACCACTCCTTTTAGAGACGCCACTGTAAAATAAAAAAGGATACACATGTAAAAAAGTATTCATGTTGCCAATGTGACAATAATTTAACAGTGGTAAATTCAGGCCATCCTCAATCATTTTGGAACACACTGTATAAACATAGTAAAGAACTTTATGTCCGATTGCATTATAAAGTACTGTTTATTGTATTGTTTTGCGGCAGTGAACTGGCTTATTATTGTACTCGTAAAATACAGTGGTAGTAGTAAAATAAAGTATGACAACTGTATATTATATGTCAAATTTTCTTCTGTCAAGAATAGATGTCATTACCCAATTTTAGGAATCGAACATAAAGCTTTGTATGCAACTCTTACATAATCGGACTCGCCCTTTTTATAGGCCTTGCTCGCTTCGCTTGCTCGGCCATAAACTGGGCTTGTCTATCAAGTCCTACATTATGTACTTGTTACATAAATAGCTATTATGAAATATTTATTTATAATTCTTTATTAATTCTATAGTTGATGTTTTATGCAAATACAAACACTTTAAAGACGCCAAACAACCAATAAACTATTAACCAGTTGCTAATTAAGAATTTCCTTTAAGTAGATAAAATATTAATCAGGTGCTGTTAAATTTGCTTGGATATTAATTAAAGTAGTGATCTTTTTACGATAAAACGGTTTCTTATTATAAAGGTATTTTTCTTAATTAACAGATCAAGTTTGAAAAAGACTATTACCCACAAATTTGGTCTGTGGAGCCATCTGTCGTTAATAATAAAATCATTGCAACATCTAGAATAGCATTAAAAAAAGCATCAAAGAAATTTACAGCCTTCTGTTCTTACTGTGTCTAATCTGTGATGTAATAACATATCATTTTTACAGGTACTGAGAACTGTGACAAATTAGGTGTTCTACTGTATGAAGAAATTGGCTGTACTCCAATAAAAGGCCAGCCAGGAGACCTGTGTCCATCAAGATATGATTGCCAACTCTTTGAAGAACCAGGCGAACATTGTCTGTTTCAAGGAAAAAAATATAGGAATGGCGAGTACTTACCTGATGACGCACTGTCTGAGTCGTGTAGAGGTGGATGCTTCTGCAATGCAGCACCATTTGGGTACACAGATACCCGCGCAAAATGTCGTCATATATTTATAAACTTATGTTAAACTTTTAGATTTGTAGATTTCTTTACATGTGCTGCATTTGATTGCCCAGAATTTCTAGGAGGAAGTCCACTGATGAATAGAGACTGTTTAAGAACTTATAAATTAGGTAGTTGTTGTTCAAATGGACAAATATGCCGTAAGTTAAAGGAAAATGACCGCGAGTTTTAAGAATCACTTATATTTTTTTGCTGTTTCAGCACCTTTCGATAACATCTCAACGTGTAAAGTGGATGGAGTTAGTTATAAAGAAGGACAAAAGTTTTCTTCCAAAAGTACTTGCAGTAGCTGCATCTGCCAGAAAGGTTTTAACGGTAACCATGAAGTGCCATTCTGTAAACGAAAGAGCTGTGCAGTGGAGATTCGACACTCGAATGATATAAAGAATAAGTGTGCTCCTGTATATGATAAAGATAGCATTCGCTGTTGTCCTTATTTGTGGGTGTGTCGTGAGTATTATTAATGGATACTATTAAATATATACTTAACAGAGTTCACAATGGATATAAAATGTATTTTTTAGCTTCTCAATCAGATGTCTTCACACCCGCACAAAAGACTGATACCCATGGTAAGATTTGCTAATTAATCAAAATTTTACTAGTCTGAAAACTTGATTTGTATTTAACAGATTTCCGATTACATTTAAAATCCCATAACAAATGCACAACAAATATGTTTACAACTCAAAATTCGTGTCAATTAAATTAAATGCATTACCAAACTTTTTCCATTTTCGTTAATGTAATCACTATTTTACCGTAAAAGGTATACAACGACTCTTATTTTATAAACTCAACTGGTTTTCTCCAATACTACAGCGGAAACAGGTGCAAAAATACTTAGATTTCGCTACTCAAGTGCTTACATTCTCGCAATCTTGGTTTTTCGATTCCAAAAAACAATCTCCATTGAATGTCTTTCCAGAACTGTATAGTATCTAAATGCTTATATCTCGCGATTGCTGTTATAAAAATTCCAACAAAAGAACTTGGCCCAAGATTACAAAGAAAATTATGTTCGGATAGTCTCAAGTCGGCGCATATGTTAGTGCATTGGCGTCCAGGAGGCACGCTTGTTAGCTGCAACATGACTTTTAATTTACGCAAATGCATTTTCTAGGTGCTGTCGCAATCATCTGGCAATCTTAATTCTACATAGTCAAGTTTCTAATCTAGGGGGTGTGGCAGTGGAGTGTTTATCTGGACTTATTTCCACTTTCATAATGTATTTTATATTTATAATCGTGATGTATTTGATTGATTATTATCTGCATACAGTAAGAAAAGTTGATTTTAGCCCTACATTTTCAATTAGAGGAAAATAATTTAAATATATAGGTACACAATATACATACACTACATACAGGGTTTCCATATCGGACATTAAGTGCAAATTAACCTTTGTTATAATAAAAAATGTTATCTGTTACCTAGTTCGCCATCTACCTTGTTTATGTTTATTTGTTCTTAAAGAATCTGTATTGTCCGAAAATCTTACAATTTCTTCCTTAAATGATTAGTCGTATATGTAAATATGTACTATTGGTTTTATAATGATCTAGTGATAGCAAGGCTAATATTCTATTTTTTTATTATTTTATCCTAAGCATTGACACAGAAAAAAAGTAAAATAGCATCATATTAGCTTTGTTGTTCTAGATTATTATGAAATCAATAGTACATCTTGTATGTGGCGTACCGTCCGATTATAACTTTCGTCTGTTATAATAAAAATCCAATTAGGCAATCCAAACCAATGTGGTTGGTGTGGCTGGGCAAACATTTCCGTCGGCGCCACAATAATATTTGACAGGTCGTTGAATTGCCTAATACCCAAGCAGTTCAATCTAACCTTAAAAATAACATTTAGGTAGCGATTATTTTCCCTTCGTTGTTCCAAAGTTTCCAATGCATAACTGATTTTTGCAAAAACGGAAGTATTATTTTCTTTAGCTTTTTCGGTTACGATCAAAAGCAATCCGTATCCAAGGGCATCATTCGATTTGTAAATTTTCTTATTAAAGCACTCCGCAATATCTTTATTGTAAAAAAATGCACGTAAATCTGCTGTAATACTACTTTATTATTCGTAATTTGTCGGCATTATTAAAAGGACTAATGTTTATTTATCAACCGCAACTAATGCAAATAAAATTAATTATTTGCCCTTTTAGTATTATTATGAATTGCTATGGGCTAACATAAACTGTTCTTACAGTAGATTCGGCGAATACCAGTTCGCATTTTCTTGCTGTTGCTAATACAAACTTAAGGTGTAGTTTGGGTATGTAAAGATAGATACATGTTGACTTCACGTATTCTACATACTACCACGGTTTTTAGATCATTTAAAGCTAAATAATCACTTCCTAGAAACTAAGGTTAAAGACAGACAGAAATTAGTAAAAATCTTTGTTTTAAACACAGTGTATGTTTCATTTATACTGGGTGGAAATAAATGATTTTCATCAAGTTACCATTGCATTCCCCATGTAAAAGCACGACGTGCCGCTCTACGAAAATAGAGAAGGCAGTACCATAACCTCAAAATATACAATTCTATGAATTGTTTGACAGATTGATTTCATTTATTGACAGAACTAATTTAGTACTAAATCAAAAAGAGTAGAACGGTACAGAAAAATTTACATGTGATAATTTAATTCATGTATAAAAAATCCCATAAGCCGCGATACATTTGTCACTTTGACATCGGATAAAGTTAGCCCTAACTTTGCATCTGGATAAAATGTGTTTAAACTTCCATGGCTAACTTTCTCGAACCTGATTATTGTTTTTAATAATTGTCATTTTCAAGTTAATAAATGTGTTCTTGACTTCTTCATAATTACCTAGTTATTCCTTTTTATTATTCATTAAATTATCTCATCGAATTACGCTCGAGGTTTTTTTCTCCGGGATAAAATTGATTTTTTAAACTCTAATTTGGTTTCTTTTTGGTAAACTGACTCTACAAACCACCAGATAAAAAAACTCGTCCTTCGGACTCGTTTTTTTATCGTAGGTGGTTTGTATCGTCAATTTACCAAGCAACCAAATTATCGTTAAAAAAATCAATTTTATCCGGACAAAAAAAGACCTCTCGTGTAATTACAGTCGAAAAAATCCCAAAGGGAACTTGATGAAAATCATTTATTTCCACGCTGTAGAGTTCCTTGCACTTATGGTTTTCTGTATATATACAAAACAAGACATTCGGCTGAAATAAGACAAAACATTTATTAGAAATTCATCATAAATTCAAAAAGTAATAAAATTTGACTATAATTCTAAATATTGACAATTGAATAAAGTATGGTTATTTACTATTACGTTAACTGTTTCAGTAAAAACGTGTAAATTCGGAAAAAAAGAAGTAAGAAATGGTGAAGTGCTACATACGAGCTTGGAACAGTATGGACAGAAATACCAAATCAAATGTGATTGCCAACTTCCACCTTTACTAACCTGTATAATAGAGCATTCTGAATACATAAATAAAAATTAAAGGGAATTATAGAATAACCTTTATAGGCACAAGCTATAGAGCTTGTTTTAGATTTACTTTTACTTATTTTATATTGTCATGTAAATGTCCAAATAAAGCATTAATAGAAAAATCTTTTATTTATTTTATTGGCTATATAAGTAGATATTAATTATAGCACCATAAAGTGATAAATTGTAACTTGTGCATTGTTGACTTAAAAATCCAAGTATACTACACTGTAAAAAATGAGGTAAAATTACCTTGGGAAAGAGGTAACTTTTCGCTATTATTTGCGGTATTTTTACCCTAAAATTAATTTTACCTATACATTTAGTAGTTTTACTATTTGTGGTAAAATGCCCTGTAATTATGTAAAATTATACAAATATAAGTAATTCTACTACATTGAACTGGTTAAAATCACTATCCATAATATAAATTTACATAACTCAGACAATTTTTTCCTTACAAATGTATAATTGCGCAATAACTTAATTCATTTTTAGTGTAATATTAAAGATAAGATGAACTTGAACAAGAATAGTGTAATTTTACCCTTAATATGTTTTTAACCGTTGAGATGCTATTTCGCTGATCGCACTTGTTTGTGACCTTCGTTTCGTGAAAGAATTCAGGAATCCATTATGAACAGTCCAAATAGGCTTTTTGGGGAATGGTCGGAATGGTGTGTACCATTCTTTTATGATTTCGGCGAGGCGTACTCTATCGATATCGAACGAAGTGTTCATTGCTCATCAATATTTTGTTTTTCGTTGTAGTGTAGTGCGGATTTATTAAAGGCAAATATTTACACGTATGACCGAAGATGGAAAGAATTTTATTTTATAGTAGAAGTTAAAAAATAATAATCGGTAAGTACCTATATGTTAAAATTACAAATTTAAACCAATAAAATAAAAATATTTAATTTAATGTTTTTCTAGGATGAATCAAAAATTGAAGAATTCGAAATAAACTAGCATAACTGTAATTGAGAAAGGTACTCGTGTATAATTGTTTATATAATTTATAATTTTTTAATTTTCTAGGTGGAATCGAAACTTTATCTGAATGTCTTTGAGAGACCAAATATTTCCGAAAGCCCCTGAAAAGAAGTTCTGTTAATGTCTTATATTTTATATAAGTACATACGTTCAATAAAAATTACTTTGATTTTATTTTGTTTCATACAATTCCCAGAGGAACGATTGAATTTGCAAGTACTTTCGCAAGTCATCGTTACATTCAAGAAGTATTTTCACATTTGTATTTTAACCCTGAAAAGTACTATTGCCATGAAATATTAACTTTGTCATGTAACTTTACACAGGTGTTTTAATGTTAAAATGTAAAATTACATTGAGATTGTAATTTTAATCTGTAAATTTACTTAAAAAGGAAACATTACAATGCAAACTTAACCTAATGTTGAAATTTTTCACTTCCTATGAAAATTACACTTTGAAGTAAATTTACCCCAAAAAATGGAGGTAACATAGTTGCCTCCATTTTTTAGGGTATAATTCACCGGTAATTTTTTAGAGTGTACATGTGTAAAGAACAAACCGTTAATTATTTATTTCTTGTACGTTTTTCGAATAAAAGAATAATAACAAATTATTTAAATTGTTATTAAATTAAAGATTAATGACAAATTATATTAAAAAAAAGTCTTGATTTCAACGGGATTCGATCTTGCATTCCACGAGCCATTTTTAGCATTTCGGCTTTTAAATTAATATTTTGCAAATAATTCATGAATTTATAATTTCTGAAGAATTGGGATTGTTATTAAAGGTAATATTTTTGGACAGTACGTTAGAATATCTTATCTATCGATTGCAACTATTAATTTCACCGACTTTTATTCGAGAACGAAGTATTTGGCATATTTCAGATTTCCCATACTAATTCCCTATAGCAAATGTTACAACGAACACGGTGTATATAATCTAATATAATTAAATAATCTGTTAATAAATTCAAGTTTCGCTAATTTATTCGTTGTTATTAAATTTATGTTCCTTAAATGCCACCAAATTAAAACCGCATATCCAGAGTTGTTAGAGGATGACATGATTGTTTGAGAATGCTACACAAACTAAAAGGAATCAGTTGCTGGAGTGTGAAAGCTGGCCAAAATAATATTGTCTGTTGCTTATTGTCAGTTTCTAGTTGCTGTTTGCGCATTGCCCCACCGTGAGAGCTTACTTGGTTAAAGCTCTGTCTGAGTTTCTTATAAAGTCATTATCCGATATTTTTAATTTAATTTTACACACATCTGACTTTTCCGAAGAGTGGAGAACGACTAAGGTATGCCCCATATATAAATCTGGAAACGCACCAGACATTACTAATTGTAGACCAGTAGCGCTCTTGTCTACGCCGTCGAAAGTCTTTGAAATGATTATTCACAAGTATATTTTTAACCATGTAAAAGGGGCTATTGATCTCAATCAACATGGATTCATGCCTGCTCGATCAGCTTCCATAAATTTGATTCAGTTTATTCAGGAACTATCTAATGCTATCAGTAGTAATGTCATCAGCAAGTTGATGTCATCACCTTCTCAGGAGTTCCTCAAGAATCTTACCTTGGTCCTTTATTTTAACTTTTTGCAGACGATTTCAAAATATATAACGAACGTTAATCACTGGTCTGAATCTGAATGTAATCACCTCAATTTTAACATAAATAAATGTTTTGTCGTGACGTATACTAGGAAGTGTAGTATATATACTTATAATTATATGTTAGGAAACACTGTCCTGGAAAGATGGACGTGTGCAAAAGATTTAGGGATCCTGTATGATACAAAATTATCTTTTAACGATCACACAACACTAATTATAAATAAAGCAAATAAAACACTAGGATACATAATAAGATATTCAAGACAATTTTCAAGAACTCAATCGTTTATTACTTTATATAATGTTAGATGTCACCTGGAATATAATTCAGTAAAATGGTCGCCCTATTACTACAATCAAATAAACCGTTTAGAAATGGTACAAAAAAATTCTTGCGTTTCATCTACTTTAAGAAATATGGACAATAATATTCTTACGATACTCCTACCTCTGTTTTGCACCAAGAATTTCAAATACCTATATATTAGAAAGCAGACGTAAATTTGCAGATGCTATCTTAATGTTCAAGATTGTCATGGGACTTATTGATTCACCAAATTTATTTATTTTATTTATTTATTTATTATTGTAACCAACAGATCACTTGATCCAATTACAGGTTACAATTCTTTAAAATAAATATACAATTATAGAAAGTAAAGGATAAACTAAAAATATTGAAAATTCTACACATGTAATCGCTCCAACTTAAAGAGTACTAATAATAATAGTAATAGTGATGAAATAAATATTAAATAAATAAACAATAGTAATAGTAATTGTAATTATAAGAATAATAATAAAAAATAAGCATGAATTTCTTCCCCTCTAACAGAAGTTAATCTCTAGCGAAAGCTAAGTAAACAGAGAGAGAGAGAGAGAGAGAGAGAAAAATATATAATAATAGTATTTAAAATTAAATAATAACATTAATAATAAAAGTTTATGGAAGTTATAATTGTAAATTGGCATCGTGTTCAGCTAAATGGGCTTTTAGAACAGTTTTAAACTGATTTAGACTTATTATAAATATATCACAATTTGTAGCGTACTGATTGAAAGTTCGACACATTCTGAGTAATGGCGAATTCATAAAATAATTTGTCTTCGCTGTTGTAATATGAAAAGAATTTGTAATTCTAGAATTATATGTAGGGACTTTAAAAGATATGTACTGCAATATGCATGGGCTATCAATGAGATGACGCACAACTTTATAAACAAAAATCAAAGCCGCTAAATTACGTCTGCTCTTTAGAGAGAGATAATTAAATTCTGTTCTCAAAGTCATCGATGGCATGGTTAATGCATACACTCCATACTTCTTATAATACACGAATCTGAGAAAAGCTTTTTGAATTTTTTCGATTTCATTAACCGAGTTAAAGTAAAACGGTGACCACACCACTGAGGCATATTCCAAATGACAACGAACGAATGTATTAAAAAGTGCAATAAAAGTATTTAATTTTTTAAACCCCCTAGAATTTCGTATTATAAATCCTAGTGCACGGTAGGCTTTTTTTGTGCTGAAATCAATATGGTTGGTGAATGTCAGTTTATCATCAAATATTACGCCTAAATCTCGAATACTGTTTTTACGTTGTAATGTATCATCACCTAATGTGTAAGTGTGGTTTATTATCAAAGTTTTCCTTGTAAATGATACTACACAACATTTCTGAGTATTGAAAGAAAGTTTATTATCTAAAGACCAGCTATATACACGATTTAAATCATTTTGTAAATATGTGCAATCATCTTTGGTGCGTATTGCGTGGTAAATTTTGAAATCATCGGCAAATAATTGAAATTTTGAATGACGAATAACCTTAGTTAAACTATTTATCATTATCAAGAACAACAGTGGCCCTAGATTGGAACCTTGCGGTACTCCCGAATACGTATCGAAAACTGTAGATGTTGCACCACTATAAACCACATATTGCTTTCTACCTTTTAAGTAGGAAACAAAAAGTTCTAACAAATTAGAAGAAAAACCAAATTCATGCATTTTTTGCAATAGAATATCGTGATCAACTCTATCAAATGCCTTTGCGAAATCTGTATAAACTGCATCCATTTGGAAATTGCTATTAATGGTGTCCATAACTTCTTGAGTAAAAAGAACCAAATTAGTGCATGTTGATCGCTTTGGCATAAAACCATGTTGATGCAGTGATATATATTGTTTTACATGATTAAAGATGACATCATATAAAATTGATTCAAAAATCTTTGCCGGTGCTGAAAAAAGTGCAACAGGTCTATAGTTTCCGACATCACATCGACTCCCTGATTTAAAGACTGGGCAGACTTTGGTTAGTTTCCATTGTACAGGAAAAGTGTTAGATGATAATATTTTGTTATATATGCTGACTAACGGTCTTATAAAGTAATCTGCACAGGCTTTAAACAGGTAGGGGGGCAACCCATCAGGTCCAACCGATCGCTTAGGTTTCAATCGCTTTAAAGCCTTCTCTACGTCATCATCTGTAACAGCCGTCAGTGTAAGTGGTGGTAGGTTAGAGATGCCATGCATTGTAGTTTCTTTAGAGTACTGGGCTTGTACTTCTGAATAAACAGATTTAAAATATGTTGCAAAACCTTCAGCGATTGAAGTATTAGTTGTCAATACAGTTCCATTGTGTGTCATCTCACCGACATCATGCCCATTGCTAGATTTGGAAGCCTTTACAAATGAATAAAAAGAATTAGGATTTGATGGTAAATTATTTTCCACTTGATCAGTATAAACACGAAAAGCAGCTTTAATATCTTGTTTTATTTTAGATCTAAGTCTTTTAAATTCTTGTAAATATATAGAATTTTGTGTGACTTTAAATTGTCTATGGCACTTATATTTATGTTGGATATCTTTAATTATATCTGTAGTAAACCAAACTGGATAAACATATCTTTTTAATTTAGTTTTGGGCACTGTACCATCAATTGCTGTGTATATTTTTTCATAAAATGCCGAAACTTTATCATTAACGTGAGAGGCTTCTGTTACATCATTCCAATTAATATTTCTCAGTCTTTCATATAATCCTAAAAAGTTTGCCTTTTTAAAATTAAATTGAGGTCCTCCAAAAGTATTAGAAGGTACTCCTTTCACAACTTTGTGAGAAAAGCAGCAGTATAAACATGGATGGTGTGGATCCTCTGTTACCAATGAAACATTACAGTGCTCAACCTTCAAATTTACATTACTAAATATAAAATCTAGGATAATACCATATTCATTACAAATTCTGTTGAGCTGTTCAATTTGTAACAGATTAACTAGGTTGCTGATTAATCGAGTTTTAGAATCATATAACACAGGGTCCACACCCTCCGTTGCATACATGCGTGGAAGATTAAAGTCCCCTAATAAGAAGATTTTTGAATTTTTCTCAAAATTAATCATATTTTGTTCAACATTATTTACAAAATTCTGGTAACATTCAAGTGACGAACGTGGTGGGAAATATACACATCCAAAGTAGTATGATACAGTACCACATTTTACTTTTATCCATAAGCTCTCATACGATGTATTATTACTTGAATCTAAAGACAGAACTCTTTGACTTTCAAATTTATTTTTTACTGCAATTAATACCCCACCACCACGTTGTTTTGCTGGATTAAAACTTCTGTCTTTTCTAAACACGTTATAATTATTCGTGGAAAATAACTCACCATCAAATAAATTTGAATGCAGCCAGGTTTCGGTAAGTGCGTAGGCGTCACAATTGAGTGATATAGCATTGAGATAGAACTCATTACATTTAGTGTTAAGGCCTCTAACATTCTGATAAATAAACTCGAAATTAGTTTCTTCAGCTTCAGTGCACATCACGTAAATCGGTTGTAGACTTTATTATAAAAACTCGCGAAGTATCACTTTTTCTAGCTAACACTTTACCATTACGCACCCACACATATTTAACGTCATTTTGTTTCTGGTATTCACGACATTTTGAAAGCAGAATCCGATTATTCTTGGTCAGAGAATCATTTATGTATACTGGAGCTTCGGGATAATTTTGAACAAATGGAAGATATGATGTCAGATTAGCTGTATTGAAATTACGCTTAACTCTTCTCCGTTGCAAAAACTCATCCTTATCTAGCCTGCTAATAAATCTTATAATAATACTTTTGGGCTCATTTGGTTTTGCAGATTTTTTTTTCAGTCTATGACAAGCATCTATCATACTTCTCTCAATTTTAAAGTTTAAAGCAGATCCAATAGATTGTATAGTGTTCATAATGTTTTCTTTCGGAGGCTCTGGGATTCCATACACCTCGACAGAGTTCAATCGTGTATATTGTTCTAAATCATTAATGTTCTGTCGTAGTTCCAAGTTTTCTTTCCCAAGAGCAGCATTTTTTGTTTCTAAATTATCTAATTGCTGCATATAATCTTGTATAGTTTTTTCTTGGCGACTTAAGGTAGTAAAACAGTCATCAATCTTTTCATGGCATAGATCAACAGACTTCTGTAGCTCTAATTGCTGAGACCTCATTAATCGAAGTTCTTTCAAAATATCTTCCATTGTAACGGTTTTATGCTGTTTGGAACTACTGGTACAGTTGCTGCACTTCCAATCTCCTAGCTTTAAGTCTTCTGCATTCGTTTTAATACAGCCGGTATGATATATTGCATCGCATCCTACACATTTAACTTTTTCGGTATCTTGACGAGATATGCTACTATTGCATTTGTGGCAGTTGCTTGGCATTATCTATTTTTTTTATAAATTAAAGCAACAAATAGAAAATTAAATAGTAAAATAGTATTCTTATTATTGCACCTCACCAAACGATAAATTATCTGCAATTGTAAAATTTGTTTGATAATAATTCTTTTAAGAATGATATCTTTAAAAGAAATTATTTTTGAAATGAATTACTTTTAAAAGGAAATATTTTATGAATATAATGTAATTAACCACTTATTCTATAAATTGTAAGAAAAAGAGCAGTACGAGCCGATATCAAATTATTATCTGTACTGATATCTAAAATTTTAACTTGATATGACTACTTTTAACCACTTAAATTTATTGAAAAAGCAGGAGCACTTTTGTACAGTTGTTTACACCAGCACTTTCCTTTCACCTTGAAATTTTATTTACTTCAAAACTTAAACTTTAAGATTCCACAATACAATTCTAGGACTTTAGAAGTTTTCTATATATTTCAACAAACAACAAACCATGCAATTAATTCTCCTATACATGGAATGTGTCTGTTATTCAATGAAGTAGCCCATTGCGATGTATATCTAGTCTCAGTCAACAAATTTTTAAAAAGTCATCAAGTCTGATTATTTCGTTTTCTAAGGCATTCGATATTATTTCATATTTTTATTTATATATATATTTACATATGTATGTATGTGTATCTTGCTTTATACCTTACTTTATAAGTTTATACTTTTTCTCGTCCATATCTGTTATTACAATTTGCTTTTGTTTTTCTTTGGATATGTTTTGTTTTGGATTTATTGTTTTAGTTATTATTTATTGTAAGTGAATACTATGTTCTTTCGTGTATATATATATATATATATATATATATATATATATATATATATATATATATATATATATATATATATATATATAATAATAATAAAATCGTTTAATGACCTTTAATATGTAATAAAGTTTTTAATAAGGGTATAGGTCAAATTTTATTCTTTTTATTCTATTTTTATTTTCATCGGCCAATATTTCGTAGATGATTATCTACATCATCAGGGCTCTACAAATGACACGTTAAGCAAATTATAAATTAAAAAGAAAAACTTACTTACTAGAAATATAAAGAATAACAAGACTCCACAAAAAGCATAAACCTCAAAAACTACAAAAACATTAACGATAGGTAACAATAAAATATAATATACAAAATTTTGATTTTAATTATACATCAAAAATTTTTTTTTTTTTTTAAATTTGAGAGGGAAATTTTGTTTTAATATTAGTTGTCAAAAAATATCCAAAGTTTCTAGATTTGTATTTTAGTTTTTAATTAATAAGTTATATTATTATTAGCTGTTGTTAATATTTTTATAATTGTGATTAATTAGACAATTGTATAAAATGCTTAGATTACCAATATCTGTTTTAAAATTCATTGAATTTGTTTCACGGAATATGTGGCACATTTCTAAAAATAATCTTTTTGTTAAGTTATTTTCTATGTCTAAAATTTTTACATTTTTATAGTCAATTTTGTGATCTAAATTATTAACATGTACGCTAAGTGCTGTCGATTTTGGTTTTAGTCGGTTGTCACTTATATGTTGGTTAAGTCTTTGTTTGAGTCTTTGAGTAGTTTGTCCAATATATGTTTTGTCACAATGTAAGCAGTCAAGTTTGTAAATGACGTTAGATAAGTTTGTAACCAAAATTTTATCTTTGAGTCTAGTAAATAATTTGTTAATGGTGAAAGGTATGTTATTTGAAATTTTTATATTACTGTTTTTAAAAATGTTTATTAATTTAGGTGTAAGATGTTCAATATGAGGTAATGAACATATTTTTATATTGTTAGTAGGTTGAGCAAGTTGATTGTCATTGTTAGTAGGTTGAGCAAGGTGATTGTCATTGTTAATAGTGTGTTGATCTTCATATAGTAACTTTTTAATTAAGTATGTTGGATATGAATTGTCACGTAAAATGTCAAAAAGTTTTTGTAAATTGTCATTAATAAAGTCCGGATGTGATATTTTTATTACTCTATTTTTCATCCCAAGAATGAAATTGATTTTCATCTTCATAGGATGTTTAGAATGAAAATTTAAGTATCTTTTTGAGCTAATTGGTTTTTGATACCAATCCAATTTTAAGGTGTTATTTTCTGTTCTTATAACTCTTGTGTCTAAAAATGGTATTGAATTATTATTTTCAGTTTCAAGTGTAAATTGTATATTTTGGTTATAGCTATTGAAAACTTGGATAGTTTCTTCGATGGCGTCATGTGGAATGGAGCAAATAATGTCATCAACATATTTTTTGATAAATGGTAAACGAAAACTTAACTTTGAAATACAAATGTCTAAAACGTAATCCATGACCATTTGAGCTAGAACTGGATTTATGGTCTTCCAAAAATTCATAAATTAGGGGCTCCATTAAGACCTATAGTTGCTTGTAACAATTGTCCAACTGAGAAAATTTCAAGATTCATGGCAGAGGTTTTAAAGTTTTCAATTTTAGAAAATGAATATTATGTAAAGGATTCTTTTCATTTTTCACAATTCATAAATAATTTCCAACTTCCTGACAGATATATACTAATAAGTTTAGATGTGGTATCTCTTTTTACAAATATTCCAAAAGATTTAGCTATTCATGTTATCGATAATAATTGGAATAATATAAAGCACAATTGCAGTATTGACAAAAAGACATTTATTGAAATTCTTATTTTCATTTTTGATTCTAGTTATTTCCAATATAATAATAATTTCTTTTCACACATATTTGGTGTTCCAATGGGAAGCAATTTAAGTCCAGTTCTAGCTCAAATGGTCATGGATTACGTTTTAGACATTTGTATTTCAAAGTTAAGTTTTCGTTTACCATTTATCAAAAAATATGTTGATGACATTATTTGCTCCATTCCACATGACGCCATCGAAGAAACTATCCAAGTTTTCAATAGCTATAACCAAAATATACAATTTACACTTGAAACTGAAAATAATAATCCAATACCATTTTTAGACACAAGAGTTATAAGAACAGAAAATAACACCTTAAAATTGGATTGGTATCAAAAACCAATTAGCTCAAAAAGATACTTAAATTTTCATTCTAAACATCCTATGAAGATGAAAATCAATTTCATTCTTGGGATGAAAAATAGAGTAATAAAAATATCACATCCGGACTTTATTAATGACAATTTACAAAAACTTTTTGACATTTTACGTGACAATTCATATCCAACATACTTAATTAAAAAGTTACTATATGAAGATCAACACACTATTAACAATGACAATCACCTTGCTCAACCTACTAACAATGACAATCAACTTGCTCAACCTACTAACAATATAAAAATATGTTCATTACCTCATATTGAACATCTTACACCTAAATTAATAAACATTTTTAAAAACAGTAATATAAAAATTTCAAATAACATACCTTTCACCATTAACAAATTATTTACTAGACTCAAAGATAAAATTTTGGTTACAAACTTATCTAACGTCATTTACAAACTTGACTGCTTACATTGTGACAAAACATATATTGGACAAACTACTCAAAGACTCAAACAAAGACTTAACCAACATATAAGTGACAACCGACTAAAACCAAAATCGACAGCACTTAGCGTACATGTTAATAATTTAGATCACAAAATTGACTATAAAAATGTAAAAATTTTAGACATAGAAAATAACTTAACAAAAAGATTATTTTTAGAAATGTGCCACATATTCCGTGAAACAAATTCAATGAATTTTAAAACAGATATTGGTAATCTAAGCATTTTATACAATTGTCTAATTAATCACAATTATAAAAATATTAACAACAGCTAATAATAATATAACTTATTAATTAAAAACTAAAATACAAATCTAGAAACTTTGGATATTTTTTGACAACTAATATTAAAACAAAATTTCCCTCTCAAATTTAAAAAAAAAAAAAAAAATTTTTTGATGTATAATTAAAATCAAAATTTTGTATATTATATTTTATTGTTACCTATCGTTAATGTTTTTGTAGTTTTTGAGGTTTATGCTTTTTGTGGAGTCTTGTTATTCTTTATATTTCTAGTAAGTAAGTTTTTCTTTTTAATTTATAATTTGCTTAACGTGTCATTTGTAGAGCCCTGATGATGTAGATAATCATCTACGAAATATTGGCCGATGAAAATAAAAATAGAATAAAAAGAATAAAATTTGACCTATACCCTTATTAAAAAGTTTATTATATATATATATATATATATATATATATATATATATATATATATATATATATATATATATATATATATATATATATATATATATATATATATATATATATATATATATATATATTATATATATATATATATATATATATATATATATATATATTATATATGTTGCTTTAATGACCTCTATTTTATATATTAGATTATTATTAAGGGAATAGGCCAGTTGTTTATTTTAATTATTCTATTTTATTCTATTTGCCAATATTTCGCAAGAGCTTTCTTGCATTATCAAGGCTCTGTAACATATGTTATACAAAGATAATGAGCATTACATCATTAAATAACTTACATGAATGGAAGAATAATCTTGAACACTTATTTTCTAACAGCACCCTCAATTTTTTCTAAACTTAAATTATAATATTTTTATTAGTTAGGATTTTTTAAATTTTGGAGGGATTTATACATAAACAGTTGTTTTTGACATTGACATGGTAACTTGAATCTGAGTTTACTTTGATGAAATATAAAAACTTAAATAGATTAAACCGAAAGAAAATCATATTTATATATAAAATAGTATTTACAAAATTAATAAATTAACATATGTACACATCTACGTACACACATACATACATACAACATACATACACACATACACACACACACGCATATGTATAAACGCATATATGCACGCGCGCGCGCGCACACACACACATACAAACATATACAAATTATTACAAATACAAACAAACATACATCCGTACAAATACTCACAAATACGTTTACATACACACATACATATATATTATATATATCCACGTATATACAATAAATGCATACATACAAAATTTGAAAATCCTTTTAAGTAGTGTTTTTTTCCTTATGATTATAATTTATTAAGAAAGTATACAAATTACTAAGATTACTAATATCAGTGTTGTTGTTCATACAATTTTTTTGTTTTGAAATATAACACATTTCTAAAAAAGTTCTTTTTATTGTGTTACTTTCTATATCAAGGATTTTTACATTCTCATAATTCACTAAATGATCCAAATTATTGACATGCATACTAAGAGCAGTTGATTGTGGTTTAAGACGGTTGTCACTTTTGTGTTGTGTTAGTCGTTGTTTCAATTTTTGTTTTGTTTGTCCAATGTAAGTCTGGTCACAGTGTAAACAGTCTATTTTATAAATTACGTTAGAAAGGTCAGTGGTTGGAAGTTTGTCTTTTAATTTAGTGAAAAGGGAATTGACAGCAAAAGGAATGTTATTTGATATTTTAATATGATTATCTTTAAAAACGTTTATTAATTTTGGAGTTAGGTTTTCTATATATGGAAGGGCGAAAAACTTTAATTCGTTGTTAGGATTTGGTAAGTTTTCTTGGTTGTTAATGTTGGTAGTGTGATTGTCGTTATACAGTAATCTAGTTATCAAATTTGCTGGGTAAGAATTGTCAAGTAGAATGTCAGTAAGTTTTTTTAAATTGTCATTTATAAAATCCGGATGGGAGATTTTTGAAATTCTGTTTTTTAATCCAAGAATAAAATTAATTTTGGTTTTCATACGATGCTTTGAGTAAAAATTAATATATCTTTCAGAGTTGGTTGGCTTTTGATACCAATCCAGTTTTAGTGTATTAGACTCAGTGCGAACTATTCTTGTATCAAGAAAAGGAATTGAATTGTTTTGTTCGATCTCGGCAGTAAACTGAATGTGTTTATTAAATGAATTAAAAATCCTTATGGTTTCATCAACAGACTCTAAAGGTACAGAGGTAACAATGTCGTCAACGTATTTTTTAATGAATGGAAGTTCAAAATTTAATTTGGAAACACAATTATCTAAAACAAAGTCCATGACCATTTGTGCGAGAATGGGGCTTAAATTACTACCCATGGGAACTCCGAAGATTTGAGAATAAAATTTATTGTTGTATTTGAAATAACTGGATTCAAAAAGGAAGTTTATAATTTCGATGAATGTTATTTTATTCATGCTACAATGAACTTTTATGTCATCCCAGTTATTGTTAACAACTTGGATAGTGAGGTCTTTTGGAATGTTAGTAAATAAAGAGATTACATCTAAACTTATTAGGATGTATCCATTGGGAAGTTGAAAATTGTTAATAATGTCTGAGAAATGGAAAGAATCTTTCACAAAATATCTATTTTCTGATATTGAATTACTTGATGTTTGATACAAATTTGGATAACTTTTCTGTAGGACAGTTATTGCAAGCAACAATAGGACGTAAAGGAAACCCAGTTTTGTGGATTTTTGGAAGGCCATATATTCTTGGAGCGACGCTATTGTATATATATAAAGATTTAGTCTGAACTTCACTAATAAAATCTTTGTTTCTAAGCTTTTTTATTAATTGGTTATTTTTATTTTGAATTTTGCTAGTTGGATCTTTATTCAGTGGTATATAAAAGTCTCTGTCATTTATGAGTTGAGTTATTTTATTGTCATAGTCCTGTCGAGAAATAGCAACTGTCACATTTCCTTTGTCTGACTTGGTAAAAAACAGAATTTCAAAAATCTCCCATCCGGATTTTATAAATGACAATTTAAAAAAACTTACTGACATTCTACTTGACAATTCTTACCCAGCAAATTTGATAACTAGATTACTGTATAACGACAATCACACTACCAACATTAACAACCAAGAAAACTTACCAAATCCTAACAACGAATTAAAGTTTTTCGCCCTTCCATATATAGAAAACCTAACTCCAAAATTAATAAACGTTTTTAAAGATAATCATATTAAAATATCAAATAACATTCCTTTTGCTGTCAATTCCCTTTTCACTAAATTAAAAGACAAACTTCCAACCACTGACCTTTCTAACGTAATTTATAAAATAGACTGTTTACACTGTGACCAGACTTACATTGGACAAACAAAACAAAAATTGAAACAACGACTAACACAACACAAAAGTGACAACCGTCTTAAACCACAATCAACTGCTCTTAGTATGCATGTCAATAATTTGGATCATTTAGTGAATTATGAGAATGTAAAAATCCTTGATATAGAAAGTAACACAATAAAAAGAACTTTTTTAGAAATGTGTTATATTTCAAAACAAAAAAATTGTATGAACAACAACACTGATATTAGTAATCTTAGTAATTTGTATACTTTCTTAATAAATTATAATCATAAGGAAAAAAACACTACTTAAAAGGATTTTCAAATTTTGTATGTATGCATTTATTGTATATACGTGGATATATATAATATATATGTATGTGTGTATGTAAACGTATTTGTGAGTATTTGTACGGATGTATGTTTGTTTGTATTTGTAATAATTTGTATATGTTTGTATGTGTGTGTGTGCGCGCGCGCGCGTGCATATATGCGTTTATACATATGCGTGTGTGTGTGTATGTGTGTATGTATGTTGTATGTATGTATGTGTGTACGTAGATGTGTACATATGTTAATTTATTAATTTTGTAAATACTATTTTATATATAAATATGATTTTCTTTCGGTTTAATCTATTTAAGTTTTTATATTTCATCAAAGTAAACTCAGATTCAAGTTACCATGTCAATGTCAAAAACAACTGTTTATGTATAAATCCCTCCAAAATTTAAAAAATCCTAACTAATAAAAATATTATAATTTAAGTTTAGAAAAAATTGAGGGTGCTGTTAGAAAATAAGTGTTCAAGATTATTCTTCCATTCATGTAAGTTATTTAATGATGTAATGCTCATTATCTTTGTATAACATATGTTACAGAGCCTTGATAATGCAAGAAAGCTCTTGCGAAATATTGGCAAATAGAATAAAATAGAATAATTAAAATAAACAACTGGCCTATTCCCTTAATAATAATCTAATATATATATATATATATATATATATATATATATATATATATATATATATATATATATATATATATATATATATATATATATATATCATATATATATCCTTTTCCACCTCCATTGTGAATTTGATCTTCTGGTGTATGTTGTTTAGATGCTGTAAGAAGGTCTGCAGTTTCTCTTCTCCATGGGTCCATATAATAAAAGTATCGTCTACGTATCTTAGCCATAGTTTAGGTTAAGGACGTCTTCACTAGCACAACATGTAAGTGGTACATCTCATAACATAGATTTCGAAAATACAAAAGTTTTAGCGAATATACAACATAAGACCCGACGAACCATAAGAGAAGCCATTGAGATCGAGAAACGTCCGAACAATCTTAATACCAGGGACGATACACAGCGACTACCATCAGCTTGGAAACCAGCTATAACCAGTATCACCGTCAAGAAGCGAAAACCAGCACAGCAGAACGATAAAAGGGAAAGCGAGAGAAAGCCACCGGATCAAGCGAGACCAATGACACGCAGCCGCGCCAAAAACCAGCCGACCGCAACCATGCGCAACACCGTAACCGTATATAAAGACCAACCGCTGCAACAAGACGTCAGTCTACATCGTGTAACCACGCGAAGCAGAAGGAAGTTAGAAGTGACCTGAAGATGGCAAGTGTGATCTTGCCGAAACGTCGTCAACCATGTCTGGTTCCTCTAGGAGCCGAATAGTGAATACGCGGAGTGAAACCCGGAAAAGTGGTAAAGTATCATATAATATCCGCGGAAACTTAAAATGTAACATATATATATATATATATATATATATATATATATATATATATATATATATATATATATATATATATAAGAAAGAGTTATAATAATGGGATATCGCGCAACAGAGACGAAAGAAAAAACAAGTTGCAGTCGTCTACACGTGTTTCACACTTATTAGTGATCATCAGGACGGCATAGCAGATGGAATAAATATAAAAGCAACTCACTCAGAAAGATGTAACAACACAAGGTTTCACTGATAGCAGCCAACCGCACATTTGCAGTATCGGCCTGAAGACACTGAGTTTTCAGTGCAACAACAAACGTCACTACGGAGGCAGCTAAAGCCACTACCGTGAGACAACCAATCCCAAAGTATATTATCAATGATTAGAAGTAATAATGCGCGTAGAGATATACAAGAAAGAGTTATAATAATGGGATATCGCGCAACATGATCACTAATAAGTGTGAAACACGTGTAGACGACTGCAACTTGTTTTTTCTTTCGTCTCTGTTGCGCGATATCCCATTATTATAACTCTTTCTTGTATATCTCTACGCGCATTATTACTTCTAATCATTGATAATATACTTTGGGATTGGTTGTCTCACGGTAGTGGCTTTAGCTGCCTCCGTAGTGACGTTTGTTGTTGCACTGAAAACTCAGTGTCTTCAGGCCGATACTGCAAATGTGCGGTTGGCTGCTATCAGTGAAACCTTGTGTTGTTACATCTTTCTGAGTGAGTTGCTTTTATATTTATTCCTTCTGCTATGCCGTCCTGATGATCACTAATAAGTGTGAAACACGTGTAGACGACTGCAACTTGTTTTTTCTTTCGTCTCTGTTGCGCGATATCCCATTATTATAACTCTTTCTTGTATATCTCTACGCGCATTATTACTTCTAATCATTGATATATATATATATATATATATATATATATATATATATATATATATATATATATATAATGATTTAGAAATATCGTGTTTTAGCACCAAGATTAATGTATATTAATGAAGACATAATTTGAATTATGAAAGATTATTATCTCTGACCAGGATTCGAACCCGGGCTTACTGCTATCTAGGCAGATGCTCTACCGCTGAGCTATCGGAGATCAATTACTGGTGAAGTAATAATTCTTCATATAAGTTATAATAATGTGTAAACACATAAGATTGTCGCTAATCAGCGACAGCCTACTTTAACATAGCAAATTATAATTAGTACTCTCTTATGTGTTTACACATTATTATAACTTATATGAAGAATTATTACTTCACCAGTAATCGATCTCCGATAGCTCAGCGGTAGAGCATCTGCCTAGATAGCAGTAAGCCCGGGTTCGAATCCTGGTCAGAAATAATAATTTTTCATAATTCAAATTATGTCTTCATTAATATATATATATATATATATATATATATATATATATATATATATATATATATATATATATATAACAAAGGGATAATAATGGGAATTCGCGCAATAGATTTATAAGAGGAAGTTAGTTGCAGCCGTATACACGTGTTTCGCACTTATTAGTGCTCATCAGTACGGCATAGCAGATAGAAGAAATAAAATTTAAGCAACAAACTAGAAACAATGTATAACACAAGGTTTCACAGATAGTAGCCAACCACACATTTGTAGTTTCGGCTCGAAGATATTGAGTTTTCAATACAACAACAAACGTCACTACGGAGGTAGCTATAGCCACTACCGTGAGACAACCTAATCCCAAAACATATCAATATGAATAGAAAGATTAATGCGCGTATATAAACATATAACAAAGGGATAATAATGGGAATTCGCGCAATAGATTTATAAGAGGAAGTTAGTTGCAGCCGTATACACGTGTTTCGCACTTATTAGTGCTCATCAGTACGGCATAGCAGATAGAAGAAATAAAATTTAAGCAACAAACTAGAAACAATGTATAACACAAGGTTTCACAGATAGTAGCCAACCACACATTTGTAGTTTCGGCTCGAAGATATTGAGTTTTCAATACAACAACAAACGTCACTACGGAGGTAGCTATAGCCACTACCGTGAGACAACCTAATCCCAAAACATATCAATATGAATAGAAAGATTAATGCGCGTATATAAACATATAACAAAGGGATAATAATGGGAATTCGCGCAATAGATTTATAAGAGGAAGTTAGTTGCAGCCGTATACACGTGTTTCGCACTTATTAGTGCTCATCAGTACGGCATAGCAGATAGAAGAAATAAAATTTAAGCAACAAACTAGAAACAATGTATAACACAAGGTTTCACAGATAGTAGCCAACCACACATTTGTAGTTTCGGCTCGAAGATATTGAGTTTTCAATACAACAACAAACGTCACTACGGAGGTAGCTATAGCCACTACCGTGAGACAACCTAATCCCAAAACATATCAATATGAATAGAAAGATTAATGCGCGTATATAAACATATAACAAAGGGATAATAATGGGAATTCGCGCAATAGATTTATAAGAGGAAGTTAGTTGCAGCCGTATACACGTGTTTCGCACTTATTAGTGCTCATCAGTACGGCATAGCAGATAGAAGAAATAAAATTTAAGCAACAAACTAGAAACAATGTATAACACAAGGTTTCACAGATAGTAGCCAACCACACATTTGTAGTTTCGGCTCGAAGATATTGAGTTTTCAATACAACAACAAACGTCACTACGGAGGTAGCTATAGCCACTACCGTGAGACAACCTAATCCCAAAACATATCAATATGAATAGAAAGATTAATGCGCGTATATAAACATATAACAAAGGGATAATAATGGGAATTCGCGCAATAGATTTATAAGAGGAAGTTAGTTGCAGCCGTATACACGTGTTTCGCACTTATTAGTGCTCATCAGTACGGCATAGCAGATAGAAGAAATAAAATTTAAGCAACAAACTAGAAACAATGTATAACACAAATATTATATGAATAGAAAGATTATATATTAATCTTTCTATTCATATTGATATGTTTTGGGATTAGGTTGTCTCACGGTAGTGGCTATAGCTACCTCCGTAGTGACGTTTGTTGTTGTATTGAAAACTCAATATCTTCGAGCCGAAACTACAAATGTGTGGTTGGCTACTATCTGTGAAACCTTGTGTTATACATTGTTTCTAGTTTGTTGCTTAAATTTTATTTCTTCTATCTGCTATGCCGTACTGATGAGCACTAATAAGTGCGAAACACGTGTATACGGCTGCAACTAACTTCCTCTTATAAATCTATTGCGCGAATTCCCATTATTATCCCTTTGTTATATGTTTATATACGCGCATTAATCTTTCTATTCATATTGATATGTTTTGGGATTAGGTTGTCTCACGGTAGTGGCTATAGCTACCTCCGTAGTGACGTTTGTTGTTGTATTGAAAACTCAATATCTTCGAGCCGAAACTACAAATGTGTGGTTGGCTACTATCTGTGAAACCTTGTGTTATACATTGTTTCTAGTTTGTTGCTTAAATTTTATTTCTTCTATCTGCTATGCCGTACTGATGAGCACTAATAAGTGCGAAACACGTGTATACGGCTGCAACTAACTTCCTCTTATAAATCTATTGCGCGAATTCCCATTATTATCCCTTTGTTATATGTTTATATACGCGCATTAATCTTTCTATTCATATTGATATGTTTTGGGATTAGGTTGTCTCACGGTAGTGGCTATAGCTACCTCCGTAGTGACGTTTGTTGTTGTATTGAAAACTCAATATCTTCGAGCCGAAACTACAAATGTGTGGTTGGCTACTATCTGTGAAACCTTGTGTTATACATTGTTTCTAGTTTGTTGCTTAAATTTTATTTCTTCTATCTGCTATGCCGTACTGATGAGCACTAATAAGTGCGAAACACGTGTATACGGCTGCAACTAACTTCCTCTTATAAATCTATTGCGCGAATTCCCATTATTATCCCTTTGTTATATGTTTATATACGCGCATTAATCTTTCTATTTATATATATATATATATATATTATATATATATATATATATATATATATATATATATATATATATATATATATATATATATATATATTATATATATATATATATATATATATATATATATATATATATATATATATATATATATATATATATATATATATATATATATATGTATGGATATCTAACCTTGATAGGCGGCTAATAACTATAGACGTTGATGCCGCTAAACCATTAAAAAAATAATAATAATAAATAGTAGAACTCGATCAAATCCGTAGAAATGTAGGATATGCTATTTCTAGAGAACAGATGATAGAAGAAATTACTGGAGGAGAAAACATAGCTTGTCCTAATGAACATTTAATTGTACCGAATGAAGATATTCACAAAAAATTCATAGAAAATGTCAAAAAATTTGAAAATTTCGAACTTATTAATAAACCACGTTTACCTAAGTTATTTTTAAAATCTAAAACAAACCAAATTATCAAACAAGTAAATGTAATATTGGGACAACATTTAAAAGACACCACAGATTTATTACAAATTCATAATGCATGCTGCTATTGTAACTGTCCTTGAGGAGAATAACCAATCGTTGATTTTTGAACCTAATAATACTAACAGATACACTAAACAACACGAACATCATTGGAGAATAAGGTTAATAAACCAAATTAATGAGTTACGATCCAAAGCAGATATTTTAGCAGAATATATTAAAGGAAACCGATCTCCAAAACTTTATAAAAAGGTTAAACATATTATTCAGTGCTTAAACCTTGAGTTTTCCTCTCCAGATTTCTTAAGTAAGTTAATTGAATACCAAGATGATTTAAAACAAAAATATAAAGCTAAGGGAGCCAGACTAAAGCGCTACAATAAAATAAGCAAAAGAAAATTAGACAACTGTACTTTTCAGACAAACCAAAAATTATTTTACAGGAAACTAGAAAACTCTTGTAACTCAAATCCGGGTACAGAGATTTCAAATAAAAACATTTTCTTGAACTTTTGGAAAGAGATCTGGGAAGAAGAGACTGAAGCAAATGTAAATGCTGATTGGCTAGACCAGATACAGCAATCTTCATCTCAGATTATCCAAATGGAGACTATTGAATTTAACATAGAGAAATTACAACATGCTCTACAAAAATCACAAAATTGGAAATCTCCTGGATATGACAATATACACAACTACTGGTTATAAAAATTTACTAATGTTCATCAAATGTTAGTAAATAGTTTTAACGAAATCATTCAAAATCCTACAAAATTCCCTCCTTGCTTATGCGTTGGGTATACTAAATTAATAGCAAAAAATAACAAATTTGATGATCCATCAAATTACAGACCTATCACTTGTCTTCCTACTGTCTATAAATTACTTACATCATTAATTAATAATGAAATATTCATGCACTGTCAGAGAAATGCTATTTTATCTCCAACGCAAAAAGGCTGTACCAAGAAATCGTTGGCTTGCAAACACCAATTGATTATTGACTCTATTACATCTAAGTATGCCCAACAAAAAAATCGAAATTTGTATACTTGCTATATTGATTATGCAAAAGCATATGATTCGGTACCTCACAACTGGCTCTTGAAAGTACTTAATAGTAGGGAAAATAGGAGAGTTCTGAAACCACGCCCCACTCCTGACCTTGACCTTGAACCTATCTCTCTTTAACACATGGTGACCTTGAATCTATCTCTGTCACCTAAACGTGGCAACACCGCATTCTCAAGGTCAATAATATGACAACAGTGTTATGACCTTGAACCCAAGGCCACTCATCAAACATTGACCTTAAATCTATCTCTCTCTAACACATGGTGACCTTGAACTTATCTTTCTAAACGTGGCAACACCGCATTAACCTTGAACTCAAGGCCACTCTGCAAGGTTATCAAACACCATTCAAGGTCAAGCTGTAGATATATAACGTGGCAACACCGCATTCTCAAGGTCACCCAATGTTGGTGACCTTGAACCTATCTCTCTCTGGTGACCTTGAATCAATCTCTCTAAACGTGACAACACCGCATTCTCAAGGTCTTGACCTTGAACCTATCTCTAACACTAAATAATGTATCAAACATTACATTTATTGACCTTATCAAAGTTAGAAATGATTACGACAGTTTTAACAAATTTTAATATATAGGTTTAATATATCCAAAGAAGATTATGTTGGAAAATAATTAAATAGTAAATGAAAAATAAATTCTTATACTTTTTATTAAAATTTTGCTTCTTTTCAATTAATATAAAATTAATATCACGCATTATTAATGTAACACATAATTTAATTACGGTAATTAAATATAACGTTATGCATTAAATAATCGCATTCAGTAACCAAAATGTTCATATGTATACTTGATTGCCTACCCGAGGAGTGGGAGGTGGTCCCAGAACTCTCCTATTTTCCCTACAGCGCAACCAAGGTTACATGCAAGTATACATACGATATATAGTTACTGTCTTCGAGGAAATGCGGTTATTTACAATATAAATTATTATAATAAATAAATTATATTAATAAATAAATTATTATAATAAATTATAAATCTAATTTATAAAATTAAAAACGCTTGAAATTCCTTTAAGTTAAATGCAGAATGCGTGCTTTTAGGCGAGCAACCAATTGTGCATGCAAGTACACATACGAACATATATAGTTACTGTCTTCGAGGAAATGCGATTATTTAGAATATAAAGAAATTATTATAAAACTAAATTCGATTTATTAAATTTATAAAATTAAAAACGCTTAAAATTCCTTTAAGTTAATGACCTTCAATGCAGAACGCGTGCTTTTAGGCAACCTTATATACATATATACATAAGTTCATCGGCTTTCAAAGGATTACATATTGCTGCACTTAATGTATCAATATTTAATGCAGTGCTTTTTATATGAATTGTTATGTACCTATTTGTATTATATATTAGTTCTTTTCAAATTCATAATTTAAATTATTAAGGGTTCATTATAATCTACTTGTTATCAAATATTCAATTTCAGATTTGTTCAGTTTTTAGAAGTTCTCCTAATTAATTTTTATAGCTTTGTTTTTCTATGTTTATCTAAATGTTTCAAGACCCTTTTATTACGTCTGGGTCACTAAAAAATACTTATCTTATGTAGCGCGACCCTTATAGATTCATCCGGGTCGTCTTCATTATTATCTAACACCCCTCTTTGTACCGAACATATAAATATTAATATTTAGATTAGTTAGATTTTAAGAAGTAGTAGTAATAGTAAAAAGCACACGTCAGTATGTAATCATCGGTTCAAATCAATATTCAATGTTACATTCTTAATTTACAGTTTTTAGTCAGTCTGAGTGAAACGACGAATTTTATATTAATTGAACTTTTTAGTTTTAACTGTTTTACTTTAAATAAAATAGTTTGGTGTCAGAAAGTTATTTTATTATCCCAACATCACGAAACCTTAACAGAATGTATCAATTAGTCAATCAATTATTTTATGTAAAAATATAATGTAAAAATAACCGATCTACTTGGTTCATTAGTTCCCCTAACAAAACCATCATCGATAGCAGATGTATCGACTCGATAACGCGAAAAACCATTACCGGATCAATATTACTTCATCTCACCAGTAGCTGTTCCGTTCTAATAAATCAAAATGAACTTTTGGTTACAATTTTACATTATTTATATAAAATGGCCAGTTTGGTCAAATATGAATACATGAAGATGACGACAGTTTTAATGGGAACGTCATATGTTGTGTAGTATGTCGTTGTCTATTCAGCTGCCAAAGATGAATGATGAGCAAGACCTGGAACCTTTTTCTAGAATTAATAATGTCCGGTGTTGTTTCCAATTTTACATTATTTATATAAAATGGCAAGTTTGGTCAAATATGAATACATGAAGATGACGACAGTTTTTAATGGGAATGTCATATGTTGTGTAGCATGTCTTTGTCTAATCAGCTGAAAAGATGAATGATGAGCATTACTTGGTACCGTAAAATGGACTTACCTAAGTATAGGTAAAAACCGATTTTGTAAAATACGTATATCATTAAAAACATATTTTTAATATGAATGCAATAAGTTCTACATTTTACTTAAAAACCTATAAATTAAAACGTATTTAATTTTTCTGAATATTACTATATAGATAATAAATCAATATGTAGTATGTTCAAGTAATATAAAACTCCAAAACGTGCAAGAGCCGTTTTCAATGATAGTAGTTAACCTAAATTAACACCATGTGCTTGAGTTTAATTTAAATTGCATTGCAGTATTCCTCGTTATACATCAAATGCCCGGAAGGCCGTTCCATACATTCATTAGGTTCATTTCCTTTGTGTTGAGATGGATCAGATCTTACCTTAGCTTACCGCTGTAGATTCTAAAACAAGTATTTAACCGTACAGTGTGGGATTAAAGTATGGAAATATTAAAACTCAATCGATTTTGTTTTTAAAATGTACAGCTCGATTTTTTCTCAGAATTTTTCTTATGCAACCTTATGATTTATTTACATGATCATAAAGGGAAGAAAAATCACTCTAGATTCCACTAAAAATCTCCTACTAAAAATCTATATCATCATCTAATTTTTGTGATAACGTATTTTTAGTTTTAATATTTTGAGTGTAATTGTTTAATTGCAAACTTTTGGATTAAAACAACAGAAATAAAGGTTCTATAGTATAATAAATATCTACAATAAATATCTACAATTTCATCACGCTAATCACTGGTGATCCATCTCCAAATTTTCATTTAGGAATTGCAGCAAGGGGACTCCCGTGGTAGTTGTCGTTACAGTTACATTCAACATCGATTCCACTAATGACTGTGACGTTTTTTGGTTTTCTATTTTCGTTCAATGTTGTTACATCGACTTTGATTATACGGCGTTTACCAAAATGTTTAGTTTGAGATTTTTAGAAATGGCGGGGAATTTGAATTTGACCGGTCAGGGAGTTTCTTTAACTAACCGACCAATAGAAGTGGTCGAAATGATTGTAGCTTTATTAAAATTTTGACGACCTCCGTAGTGTAGGCGTGAAATAAAAAAATATACGTTTTTCTCAATATGTTATTTTATTTATAGTATATAAGATACAAAAGCCAGCTTATAATATGCATTACAATCAAACCTTACTAAAGCGATCAATATAAATTTTATGTCTATGTTCTATATCTAAAATTCTATTTAACACTACACCACATTTCTCGATACGTCTTTGAAACCGACACCGATCTACAACACTTTCCATCCACAATGATATTCGTGCTTGTCGGTAGGCGCAATTCCACGTAAATAAATAATGTATTTTATTATTCTCCTCGATCGTAACACGTTTCTTTCGGTTGCTCATTTTTTGTTGTCTACAAACTCTTCTATTGTAGACGTAAATGATTCCAAACCTGCCTTATTTAATTTATCCAACAAGCAATCTATACAGATATTTCCTTTTCAATACGATTCACACAAGTCTACCCCTTTCTGAAACTTTAGAACTCTTTCTTTACACTCTGCATCGGTAAAATATTTCCCTAAACCATAGACCGCTTCGTGATCGGCATCAAAGCGTAGATCGCGTAACTCTTCCTGCACTCTCTGTACTGCACTTTTAATATCAATAGCCTTAGGCCACGATTGTGGACTATAACACATCCACATCTTTATACAAGAACGTTTTGCAAGTCGATGTCACACTGAATTCTTTCCGGATACCAGTTCCAAAGCACACACAACGTTCTCGGACGGTGGTAAAGCAGATAACACTTGTTTAACGTTTTCGGTGGAATCCCCGCTTAATACACTCGATCCTTTTAATAAAATTGAACAAAATTTTACAAAAATTTTTAAACGAATTTCTAGCAGAGGAAGTAGTGCTAGAAGCTGAATGATGCTTTCAAATGTTTGGATCTAGCTGAGTGGTGCGGCTTGAAGTTATAGATATATATCTATGCCCCACTCCTTTCGGTGTAAATACAATCTCGTTGACCTTGACTTGTTTCGTCTGTTCTCAACAACGTCTGCTTTCTTTCTTCTGTTCTCAACTACATGTAACATTTGTACTTGTATTTGCACTTATTGCCCTTGCGGTCTTGTTCACCTTTCGCCCGCATACTTTCATAGTTAAGTAAGAGTCTCATTGAAATTAAAATGGTATGAAATTTTTATATCTTAGTTTCACTTTTGATTTAATCGTTAAATTAATCTCTAAGTGAGACGGACTTCGGTCTTAAATGAAACAATATAATGTGACATATTTGCATGGTTTATTTAACTCACTACTTTTCACAATACCTATAGAATTGTTTACACATTAAGATTGACTTTGATGTATCAGAGGATTGCATATTTCAAATTTTACAACCTTGTATTTACAGAGCACATTCATCTTTTATTTAAGGAATATATCGTTAAGCCCCGGCGTAATTTTCACTAAATAATGCGCTGGATGTTTCAGCACCTTAATTCATTGTTCTTTACGCGGATAAACATCACAGCACTTTAACTCTCCATTGTTAAGATGGTGATACGACACAAATGTTCCGTTCGAAACTTGCCCGCATTATATTTGTCTATACATGTCATGATGAGACTTTTTATATTTGTATCGTACGTTTAACGGCTCTTCCAACTGTTTCGACGATGTCGCACCTTTTCCATCCAACCACATGCTTTCCCCATTTAAGTCCGTTGAATATGCAAACGTCACTAGCGCAAACACCAGATAACCAGCTTCAAGAACACGCTTCTCTTTGACGCGTTTAACGAATGCCTCTTTGTGGTGATCTAAAGTTTTCGCGACGTTTTCACCATATAGTTGTTCGTCTCGCATTTCATCGTCGTCGTCCTCAAAATCGAATGTTACTAAAACGGTTGCCTCTACCACATCCATGATGCTGTACTATTGAAGTATTCTTGCATATGCGTTTATATACTGAGTTGACGGGTGGGGTACCAGGTCATGGTCCTTAATGGTAACGATAATGAGCGATACAATATATTCCCATGCTTACACCCACTACTGCAACTAACAGGGTGCCCAAGGTCACCACAGAACCATAACACGTTTCGCTGCTGACTTTACATTGTTCCACCGGACTATTCACGATGGTTTGCCACTCACTGTCCTTAGTATGTGTTGGGTACACGAATTTGACCCTGAATCGTACTTCTTGCGTTCTATTGCCGACCTCATGTTTAAACATTCCCATTTGTTGCAACGTCACTGGTTGCATTCCATACCAAACACTCGTATTGAAGTCATAGGAAATAAAAGCTGCTGTTGTATCTGGGAGTTTTGCAACGTACACTACACCCTCGTACAAGGTTGCTAATAATATTACCGCCTTGATTGGTAACATCTTCCCTCACGTTATATTCTATGTTGTATCTGATTACTTTTAACCGCAAACGTCTCTACCACTTTCATCGCTAATGGGTGTTAACACGTTTGCAAACACGCAATGTGGTGACCATTTCAGGTGCTCTACGATTGAGTTATCCGATGGTTCCCATTTGAAAATGTTCACTCGACAATAAAAACATTCTACTCTATCTTCACGTCCCGTGTAGACAAATCCGGCCTCAGCTAAAGATTTTGGGGTTTGTATACCCTTCCAATTACGAAATGATAACACTCGTTCTGTCAAGCACGTATTCTGCAAGCTAGCTTCTACACACATTTTGAACTTTCAATACTTGCAACCTGCTATATATACCTAGTGAACTTTCAAAAAGAAGTTAATTTAAATTTTAATGGAAGGAAATTTGTTGTTCGAAATTAGTATTTCCAAACCATTTCTTAAATTTAATTGCTCAGATCAAACTGTTTTAAACTATGTAGTAACTGTGAATTATAGATTTTCAATGCTTATATTAAATAGCTGTTTAACCATATTATTGTTTATTTTTATCTAAATCTTAAAAATTGTAAACAAAATTATGCGTTTTCTAAAATTTCTAAAGGTGTTTTATAAACATTTAAAAATCATACTGTTGCTAATTTTAGTTTTAAAAGATTCGTGTTTGAAGTTTTTAACTTCAAAAATATTTTCTGATGAAATTCCATCCAGAATATAAAAACAATAGGGCTCTTCCAGGATTCGAACCCGGGACCTCTCACACCCTAAGCGATAATCATACCTTTAGACCAACGAGCCAGTTATATATGGAAAAATTTTGCTTCGAGAAGATTAGTATGTTTCTCATTACATCTGAATAATATAAAATATAGAACCGATCTTGATACAAGCATTTTCAAAATTTGACATAATGTTTTAGCTAAAATTATAGGTCGCTTTGCCCTTATACACAACATTATTAACAGATTTATTTATTATACGATTTACTTCGAGTAATGCAATTACGAGAGTATCCAGTGTGAAAGTAAATATTGCAATTATGTATTATACAATTTTACAGTGTTGAATAGAATAGTTGGCAAAACAAACCTTACAAGGCATTCAATCGGCTGACCGAAGAACAATTTGACAATTACTAATACATTCTTGCTGACAATGAAACGTATTTCGCAAGCTAACCCTCAAGTAGTAGATTTATACCAGAGGTATTAAGATTTCTTCGAATAATATTAAGGGGTAAAAGACATATGATAAACAGATATCGAACATACATCAGTTAACATTCTGAATATACTAAAATTATATGGGGTATATAATAAATTAAAACTTATTATTATAAATTTAAAGAGCGCGACATATTTTTCAAATTCTATGCTCTCTATAAAACAACCCGGCTATTGGAGACATAAATCACTCTAAAATATTATTATTTAAAATTAAGAAATGTATTGCTTGTAATAATTCGCGCGCGGAAGTGTATTCTACCCAAAACTCTGCAGGTTCACCTCTTCTAAAATATTTAAATTAATCAATCGCTTTATGAAATCCATAGACAATTATACAATCTTATTAAATAAGTCTAGAAACAGATTTATACCAGAACGTTTACTGCGACAGAGAGAGGTTGAGAAATAAGATGCTTTTATAGAATGTATTTCGTTTATTTTGTCATCATATTAAAAATATTATATTACATATAAATACTATTACAATACGACTATATTTACGCTACTTTATTTTTAATTCTGTATAAAGTTGTATGATCGGAAAGACTGAACATGTTTATAAATATTTACATTGTATAATACAACATTCCTATAGTCTTTTGCCCCTGTCCCCAGAAATTCCCAGAGAATTCTACCCTAGTAAACGTAGTAAACGTAGTAAACGCAGTAAACGCAGTAAATGCAGTAAACGTTGTAAATGTAGTAAACGTTGTAAACGTAGTAGACGTAGTAAACGTAGTAAACGTAGTAAACGTGGTAAACGTGGTAAACGTAGTAACCGTAGTAAACGTGGTAAACGTAGTAAATGGAGTAAACGCAGTAAGCGTAGTAAACGTAGTAAGCGTAGTAAACGTAGTAAACGCAGTAAACGCAGTAAACGCAGTAAACGCAGTAAACGCAGTAAAAGTAGTAAACGTAGTAAACGCAGTAAACGTAGTAAGCGTAGTAAACGTAGTAAACGCAGTAAACGCAGTAAAAGTAGTAAACGCAGTAAAAGTAGTAAACGTGGTAAACGTGGTAAACGTAGTAACCGTAGTAAACGTGGTAAACGTAGTAAATGGAATAAACGCAGTAAACGCAGTAAGCGTAGCAAACGTAGTAACTTTAGTAAACTTAATAAACACAGTAAACGCAGTAAACTTAATAAACACAGTAAACTCAGTAAACATGGTAAACGTAGTAAACGCAGTAAACGCAGTAAACGTTGTAAATGTAGTATACGTAGTAGACGTAGTAAACGTAGTAGACGTAGTAAACGTAGTAAATGGAGTAAACGCAGTAAACGCACTAAAAGTAGTAAACGTAGTAACTTTAGTAAACTTAATAAACACAGTAAACTTAATAAACGTAGTAAACGCAGTAAACGTAGTAAACGTAGTAACCGTAGTAAACGTGGTAAACGTGGTAAACGTAGTAACCGTAGTAAACGTGGTAAACGTAGTAAATGGAGTAAACGCAGTAAACGCAGTAAGCGTAGCAAACGTAGTAACTTTAGTAAACTTAATAAACACAGTAAACGCAGTAAACTTAATAAACACAGTAAACGCAGTAAACGTGGTAAACGCAGTAAACGCAGTAAACGTTGTAAATGTAGTAAACGCAGTAAACTTAATAAACACAGTAAACGCAGTAAACACAGTAAACGTGGAAACGTAGTAAACGCAGTAAGCGGAAAATATTTTTTTAAAAAGTAAAAATCGCAATTTCATCGAAATTCAACACATACATGTTCATTATTTTAAAACGTGAACGTAATTTGTTAACAAACTTTTCCAGTTTAAAATTATTTAATAGCGTTTACCTGCAACGATAGATATAGAAACTCAGAAATTGTTCTAAGTCCTTCGATAAGTTAAAATTTTTAATAACTCGACAACCGTTGGAAATTCGACCAGAATAGCATGCGGTGTTGCCACGTAAAGTTTCGTAAACTTTACGTGGCAACACCGCATTCTCAATATGGCGACAATGCATTCTCAAGGTCATCAATATGGCAACACCGCATTTTCAAGGTCAACAATATGACAACACCGCATTTTCAAGGTCATCCAACCCCCCCACTCCTGACATTGACCTTGTACCTATCTCTAACACATGGTGACCTTGAATCTATCTCTGTCACGTAAACGTGGCAACACCGCATTCTCAAGGTCAACAATATGACAACAATGTTTTGATCTTGAACAAATTTGAGAAAGAGTTATTAAAAATTGTAACTTATCGAAGGACTTAGAACAATTTCTGAGTTTCTATATCTATCGTTGCAGGTAAACGCTATTAAATAATTTTAAACTGGAAAAGTTTGTTAACAAATTACGTTCACGTTTTAAAATAATGAGCATGTATGTGTTGAATTTCGATGAAATTGCGATTTTTACTTTTTAAAAAATATTTTCCGCTTACTGCGTTTACTGCGTTTACTGCGTTTACTACGTTTACCACGTTTACTGTGTTTACTGCGTTTACTGTGTTTATTAAGTTTACTGCGTTTACTACATTTACAACGTTTACTGCGTTTACTGCGTTTACCAAGTTTACTGCGTTTACTGTGTTTATTAAGTTTACTGCGTTTACTGTGTTTATTAAGTTTACTAAAGTTACTACGTTTGCTACGCTTACTGCGTTTACTGCGTTTACCCCATTTACTACGTTTACCACGTTTACTACGGTTACTACGTTTACCACGTTTACCACGTTTACTACGGTTACTACGTTTACTACTTTTACTGCGTTTACTACGTTTATTAAGTTTACTGTGTTTATTAAGTTTACTAAAGTTACTACGTTTACTACTTTTATTGCGTTTACTGCGTTCACTCCATTTACTACGTTTACTACGTCTACTACGTATACTACATTTACAACGTTTACTGCGTTTACTGTGTTTATTAAGTTTACTGCGTTTACTGTGTTTATTAAGTTTACTAAAGTTACTACGTTTGCTACGCTTACTGCGTTTACTGCGTTTACCCCATTTACTACGTTTACCACGTTTACTACGGTTACTACGTTTACCACGTTTACCACGTTTACTACGGTTACTACGTTTACTACTTTTACTGCGTTTACTACGTTTATTAAGTTTACTGTGTTTATTAAGTTTACTAAAGTTACTACGTTTACTACTTTTATTGCGTTTACTGCGTTCACTCCATTTACTACGTTTACTACGTCTACTACGTTTACTACGTCTACTACGTTTACTACGTCTACTACGTATACTACATTTACAACGTTTACTGCGTTTACTGCTTTTACTACGTTTACCACGTTTACTGCGTTTACTGTGTTTATTAAGTTTACTGCGTTTACTGTGTTTATTAAGTTTACTAAAGTTACTACGTTTGCTACGCTTACTGCGTTTACTGCGTTTACTCCATTTACTACGTTTACCACGTTTACTACGGTTACTACGTTTACCACGTTTACTACTTTTACTGCGTTTACTACTTTTACTGCGTTTACTGCGTTTACTGCGTTTACTACGTTTACTACGCTTACTACGTTTACTGCGTTTACTACGTTTACTACTTTTACTGCGTTTACTGCGTTTACTGCGTTTACTACGTTTACTACGCTTACTACGTTTACTACGTTTACTACGTTTACTACGCTTACTGCGTTTACTCCATTTACTACGTTTACCACAGTAGTTAGGCTACCTGCGTTCTGGGACAAAATCCCATGTTATTTTAAAGGGGCCTCAAAGTTAGCGAAAATACCACAAATACAAGATGGCGGTGGCTCGCGACAGCGTACCGTGTCTGCATATATCATCGTTAACTTCAAATACCTTTTAAAAATACATGGGATTTTGCTATGTATATTTACTAATTAACAACAAGTTAAGAAAAAATCCACATACACGTGTCAACTTTAAATTACGGTCGACAGACAAGTTTTGTACATTTCAGATGAATGAATGCTTTTAAAAGTAAAATAACACTTTTTATTAAATTTTTTTAAAAATGTTTTCTTCCAGGCTGAAATATAAATCCAAACATACAAGTTTTATCAACTAATAATTTCTTTTCCTTCTTTAGATGTAATGTAATAATTAAATCAACCCTCCTTTGTTAAGAGCATTGATTTTCTAGGGGACCCTTTTTTCACACCAACTCAATAGGTAATTAAGATATATGTATAAAAGGGAGTCTGTATGTATGTAATATATAAACAGTTGTATCGTTTTTAAAAGCATATTCCAGAAAATAATTATCATTTCTAACAGCGCGGGGACGAGAGGTATATATATATATTTAACAGCGGTCACCCATGTTTTAATCATTATTAAAACAGCTCTTGTTAGTGGAGTGTAGCCATTATTATACTGTGAAAGCGTCTATTATTGCTTATTAATAATTGTGTGGTGAAAGTGCTTAAAACAATTGTTCCTAAATTATCATTAAATTGAATTTGCTTACCTAAGTGTATTATTTATAACAGTGAGAAATAAGTGCTCCATCTAGGTGAGTTACTATTTTTATTTATTTAAAACTCTAAGTGTTATGCAATAAAACGTAGTAATCAAATTTAAAAGAAGGGTACATTATGTTTTGCTTCTAAAAATACGTTATTTAAACAATCTGGAACTTTTGACGTATATGATATAACTACAGTGTTACCGTATAAAATTCTTCAACTCTTAAAGTATTAATTACTTATCATATCCTATCTACGTAATAATTTAAAAAATAATTATTTGATATAAGAAATTTTAACACTAATTATCCATTGAGTTTTTATTATTATTAATATTTAATAACTCTATTAACCAAACGACCAGTGATTTTATTACTTTTCTCAAAATCTTTTTCCTAAAATTTTTTCTAATTTTCTTTGCTTTTTGCATTTTAACAACTTTAAATTACAACTAGCATAGCATTTTAATATATGAACTAAACTGATTTATGAATCATATTATTTAAATTCCGCTTCAAGACACCTAGTAACTAGGTAATTTTTTTCGGCTTTTAGCTGTTTTCTCAGCGGTACATGTAAACGAAATATAGAACGAAGTTCTAACTCTAGATTTCAGTTTCAGTGCAGCAACTGAACGCGTAACACCTACCTCTCTTCGCATCCGTACTTAAACGTCTACAAGAAAAAAAGATGTCATTCGCAATTCAGCTTCTTGATAACCTAAGGGATCTTGCATACAACCCGCAGCTACAAGGTAATGCTCGAGCCATCTCGAGTGCTTTAAAGCACTGTAGCACTGCAGTATGGAGAATCAATAGGGCACTGAAAAAAGAAACATCCATAGGGGTGAAGAACCATCTATCAACCTGCCTGGCCCAAGCGAGATCATACAGGGAGATTATTAAAGCCTTAAAAACTATAGGTGGAAGCAATAGTCAGCGAAAAGAGACAGCTCGCGATCGCGTGAAGTGGGCTGATATGGAATCAGCTTTTAAGTCACGTATCAGAACTGCTGTAATCACCAACATCAAGCATATTGATCCGAAGGCATTCATGGAAGACTGTTCAGTTATTTTTCGGAGACGTGTTTTGAATTCGTTGAAGAAAGATGCGGCGTTAAAAGTAAACGCAATTTTAACTGGATTATTCGAGATCAAGAAGAGAGATGAGATCATAGAGGAAATAAAATACTTGAATACAAGAAATGCAGCCATTTATCAGGATAGTGATATATCCCAGTGGTTTGTAGACAATATTCAAAACTCTATCCTGAAAGATCTCGAGGAATTTCAAGTAAGTTTAAAAAATCTCATAAGTTAGAAATAAACTAATGCACGCATATTTCTAGACTGTGTTAAAATGAATGAATGCAAAGTTAGGCTACCAACAGCTGAGCAGGCAAAAGTGCTATTTAAAAATCATAAGCATAAAGAATCAATGCCATTCATCATATATGCCGATTTAGAGTGTCTGCTGATACCGACTAGTGAAAAGGACAAGGTACAAGACCATATCCCCCATAGTATAGCATACTACGTTAAATGCTCCTATGATGATACCTTGTCCTTTTACCAGGCTTATCGTGGTGAGGACTGTCAAGGATGGTTTGCTCGAGAGATGAAGCAGTTTGCTGAGAACGTTGAGACGGTGTTTCTTTGCCCTCTACCTATGAACACCCTATCGCCTGAGCAAGTAGCTGAATTCCGTACTGCTACACATTGTCACATATGTCTGGAGCCATTTTCTGTAGATAACAACAAAGTGAGGGATCATTGTCACCTTACCGGTAAGTACCGATCTCCTGCCCATACAAAATGTAACATCAACTACAAGGACAGCCATACCATACCCGTAGTTTTCCATAACTTAAGCGGGTATGACAGTCATTTCATTATTAAGAACCTAGCTTCAGACTTTGACGGACGAGTAGATCTCCTACCAATCAATAAAGAGCGCTATATATCTTTTACTAAGAATGTAGACCACAACTTAGTAAAATTCAGATTTATAGACTCTTTTAGATTTTTGGCTAGCGGTCTAGAAACTTTGGCATCCTATTTAGATGTATACCCAAATTTAAAATCACAATTCCTAGACTTAGACGAATCAAAATTCAAAATTCTGACTAAGAAGGGGGTCTTCCCTTATGATTACATTAATGACTGGACGAGACTTGATGAGACACAATTACCGGACAAATCCAAATTCTACAATAGTTTAACAGATACAGCTATAACGGATGAATGCTATACACATGCCGAGAATGTATGGGACTCTTTCGGTTGTCAAAATTTAGGCGAGTACAGTGATTTATACCTGAAAACAGATGTATTGCTTCTAGCCGATGTGTTTGAGAAGTTTCGTTCAAGCAGTTTGAAACCGTACGGCTTAGACCCGGCGCATTACTATACTCTACCCGGATACACCTGGGATTGTATGCTTAAGTCAACCAAAATTAATCTCGAACTACTTACGGATATCGATAAAGTTTTATTTATCGAGCGCGGTATTCGTGGAGGTCTAAGCCAATGCTCAAAACGGTATGCTGAAGCCAACAACAAATTTCTACCTAATTATAATCCTCAAAAACCAACAACATTTTTAATTTATGATGATATTAATAATCAATACGGTTGGGCGATGTCTCAGTACCTACCATATGGAGGATTTGAATGGGTAGAAGGTGATGATGATTTAGACAACTTTTATTTCAATGTACCGGCAGACAATCGTGAAGGATACATTCTCGAGGTTGATCTAGAATACCCTCAAGCCATTCACGACGCCCATGCAGATCTTCCATTTTGTCCTGAGCATCGCACGCCGCCAAATTCAAAAGAGACAAAATTAATGGCAACACTTACTGATAAGAAGCAATACATCATACATTACCGGAATTTACAACAATGTTTGGAAAATGGGTTGAAGTTAACCAAAATCCACCGCGTTTTGAAATTTAAGCAGAACAACTGGCTAAAGTCATATATCGACTTAAACACTGAACTTCGTAAGCAGGCTAAAAACGAGTTCGAGAAAAACCTGTTTAAACTTATGAATAACGCGGTTTTCGGCAAGACGATGGAAGACATTAGAAAACACTCGATAGTCAAATTAGTAAACAAATGGGAAGGACGTTACGGTGCTATAGCGACACAGATTCTCTAGTATATGTCGTCGAAACGTCTAATCTGTATGAGGACATTAGACGTGACGCTCATGAACATTTCGACACCAGTGACTACCCCGAGAATAATACATATGACATCCCGCACGTTAATAAAAAAGTATTGGGTATGATGAAGGACGAGAACACCGGTAAGGTGATGACACATTTTGTCGGCCTTCGATCAAAAATGTACTCGACGAAGGTTTTTAGAGATGAAGATGAGGAGATGTTAGATCTACAGAAAATGGAGCGGACAGGCAAAAGTGATACTGAGATTCGACAGGCTCTTGAAAACCGAAGAACTGTTAAGAAGGCGAAGGGTGTCAAGAAACATATAGTTAAAAATCATATCACTTTCGATGACTATGTTAACTGTTTACACGAAGGCAAGGAAACATCTGTGCAACAAAAACTATTCAGATCCGATAAACATCGAGTTTCAACCATCTCTCAGACTAAGATCGCGCTCAGCCCTCACGACGATAAGCGCTATATCATCCCCGGCACGCATGACACTCTGAGATCTACTCGTCCGTCAAAGTCTGAAGCTAGGTTCTTAATAATGAAATGACTGTCATACCCGCTTAAGTTATGGAAAACTACGGGTATGGTATGGCTGTCCTTGTAGTTGATGTTACATTTTGTATGGGCAGGAGATCGGTACTTACCGGTAAGGTGACAATGATCCCTCACTTTGTTGTTATCTACAGAAAATGGCTCCAGACATATGTGACAATGTGTAGCAGTACGGAATTCAGCTACTTGCTCAGGCGATAGGGTGTTCATAGGTAGAGGGCAAAGAAACACCGTCTCAACGTTCTCAGCAAACTGCTTCATCTCTCGAGCAAACCATCCTTGACAGTCCTCACCACGATAAGCCTGGTAAAAGGACAAGGTATCATCATAGGAGCATTTAACGTAGTATGCTATACTATGGGGGATATGGTCTTGTACCTTGTCCTTTTCACTAGTCGGTATCAGCAGACACTCTAAATCGGCATATATGATGAATGGCATTGATTCTTTATGCTTATGATTTTTAAATAGCACTTTTGCCTGCTCAGCTGTTGGTAGCCTAACTTTGCATTCATTCATTTTAACACAGTCTAGAAATATGCGTGCATTAGTTTATTTCTAACTTATGAGATTTTTTAAACTTACTTGAAATTCCTCGAGATCTTTCAGGATAGAGTTTTGAATATTGTCTACAAACCACTGGGATATATCACTATCCTGATAAATGGCTGCATTTCTTGTATTCAAGTATTTTATTTCCTCTATGATCTCATCTCTCTTCTTGATCTCGAATAATCCAGTTAAAATTGCGTTTACTTTTAACGCCGCATCTTTCTTCAACGAATTCAAAACACGTCTCCGAAAAATAACTGAACAGTCTTCCATGAATGCCTTCGGATCAATATGCTTGATGTTGGTGATTACAGCAGTTCTGATACGTGACTTAAAAGCTGATTCCATATCAGCCCACTTCACGCGATCGCGAGCTGTCTCTTTTCGCTGACTATTGCTTCCACCTATAGTTTTTAAGGCTTTAATAATCTCCCTGTATGATCTCGCTTGGGCCAGGCAGGTTGATAGATGGTTCTTCACCCCTATGGATGTTTCTTTTTTCAGTGCCCTATTGATTCTCCATACTGCAGTGCTACAGTGCTTTAAAGCACTCGAGATGGCTCGAGCATTACCTTGTAGCTGCGGGTTGTATGCAAGATCCCTTAGGTTATCAAGAAGCTGAATTGCGAATGACATCTTTTTTTCTTGTAGACGTTTAAGTACGGATGCGAAGAGAGGTAAGTGTTACGCGTTCAGTTGCTGCACTGAAACTGAAATCTAGAGTTAGAACTTCGTTCTATATTTCGTTTACACGTACCGCTGAGAAAACAGCTAAAAGCCGAAACAAATTACCTAGTTACTAGGTGTCTTGAAGCGGAATTTAAATAATATGATTCATAAATCAGTTTAGTTCATATATTAAAATGCTATGCTAGTTGTAATTTAAAGTTGTTAAAATGCAAAAAGCAAAGAAAATTAGAAAAAATTTTAGGAAAAAGATTTTGAGAAAAGTAATAAAAGCACTGGTCGTTTGGTTAATAGAGTTATTAAATATTAATAATAATAAAAACTCAATGGATAATTAGTGTTAAAATTTCTTATATCAAATAATTATTTTTTAAATTATTACGTAGATAGGATATGATAAGTAATTAATACTTTAAGAGTTGAAGAATTTTATACGGTAACACTGTAGTTATATCATATACGTCAAAAGTTCCAGATTGTTTAAATAACGTATTTTTAGAAGCAAAACATAATGTACCCTTCTTTTAAATTTGATTACTACGTTTTATTGCATAACACTTAGAGTTTTAAATAAATAAAAATAGTAACTCACCTAGATGGAGCACTTATTTCTCACTGTTATAAATAATACACTTAGGTAAGCAAATTCAATTTAATGATAATTTAGGAACAATTGTTTTAAGCACTTTCACCACACAATTATTAATAAGCAATAATAGACGCTTTCACAGTATAATAATGGCTACACTCCACTAACAAGAGCTGTTTTAATAATGATTAAAACATGGGTGACCGCTGTTAAATATATATATATATATACCTCTCGTCCCCGCGCTGTTAGAAATGATAATTATTTTCTGGAATATGCTTTTAAAAACGATACAACTGTTTATATATTACATACATACAGACTCCCTTTTATACATATATCTTAATTACCTATTGAGTTGGTGTGAAAAAAGGGTCCCCTAGAAAATCAATGCTCTTAACAAAGGAGGGTTGATTTAATTATTACATTACATCTAAAGAAGGAAAAGAAATTATTAGTTGATAAAACTTGTATGTTTGGATTTATATTTCAGCCTGGAAGAAAACATTTTTAAAAAAATTTAATAAAAAGTGTTATTTTACTTTTAAAAGCGTTCATTCATCTGAAATGTACAAAACTTGTCTGTCGACCGTAATTTAAAGTTGACACGTGTATGTGGATTTTTTCTTAACTTGTTGTTAATTAGTAAATATACATAGCAAAATCCCATGTATTTTTAAAAGGTATTTGAAGTTAACGATGATATATGCAGACACGGTACGCTGTCGCGAGCCACCGCCATCTTGTATTTGTGGTATTTTCGCTAACTTTGAGGCCCCTTTAAAATAACATGGGATTTTGTCCCAGAACGCAGGTAGCCTAACTACTTACCACGTTTACTACGGTTACTACGTTTACCACGTTTACCACGTTTACTACGTTTACTACGTTTACTACGTCTACTACGTTTACAACGTTTACTACATTTACAACGTTTACTGCATTTACTGCGTTTACTGCGTTTACTACGTTTACTACGTTTAATACGTTTACTAGGGTAGAATTCTCTGGGAATTTCTGGGAACAGGGGCAAAAGACTATAGGAATGTTGTATTATACAATGTAAATATTTATAAACATGTTCAGTCTTTCCGATCATACAACTTTATACAGAATTAAAAATAAAGTAGCGTGAATATAGTCGTATTGTAATAGTATTTATATGTAATATGATATTTTTAATATGATGACAAAATAAACGAAATACATTCTATAAAAGCATCTTATTTCTCAACCTCTCTCTGTCTCAGTAAACGTTCTGGTATAAATCTGTTTCTAGACTTATTTAATAAGATTGTATAATTGTCTATGGATTTCATAAAGCGATTGATTAATTTAAATATTTTAGAAGAGGTGAACCTGCAGAGTTTTGGGTAGAATACACTTCCGCGCGCGAATTATTACAAGCAATACATTTCTTAATTTTAAATAATAATATTTTAGAGTGATTTATGTCTCCAATAGCCGGGTTGTTTTATAGAGAGAATAGAATTTGAAAAATATGTCGCGCTCTTTAAATTTATAATAATAAGTTTTAATTTATTATATACCCCATATAATTTTAGTATATTCAGAATGTTAACTGATGTATGTTCGATATCTGTTTATCATGTCTTTTACCCCTTAATATTATTCGAAGAAATCTTAATACCTCTGGTATAAATCTACTACTTGAGGGTTAGCTTGCGAAATACGTTTCATTGTCAGCAAGAATGTATTAGTAATTGTCAAATTGTTCTTATTGTTTTTATATTCTGGATGGAATTTCATCAGAAAATATTTTTGAAGTTAAAAACTTCAAACACGAATCTTTTAAAACTAAAATTTGCAACAGTATGATTTTTAAAGTTTATAAAAAACCTTTAGAAATTTTAGAAAACGCATAATTTTGTTTACAATTTTTAAGATTTAGATAAAAATAAACAATAATATGGTTAAACAGCTATTTAATATAAGCATTGAAAATCTATAATTCACAGTTACTACATAGTTTAAAACAGTTTGATCTGAGCAATTAAATTTAAGAAATGGTTTGGAAATACTAATTTCGAACAACAAATTTCCTTCCATTAAAATTTAAATTAACTTCTTTTTGAAAGTTCACTAGGTATATATAGCAGGTTGCAGAATACGTGCTTGACAGAACGAGTGTTATCATTTCGTAATTGGAAGGGTATACAAACCCCAAAATCTTTAGCTGAGGCCGGATTTGTCTACACGGGACGTGAAGATAGAGTAGAATGTTTTTATTGTCGAGTGAACATTTTCAAATGGGAACCATCGGATAACTCAATCGTAGAGCACCTGAAATGGTCACCACATTGCGTGTTTGCAAACGTGTTAACACCCATTAGCGATGAAAGTGGTAGAGACGTTTGCGGTTAAAAGTAATCAGATACAACATAGAATATAACGTGAGGGAAGATGTTACCAATCAAGGCGGTAATATTATTAGCAACCTTGTACGAGGGTGTAGTGTACGTTGCAAAACTCCCAGATACAACAGCAGCTTTTATTTCCTATGACTTCAATACGAGTGTTTGGTATGGAATGCAACCAGTGACGTTGCAACAAATGGGAATGTTTAAACATGAGGTCGGCAATAGAACGCAAGAAGTACGATTCAGGGTCAAATTCGTGTACCCAACACATACTAAGGACAGTGAGTGGCAAACCATCGTGAATAGTCCGGTGGAACAATGTAAAGTCAGCAGCGAAACGTGTTATGGTTCTGTGGTGACCTTGGGCACCCTGTTAGTTGCAGTAGTGGGTGTAAGCATGGGAATATATTGTATCGCTCATTATCGTTACCATTAAGGACCATGACCTGGTACCCCACCCGTCAACTCAGTATATAAACGCATATGCAAGAATACTTCAATAGTACAGCATCATGGATGTGGTAGAGGCAACCGTTTTAGTAACATTCGATTTTGAGGACGACGACGATGAAATGCGAGACGAACAACTATATGGTGAAAACGTCGCGAAAACTTTAGATCACCACAAAGAGGCATTCGTTAAACGCGTCAAAGAGAAGCGTGTTCTTGAAGCTGGTTATCTGGTGTTTGCGCTAGTGACGTTTGCATATTCAACGGACTTAAATGGGGAAAGCATGTGGTTGGATGGAAAAGGTGCGACATCGTCGAAACAGTTGGAAGAGCCGTTAAACGTACGATACAAATATAAAAAGTCTCATCATGACATGTATAGACAAATATAATGCGGGCAAGTTTCGAACGGAACATTTGTGTCGTATCACCATCTTAACAATGGAGAGTTAAAGTGCTGTGATGTTTATCCGCGTAAAGAACAATGAATTAAGGTGCTGAAACATCCAGCGCATTATTTAGTGAAAATTACGCCGGGGCTTAACGATATATTCCTTAAATAAAAGATGAATGTGCTCTGTAAATACAAGGTTGTAAAATTTGAAATATGCAATCCTCTGATACATCAAAGTCAATCTTAATGTGTAAACAATTCTATAGGTATTGTGAAAAGTAGTGAGTTAAATAAACCATGCAAATATGTCACATTATATTGTTTCATTTAAGACCGAAGTCCGTCTCACTTAGAGATTAATTTAACGATTAAATCAAAAGTGAAACTAAGATATAAAAATTTCATACCATTTTAATTTCAATGAGACTCTTACTTAACTATGAAAGTATGCGGGCGAAAGGTGAACAAGACCGCAAGGGCAATAAGTGCAAATACAAGTACAAATGTTACATGTAGTTGAGAACAGAAGAAAGAAAGCAGACGTTGTTGAGAACAGACGAAACAAGTCAAGGTCAACGAGATTGTATTTACACCGAAAGGAGTGGGGCATAGATATATATCTATAACTTCAAGCCGCACCACTCAGCTAGATCCAAACATTTGAAAGCATCATTCAGCTTCTAGCACTACTTCCTCTGCTAGAAATTCGTTTAAAAATTTTTGTAAAATTTTGTTCAATTTTATTAAAAGGATCGAGTGTATTAAGCGGGGATTCCACCGAAAACGTTAAACAAGTGTTATCTGCTTTACCACCGTCCGAGAACGTTGTGTGTGCTTTGGAACTGGTATCCGGAAAGAATTCAGTGTGACATCGACTTGCAAAACGTTCTTGTATAAAGATGTGGATGTGTTATAGTCCACAATCGTGGCCTAAGGCTATTGATATTAAAAGTGCAGTACAGAGAGTGCAGGAAGAGTTACGCGATCTACGCTTTGATGCCGATCACGAAGCGGTCTATGGTTTAGGGAAATATTTTACCGATGCAGAGTGTAAAGAAAGAGTTCTAAAGTTTCAGAAAGGGGTAGACTTGTGTGAATCGTATTGAAAAGGAAATATCTGTATAGATTGCTTGTTGGATAAATTAAATAAGGCAGGTTTGGAATCATTTACGTCTACAATAGAAGAGTTTGTAGACAACAAAAAATGAGCAACCGAAAGAAACGTGTTACGATCGAGGAGAATAATAAAATACATTATTTATTTACGTGGAATTGCGCCTACCGACAAGCACGAATATCATTGTGGATGGAAAGTGTTGTAGATCGGTGTCGGTTTCAAAGACGTATCGAGAAATGTGGTGTAGTGTTAAATAGAATTTTAGATATAGAACATAGACATAAAATTTATATTGATCGCTTTAGTAAGGTTTGATTGTAATGCATATTATAAGCTGGCTTTTGTATCTTATATACTATAAATAAAATAACATATTGAGAAAAACGTATATTTTTTTATTTCACGCCTACACTACGGAGGTCGTCAAAATTTTAATAAAGCTACAATCATTTCGACCACTTCTATTGGTCGGTTAGTTAAAGAAACTCCCTGACCGGTCAAATTCAAATTCCCCGCCATTTCTAAAAATCTCAAACTAAACATTTTGGTAAACGCCGTATAATCAAAGTCGATGTAACAACATTGAACGAAAATAGAAAACCAAAAAACGTCACAGTCATTAGTGGAATCGATGTTGAATGTAACTGTAACGACAACTACCACGGGAGTCCCCTTGCTGCAATTCCTAAATGAAAATTTGGAGATGGATCACCAGTGATTAGCGTGATGAAATTGTAGATATTTATTGTAGATATTTATTATACTATAGAACCTTTATTTCTGTTGTTTTAATCCAAAAGTTTGCAATTAAACAATTACACTCAAAATATTAAAACTAAAAATACGTTATCACAAAAATTAGATGATGATATAGATTTTTAGTAGGAGATTTTTAGTGGAATCTAGAGTGATTTTTCTTCCCTTTATGATCATGTAAATAAATCATAAGGTTGCATAAGAAAAATTCTGAGAAAAAATCGAGCTGTACATTTTAAAAACAAAATCGATTGAGTTTTAATATTTCCATACTTTAATCCCACACTGTACGGTTAAATACTTGTTTTAGAATCTACAGCGGTAAGCTAAGGTAAGATCTGATCCATCTCAACACAAAGGAAATGAACCTAATGAATGTATGGAACGGCCTTCCGGGCATTTGATGTATAACGAGGAATACTGCAATGCAATTTAAATTAAACTCAAGCACATGGTGTTAATTTAGGTTAACTACTATCATTGAAAACGGCTCTTGCACGTTTTGGAGTTTTATATTACTTGAACATACTACATATTGATTTATTATCTATATAGTAATATTCAGAAAAATTAAATACGTTTTAATTTATAGGTTTTTAAGTAAAATGTAGAACTTATTGCATTCATATTAAAAATATGTTTTTAATGATATACGTATTTTACAAAATCGGTTTTTACCTATACTTAGGTAAGTCCATTTTACGGTACCAAGTAATGCTCATCATTCATCTTTTCAGCTGATTAGACAAAGACATGCTACACAACATATGACATTCCCATTAAAAACTGTCGTCATCTTCATGTATTCATATTTGACCAAACTTGCCATTTTATATAAATAATGTAAAATTGGAAACAACACCGGACATTATTAATTCTAGAAAAAGGTTCCAGGTCTTGCTCATCATTCATCTTTGGCAGCTGAATAGACAACGACATACTACACAACATATGACGTTCCCATTAAAACTGTCGTCATCTTCATGTATTCATATTTGACCAAACTGGCCATTTTATATAAATAATGTAAAATTGTAACCAAACGTTCATTTTGATTTATTAGAACGGAACAGCTACTGGTGAGATGAAGTAATATTGATCCGGTAATGGTTTTTCGCGTTATCGAGTCGATACATCTGCTATCGATGATGGTTTTGTTAGGGGAACTAATGAACCAAGTAGATCGGTTATTTTTACATTATATTTTTACATAAAATAATTGATTGACTAATTGATACATTCTGTTAAGGTTTCGTGATGTTGGGATAATAAAATAACTTTCTGACACCAAACTATTTTATTTAAAGTAAAACAGTTAAAACTAAAAAGTTCAATTAATATAAAATTCGTCGTTTCACTCAGACTGACTAAAAACTGTAAATTAAGAATGTAACATTGAATATTGATTTGAACCGATGATTACATACTGACGTGTGCTTTTTACTATTACTACTACTTCTTAAAATCTAACTAATCTAAATATTAATATTTATATGTTCGGTACAAAGAGGGGTGTTAGATAATAATGAAGACGACCCGGATGAATCTATAAGGGTCGCGCTACATAAGATAAGTATTTTTTAGTGACCCAGACGTAATAAAAGGGTCTTGAAACATTTAGATAAACATAGAAAAACAAAGCTATAAAAATTAATTAGGAGAACTTCTAAAAACTGAACAAATCTGAAATTGAATATTTGATAACAAGTAGATTATAATGAACCCTTAATAATTTAAATTATGAATTTGAAAAGAACTAATATATAATACAAATAGGTACATAACAATTCATATAAAAGCACTGCATTAAATATTGATACATTAAGTGCAGCAATATGTAATCCTTTGAAAGCCGATGAACTTATGTATATATGTATATAAGGTTGCCTAAAAGCACGCGTTCTGCATTGAAGGTCATTAACTTAAAGGAATTTTAAGCGTTTTTAATTTTATAAATTTAATAAATCGAATTTAGTTTTATAATAATTTCTTTATATTCTAAATAATCGCATTTCCTCGAAGACAGTAACTATATATGTTCGTATGTGTACTTGCATGCACAATTGGTTGCTCGCCTAAAAGCACGCATTCTGCATTTAACTTAAAGGAATTTCAAGCGTTTTTAATTTTATAAATTAGATTTATAATTTATTATAATAATTTATTTATTAATATAATTTATTTATTATAATAATTTATATTGTAAATAACCGCATTTCCTCGAAGACAGTAACTATATATCGTATGTATACTTGCATGTAACCTTGGTTGCGCTGTAGGGAAAATAGGAGAGTTCTGGGACCACCTCCCACTCCTCGGGTAGGCAATCAAGTATACATATGAACATTTTGGTTACTGAATGCGATTATTTAATGCATAACGTTATATTTAATTACCGTAATTAAATTATGTGTTACATTAATAATGCGTGATATTAATTTTATATTAATTGAAAAGAAGCAAAATTTTAATAAAAAGTATAAGAATTTATTTTTCATTTACTATTTAATTATTTTCCAACATAATCTTCTTTGGATATATTAAACCTATATATTAAAATTTGTTAAAACTGTCGTAATCATTTCTAACTTTGATAAGGTCAATAAATGTAATGTTTGATACATTATTTAGTGTTAGAGATAGGTTCAAGGTCAAGACCTTGAGAATGCGGTGTTGTCACGTTTAGAGAGATTGATTCAAGGTCACCAGAGAGAGATAGGTTCAAGGTCACCAACATTGGGTGACCTTGAGAATGCGGTGTTGCCACGTTATATATCTACAGCTTGACCTTGAATGGTGTTTGATAACCTTGCAGAGTGGCCTTGAGTTCAAGGTTAATGCGGTGTTGCCACGTTTAGAAAGATAAGTTCAAGGTCACCATGTGTTAGAGAGAGATAGATTCAAGGTCAATGTTTGATGAGTGGCCTTGGGTTCAAGGTCATAACACTGTTGTCATATTATTGACCTTGAGAATGCGGTGTTGCCACGTTTAGGTGACAGAGATAGATTCAAGGTCACCATGTGTTAAAGAGAGATAGGTTCAAGGTCAAGGTCAGGAGTGGGGGGTGGTTTCAGAACTCTCCTATTTTCCCTACTATTAAGTACTTTCAAGAGCCAGTTGTGAGGTACCGAATCATATGCTTTTGCATAATCAATATAGCAAGTATACAAATTTCAATTTTTTTGTTGGGCATACTTAGATGTAATAGAGTCAATAATCAATTGGTGTTTGCAAGCCAGCGATTTCTTGGTACAGCCTTTTTGCGTTGGAGATAAAATAGCATTTCTGACAGTGCATGAATATTTCATTACTAATTAATGATGTAAGTAATTTATAGACAGTAGGAAGACAAGTGATAGGTCTGTAATTTGATGGATCATCAAATTTGTTATTTTTTGCTATTAATTTAGTATACCCAACGCATAAGCAAGGATGGAATTTTGTAGGATTTTGAATGATTTCGTTAAAACTATTTACTAACATTTGATGAACATTAGTAAATTTTTATAACCAGTAGTTGTGTATATTGTCATATCCAGGAGATTTCCAATTTTGTGATTTTTGTAGAGCATGTTGTAATTTCTCTATGTTAAATTCAATAGTCTCCATTTGGATAATCTGAGATGAAAATTGCTGTATCTGGTCTAGCCAATCAGCATTTAAATTTGCTTCAGTCTCTTCTTCCCAGATCTCTTTCCAAAAGTTCAAGAAAATGTTTTTATTTGAAATCTCTGTACCCGGATTTGAGTTACAAGAGTTTTCTAGTTTCCTGTAAAATAATTTTTGGTTTGTCTGAAAAGTACAGTTGTCTAATTTTCTTTTGCTTATTTTATTGTAGCGCTTTAGTCTGGCTCCCTTAGCTTTATATTTTTGTTTTAAATCATCTTGGTATTCAATTAACTTACTTAAGAAATCTGGAGAGGAAAACTCAAGGTTTAAGCACTGAATAATATGTTTAACCTTTTTATAAAGTTTTGGAGATCGGTTGCCTTTAATATATTCTGCTAAAATATCTGCTTTGGATCGTAACTCATTAATTTGGTTTATTAACCTTATTCTCCAATGATGTTCGTGTTGTTTAGTGTATCTGTTAGTATTATTAGGTTCAAAAATCAACGATTGGTTATTCTCCTCAAGGACAGTTACAATAGCAGCATGCATTATGAATTTGTAATAAATCTGTGGTGTCTTTTAAATGTTGTCCCAATATTACATTTACTTGTTTGATAATTTGGTTTGTTTTAGATTTTAAAAATAACTTAGGTAAACGTGGTTTATTAATAAGTTCGAAATTTTCAAATTTTTTGACATTTTCTATGAATTTTTTGTGAATATCTTCATTCGGTACAATTAAATGTTCATTAGGACAAGCTATGTTTTCTCCTCCAGTAATTTCTTCTATCATCTGTTCTCTAGAAATAGCATATCCTACATTTCTACGGATTTGATCGATTTCTACTATTTATTATTATTATTATTATTATTTTTTTTTTTTAATGGTTTAGCGGCATCAACGTCTATGGTTATTAGCCGCCTATCAAGGTTAGATATCCATACATATATATATATATATATATATATATATATATATATATATATATATATATATATATATATATCTATATATATATATATATATATATATATATATATATATATATATATATATTTTCAAATTTTTTGACATTTTCTATGAATTTTTTGTGAATATCTTCATTCGGTACAATTAAATGTTCATTAGGACAAGCTATGTTTTCTCCTCCAGTAATTTCTTCTATCATCTGTTCTCTAGAAATAGCATATCCTACATTTCTACGGATTTGATCGATTTCTACTATTTATTATTATTATTATTATTATTTTTTTTTTTAATGGTTTAGCGGCATCAACGTCTATGGTTATTAGCCGCCTATCAAGGTTAGATATCCATACATATATATATATATATATATATATATATATATATATATATATATATATATATATATATATATATATATATATATATTTACGGCCACTTATCAAAGTGAGGACATATCATGAACCATAGTTAATGAGGACCACCCTTATAAATGGTCACAGCTTTGCAAATTTTTTTGTCATCACTTGTTTACTTGTTCTAGTTATGTATCTCGCAAATATACACAGATTTCTTTGAATTTAAAAAAGTTTTATTTGCTGTGTATAATAATACCAAGTGAGGCTACACTATACTACTGACGACGTGAGGACCATATAATTAGATACGATTTAATCGCAAAGTGAGCCCCAATATCAAATTATACACAGGTTTTAAGTATAACATGAGGACCGGCGCTGTTGCCATCATTTGCTTTCATTATCATCAGCAAAAAGGCATGCTATTCTATTATTGGAATTTGTTAGTTGGTCGGTCGTCAGTATAAAACTAATTTGATGTGGCGGAGACGGGTATGCTTCCGTAGCCATTTTAACAAACCCGTTTTTGAAAACATCTCGAGAACGGTTGGTTCTACGAAAAAAAATATAACAGACTTTTTTGTAGAAAAATAAATTATCTATCTTTTTTATTAAAACAATTTTTTAATTGCTTGCAAATTAATGTTTTAAGAGTTATTACACAGCAAAGTTTTCACTTTTTAGTTTTGCTAAATAATTCGCAAACGGCTAACATCTCACTGAAACAGGAAAACATTGCAGTGTAATAACTCTTAAAATATTAATTTAACAAAAAAATTGTTTAAATAAAATAGATAGATAATTAATTTTTCTATAAAAAATGTCTGTTCTGTTTTCTTCGTAAGACTATTTCTCCAGACTATTTGGATTATTTACTGGCTCCCTAACTTAACTATTTCCTGTTGGCTGTTCCATTGCCTTCTAGAATGTTTAAACGAATGCTTGACCGCTTAGATCAATTAAATTTAGACGAAAAATTAGATTTAACTATTGATTAAGATTCTGGTGTTTCTCATCATTTTAATGGTAATTGTGCTAGTAATATTAACAGCCTGCTATTAGTGGGACAGATTAGTGAATTGATAGCTAAGTACCACATACTTTACTTTAAAATCTAAATGTATTACTCCTAATAATTAATTATTATTAATAGTTAGATTAGTTTCACTAATAATTATAGATGTAAATCTGTATAATATGTTAATTATTCTGAAAATGCTAGTAAAATCAGTAAATATTGTCGCCTAATTTAAAATGCTGAGTTTGTTCCATCTCATTTTTAATTAAATTTAAAAATTTGTCTGTAATTTCCTTACGGTACGTGTTAAAAAGAATATATGTATTTATCTTCCTACCTAAACCGATCTTGGCTTGTAGCAAAGAAAAGTGGTTATTCTATATTTAGGGTATTTATTAGGCCAAAAAGAATGCATATAAAATCTATATTTCCGTGTAAAAAGATATAAGATTAATATCGCTCTTGGTATTTTTAATATTTAATTCTAGTTATTTTTTAAATGCTTGTAATGAACCGTATGTGAATCTGCCATTTAAATTTAACCAACCAATAATTATTGTGAATGACTTTTCAGCATTAACTGTGCCGTCTATGAACTCAAATCTTACTAATCCTCCAGCTGACATATAGGTATAAATCATTAGGCCTTGAGGAAACTTAACATTAGGTTTCAAGCAGTATTTATGGAATGCTTCTTGTTTAGCTCTGATTACTCTTTTGCGAGAGTAAAACTAGAACAAAACTGCTTAATGTTAAGTTTCCTCAAGACATAATGATTTGAGGCTGTATGTTATCTAGAGGATTAAGAAGATTTTAGTTCATAAACAGCATAGTTAACGCTGACAAGTATCTGCAAAACGACGAGTAGCATGGGCTAAAACTAAGTTGTCCTGGGCAGAAATGCTGGTCTAAGGTCATATTCATCAACTAGTTAAAGTCTGGTGTATCCGTTAGTTACTCTCGCAAAAGATTGATCAGAGCTAAACACGAAGCATTCCATAAAGACTGCTTGAAACGTACCGTTAATTCTCCTTTTAAGGCGTAATGATTAGTACCAAGAACTTATAAATAAAGGAAATTAGGATATCAAAAAAGGCGAAACACCTTGTGCATATTGGGTTAGATTCAAAAATTCAGTAGTGCAGGTACTCTTCTAAAATTAACTTGCCAATACGAATTTTTCAGCCGACTGCTATCAAGAATATCGATAATATCGCCTGATGGATTTTGCCGAAGAGATGCTAAGATAAAGGATGACTATACCACGATCGCGTCCGGTTCTCAACGAATTTTTCTTAGCTACTTCATGGCAATAGGGGACCATAAAAAGTTACGCCAGAAAGTTCCTTGAGCAAATTTACTGGTGCAAATTGCTGATCCGTGTATGACATATCTCCTTTCTTCGATAACACAGAAAGAAGGCGAAGTACGAAAAAAATTCGAACACTTTTGGTAGGGCTTTAAATAAGCTTTATCTTACCTAACCTCCTTTATCTCGATAACCCTAATGGTTTCCGAGAAAAACGACAAAACCGGTAGGGGGCGTGGTTTATCCTCATTATTTCTTCGAGCTCACCACCTACAGGTGTTGACTTTTAAGGAGTTGTTTAATAACCCACAAGGAAACCGTATGCAAAAATCCATGGACTTACCTCAACTTTCCGCTATTTTTTCTAAATTGATTAGACTAATTATAGCAGTCCAACATAAAGCTTTGTATGCAACTCGTACCTTAATCTATCTATCTGAGAAATCGCCAACATAAAGTTTGACAAAGTGGTAGTATCGATTGGCTTTATGGTAAGGTCATTTCAACCGAGGATATTTTATTTAACTACAATAGAATTGGTATAGGCACAAGTGAAACATGTAGTTGCTAATAATACAACATATACATACACTTGCTGATCTAAAAGAGCTTCTATCAAGGAATTTCTACCGTCACAAATATCATAAATTTAGGATCGAAAAGTTCCAGCAAAGAATTAACAAACGCATCTGACATACGGATGTTGATACGAGGGATGCTCTGTTAATAGTTAGTAGCAGGCCATGGAAGCTCAATTGGCTAGAAACAATTGCAACAATTGAATGTCGCATTAGTTGGCATTCGTTACCCACAATTGTCAAACGTTTCGATTTCTTGTGAAACGTAGTTAATTTTGTAAGGTAAGTAGTTGTGCATTTTTAATTCAGTTAAGATGAGCATTCCGCGAACTGCCTTTAGAGCTATGATTTTCTACGACTATAAAAGACAGTTAGGATACCAGCAAAGCCATGAAAATTTGATAGCAGATTTTGGCGTTGCTGCCCCTCCATTATCCGCTGTTAGTCATTGGTTCCGCGAATTTCGACGAGGGCGAGAACGGCTAGAAGACGAAGCAAGACCTGCAGAAGCTGCCTGTTCAGAAAATGTTGATCGTGTGGCAAGCTTGATTCATTCCAATCGAAATATTACTTATAGGGAGATTCAGTAGGAAGTGAAGATTGAATCCTCGGCGGTGAATACCATTTGGCATAAACATCTTGAAGTAAGAAAGCCAGCAAGCCGTTGGATATCGCATTTGCTCTCAGAAAGTCAAAAACAGGCTCGAATAGACTGGTGTAAATTTATGTTGCAAAAATTTGACGGAGGAGCTTCCAGGCAAGTGGCATACATTGTAACTAGTGACGAATCTTGGGTATACAGTTACGACCCTGAAACTAAACAGCAGTCTAGTGTTTGGGTATTCGAAGATGAAGACTTGCCCACAAAAGTAATTCGTGGCAGAAGCTTCAAGAAGAAAATTATTGCTGTTTTTTCCGCCGATGTGGTCCTGTTGCTGTTATTCCACTTAAAGATCGCAGAACTGTTAATTCTGAATGGTACTGCGAAGTGGCTTTACCACAGATGTTTGCAAAATTACAGGCAGGTCGACAAAGGACCGGTTTGCGTAACATCTTAGTCCATCATGACAACGCATCCTCCCACACTGCTGCCAGAACATTGGATTTTTTGAAAGATACGGAAGTTCAATTGGTAAGTCATCCGCCGTATAGCCCAGATCTAGCGCCGTGCGACTTTTTTTTGTTTCCAACTGTTAAATAAATGATGCGAAGTAAAAGATTTTCCAACGCAGATGCAGCAGTTACAGAATTTCAAAGAATTTTTGAGGACCTTTCAGAAAATGAATCTTCCGAATGTTTTAAAAAGTGGTTTCAAATAATGCACAAGTGTATTAGTCTGAATGGAGATTATTTTGAAAAACAATAAAGATTGTTTGTTAAAAAATGCAACGGTCTTTTTGCTAATAACAATTTTCTTGCAACCCTCGCATTGTACCAATATAAAATACTTTTTAATGTTTTTAATGATAGTGTTGCATTATGTCATCAGTCATATTTATAAATTGTTCACAACATAATAATAAAATAATAAATAAGTACCTACTAAATAAACTATATTTAAAAATATATATGTATAAATATATATAAAATTTTGTATTTCTTAATTTTCTCATTGAATTCATAATCAGCAACCCCAAAAACCCTTCAACATGAATTTCGCTCAAGTTGATGTAAAACTTCCCGAGTTATTAAATTGGGAGTGTAAAATGGGGGTTTCAACCCCCCGAGGGGGCGTGTCCCCATTTTAAACAGATTACATTTTATATTGGTCCAGTACTGAAGGCATTACAAAAGATTTCAAGTCGCTATCTTTAGATAGTAAAAACTAAGAACGTAATGCAAAAATTTACTCTACTACTAGGGCAGAGAGAAAGGATTACATAATAAGGTAACCAAAATGGTGTATTACTTTGCAAAATCACTTATTAAACACTTTTTGACTCTTTGAGCTTTTCTCTAAAATCAATAGAAACGGCGTAAATCGCATTCTCAATCTCAAATGCCGTTATTTTAGGACCGCCATTTTGGTGTCCGCCACTTTGAATTTTTCAATTTTCTCATTGGATTCATAATCAGCGACTCCAAGAACCCTCCCAACATAAATTTCACTCAATTTGGTACATATAACATTTTATATTGGTCCAGTACTGAAGGCATTACAAAAGATTTCAAGTCTCTATCTTTAGATAGTAAAAAATAAGAACTTAATGCAAAAATTGACTCTACTACTAGGGCAGAGAGAAAGGATTACATAATAAGGTAACCAAAATGGTGTATTACTTTGCAAAATCACATTTTAAACACTTTTTGACTCTTTGAGCTTTTCTCTAAAATTAATAGAAACGGCGTAAATCGCATTCTCAATCTCAAATGCCGTTATTTTAGGACCGCCATTTTGGTGTCCGCCACTTTGAATTTTTCAATTTTCTCATTGGATTCATAATCAGCGACTCCAAGAACCCTCCCAACATAAATTTCACTCAATTTGGTTGCGTTATTAAATTAGGGGTACAAAATGGGGATTTCAACCCCCCGAGGGGGCGTGCCCCCATTTTAAACATATAACATTTTATATTGGTCCAATACTGAAGGCATTACAAAAGATTTCAAGTCTATAAGACTATAAAGTTGGGAACGACCTCATCATCCATCATCACATAGTGAATAATAAATATAATTGATATTCTAAATCTGTTCTAATAAATTATTCTTATTGTTAGTTTTATTAAATATTAATTTAAAAAGAGACGTTTTGATTGTAATATTTGGTACTTATAGTTATCAATTTTTATAAGCCTGCCTTGAGAAGTAAGAATTAAATTCATTGCGAGCTTTTATAATACAATGAAAGTTGAGAACATTTAGTAGTTGTGTAGGAAAGCCCTCATCTGATCGTCACCCGGTGATCAGTTTGAGGTTACAACTTATAACAGAATTCCACTTAATATACTATTTTGGGTTACCTACCGTTATTTATTTGTTCATAATGATTACTATTTCCATTTAAAGATTAAATCTGAAATGAAATTTTTTTTCAATGAATTTAATAAATGACTTATTTAATTATTGGGTGTATTAAATGCAGAAAAATAGTCTGCAGAGTATGTTGCGTCTAACTTTTCTTTCTAAAAGCAATAATACAAACAAACTTGCCAGCCTCGGTGTGGTCATAACCACAACGGTCTCCGTGACCATAACGGCCAACAGCCACAACGGCCAATTTGACCATATCTCCCAACTCGAAACTTGACCATAACGGCCACCATGACCACAACGGCCAACTAGAAACTCCACCCCATCCGCCATTTTGACCACAACGGCCACCGACGCTTATGTATTGGCGTCGCTGGTGACGATGACCACAACGGCCAAAATGACCACAACGGCCAACTAGAGTGAGTGACCACAACGGCCAAAATGACCACAACGGCCAACTATGGAGCGTGACCACAACAGCCAAAATGACCATAACGGCCAACTGTGGCGAGTGACCACAACGGCCAAAATGACCACAACGGCCAACTAGGGTGAGTGATCACAACGGCCAAAATGACCACAACGGCCAACTATGGAGCGTAACCACAACAGCCAAAATGACCATAACGGCCCACTGTGGCGAGTGACCACAACGGCCAACTGTTTTTCATACTGTTACTTTGGTTTAGTTAAAGCTCATGACCACAACGGCCAACTAGAAACTCCACCCCATCCGCCGTTTTGACCACAACGTCCACCGACGCTTATGTATTGGCGTCGCTGGTGACGATGACCACAACGGCCAACTAGAGTGAGTGACCACAACGGCCAACTATGGAGCGTGACCACAACAGCCAAAATGACCATAACGGCCAACTGTGGCGAGTGGCCACAACGGCCAAAATGACCACAACGGCCAACTAGGGTGAGTGACCACAACGGCCAACTATGGAGTGTGACCACAACAGCCAAAATGACCATAACGGCCAACTATGGCGAGCGACCACAACGGCCAACTTTTTTCATACTGTTATTTTGGTTTTGTTAAAGCTCATTTCTCTCTTTTAACTTAGCCTGTATTTCAATAAGGTACGTCCAGAATTTAACAGCGAGGTCTGATGTCAAAGTAGCGCCGATTTAACGTGACTTACCTATATTGAAAAATGCTTTTTCTATATATGTTACAACTGCAGCCCTATGCAGTTGACATTTTTCTTTCTTATTTTCTCGGCAAGTATCCCAGGCAGATTAAATTCTGAAAATTTGATACAGGTACACTATAACTATTTACAGAATCATGATACTTTAGTTCACAGGGTAGTTTATCTTTAACGACAAAAGAAGTTTTTTTTCTATTACTTGTTTACCTACAGCAATCTTTTCATTTTGGGGACGTTTAAAAAAGTACGAAATAGAACTATAAAACAACACGTTTGACGTTTTATTTATAGATTTCCATTGCATTGAATTTGAAGTACGTAATTAGCTGTTTTTATCAGTTTTAAAATTTAAACTAAATGTAAATCTTCTCCTAAAAAATAAACACGATATCTACGAATCTGCCCAGTACTTAATAAAATCAATCTAGGGAGCAGCATGGGACGTAACCCCAGAAACAAACCGCAATAATCCAAAACAGTATTGCTCCATACGTATCCGAGAAAAAATACAAGAAAACGAGCTCTTAGAAAGTAATGACAGATTACTTACTCGCGTACCGGGCGATAAAACGTAGTTTAATAGGGCCGTCAAAGAGTTTAAGAAATTATTAGATGAGCAGAGAAATCAAGATTTCCAGAACTATTTCCACTGCCTAACATCAACTAAAGCAACTGGCTGCATTATAGAACGTCATAAATATCGTGTTTACGCCTCTCTTACCATTGAAGAAGAAAAATTCATACGGGACTTCCTTCAAGCGCGAAGTAAGGTCATCGAAACTGAAATAAATTCGAAGAAGTCCCCAGGTTTCGACGTAATAACTGGAAAACTCCTAAAGGAACTTTCATATGAGGGATTTCGCATGATAACTGTAATCTATAAAGGGATATTAAGGACGGGATACTTCTCTGGCCAATGGAAGGTGGCCCAAATAGCAATGGTCCCAAAACCGGAGAAACCGCCATCAGATGTGCCCTCATACAGACCTATTAGTCGTTACCCGTCAATGGTTTGTAAAAAATTGTTCGCCATGCGAATGTCACCGCTAATTGGCGAAAATCAGCGAAATCCCAACTAACAGTTTGGATTTCGTCGACAATACGCTACAATCGAACAAGTACTTGCATCAAAAATCAGGTTTGACCTGGAGACCAAAACATTCTGTTCAGCGGTATTCATAGACACAAGCCAAGCATTTGACAGGGCGTGGTATGTATCAATTATTTTTTGACCATGTAAGACGTCTGTCTAGGTGGAACCCTAGATATTTGACCTAATCTTCTTGAGTAGTGAGTTTCCGTTAAGGTGAACTAGAGGGCAAGTAGTTTTTTTAGTAGTATAAGTGGCCTGTGTTGGTTTTTGTATATTTGCTTTAATGCGTCGTGTTCCATCATCTTTCAAAAAGGCTTAGGTGGTTTGTAAGTTTCTGAAAACTATATCTGCATTAGTATGGGAAGCCAGTATTGCCATGTAGTCCAAGAAGGTTGCTATTGTCGTGTTTCTAGTTGAAGATTAGGTATAATGTCGGACCAGTCGCGCGACACCAGATGTTGTGGATAGAAGGGCTGAAGTGGAGTCTGAATATTTCACGAAAAAGTATTTTTTAGTGAGGTATGACGTGAGGATTTGAAAGAAGGTATACGGTAAATGTCACTTGAGGTTGTAGAGTAGATCTACATACGGCCCTGTCAAATGCTTGGCTTGTGTCTATGAATACCGCTGAACAGAATGTTTTGGTCTCCAGGTCAAACCTGATTTTTGATGCAAGTATATGTACTTGTTCGATTGTAGCGTATTGTCGACGAAATCCAAACTGTTAGTTGGGCTTTCGCTGATTTTCGTCAATTAGCGGCGACATTCGCATGGCGAACAATTTTTTACAAACCATTGACGGGTAACGACTAATAGGTCTGTATGAGGCCACATCTGATGGCGGTTTCTCCAGTTTTGGGACCATTGCTATTTGGGGCACCATCCATTGGCCAGAGAAGTATCCCGTCCTTAATATTCCTTTATAGATTACAGTTATCTTGCGAAATCTTCAAATTCAATGCAATGGAAATATATAAATAAAACATCAAACGTGTTGTTTTATAGTTCTATTTCGTACTTTTTTAAACGTCCCCAAAATGAAAAGATTGCTGTAGGTAAACAAGTAATAGAAAAAAAACTTCTTTTGACGTTAAAGATAAACTACCCTGTGAACTAAAGTATCATGATTCTGTAAATAGTTATAGTGTACCTGTATCAAATTTTCAGAATTTAATCTGCCTGGGATACTTGCCGAGAAACTAAGAAAGAAAAATGTCGTCAACTGCATAGGGCAGCAGTTGTATATAGAGAAAGCATTTTTCAATATATCGTTCAGTAACCTGAAATGGGGTATGAGGTATCAGTTGCATGAAATGGGGTAGTAGACTTTTTTTATATTGTATGTGATAGTACCAAGATGCCAAATCCAATTTTTCGACCTCCGCGACCTTCCGGATCACCGCCAAAAAGAGGTAAAACCGCCGAAATTTTGCACTTTTTTTAGGTTTGGCCAATTTTGACCATGAAGGAGCACTTTTTCAAAGAAGACAATTCTATTCATTTCAAAAGTACATTAAGTTTGTTACAATCTAAGACCAAAATGATTACTATAGGGCTAATAGTTTCCGAGATATAGCTCCTCAGAGTTCATCGAAAAAGCGGTAAGACCCCCGAAAATATGCTTTTTTTTAGATTTGGCCAATTTTGACTATGAAGGAACACTTTTCCAAAAAAGATAATTATATTCATTTTGAAAGCACATTAAATTTGCTACAATTTAAGACCAAAATGGTTACTTAAGGTCTAATAGTTTCCGAAATATCGCTCCTCAGAATTAGTCTAAATTTACACCCATGCTATTTTTCAAGTATTAACCTATAGAACTGAGTTCAAAGGTTCAAAATAAGAATAGAATAGAATTGAATAGAATAGAAAACCTTTAGTCTTATTCAAACAAATTCATTTTTTACATTGGAATCTTAAAAATAATCCCTCGTAAATGGTTCATGTTGTCAAGTGGGTATTACCAGAAATATGAAAAGGCGACAGGGAAAACGCGTTTCAATTTTGTCTAAACTCCTTGGAAGGTCCAGGTACAAGATACTCTTCAGCCTCTGTGTCCATGTTCTTTTGTTCTTCTTCAGCCTGGTCAATTCATTTTAAGAGTACATTAAATTTGCTACAATTTAAGACCAAAATGGTTACTAATGGTCTAATAGTTTTCGAGATATCGCACCCCAAAGTTGGTCAAAACTTCAACCCATGCTATTTTTCAAGTATTAACTTATAGAATTGGCATCAAACCTTTAATAATACCTCTCAAATAGTTCAATAATGTATAAATTTAGTATATGAAACATTCGGTTCGGGTTACATTAACATGCAAGCGCATTTTGCGACTGGTTGCTGCATCACCCTCCATTCCCTAATACGAAAGTCGTCATGTCTATAAGCAGTGGACTTGTTGGAGTGGAAGAGGTCAACTGTCACATGGCTAGAGATATGGGTAAGGAAGCGATGTTGAAGGTTGTAGGGGAAAACTACGAAAATTTCAAATTCAAAAGGAAGAATAAAGTGGTATCACTTTCTTCTGTGAATACTGTGACTGTTGGCAAGAGACAGGTGACGGTTGACCCCCTAACACTGTGTCACAGCCGGATGAAGAACTGAAGAACTTCACACACGAGCTTTCACCATATCCTCTGTCCCTACTAACACAGTAACATCTACTTTCAGAAGTGCGGAAGAGGTAAAATACCAGATGTCCTCTATTCAACCACCTCGATATCTTCTTACCGTCACCTCAAGCCCTTCACCCATGCCTTTAGTGGATGTGATTCTACGTCATGCTTCTTTGGTCAGGGATAAAACAAGTTGTTATCAATTGTTAACAATGGGGGTGGGTTCTTACAGCTCACGGCCTTTATGATATCGAGGGATGCGGCCCCTTCCCACCTCATGCAAATGATCTCCTGCAACTGCAAGAAAGGATGTGACAATGCATGCTGTTGCAGAAAAGCAGGCTTGAAGTGCTCTATTGTATGTAGCCAATGTAGTGAACAGTCCTGCGAGAATCGGCCAGATATCATCGTTGACATGGATACTGCCAAGCTCGATGACCTACTACATGACGATGAGCTAGATGGACTGCTTGTATATCCTAACAGCCCTCCAGATAAGGAAATTGACCAGGCTGAAGAAGTACAGGAGAACATGGACACAGAGGCTGAAGAGTATCTTGAACCTGGACCTTCCAAGAGGTTTAAACCAAATTGAAAGGCGTTTTCCCTGTCGCCTTTTCATATTTCTGGTAATACCCACTCGACAACATGAGCCATTTACGAGGGATTATTTTTAAGATTCCATTGTAAAAAATGATTTTGTTTGAATAAGACTAAAGATTTTCTATTCTATTCAATTTTATTCTATTCTTATTTTGAACCTTTGAACTCAATTCTATAGGTTAATACTTGAAAAATAGCATGGGTGTAAATTTCAACCAATTCTGAGGAGCGATATTTCGGAAACTATTAGACCTTAAGGAACCATTTTAGTCTTAAATTGTAGCAAATTTAATGTGCTTTCAAAATGAATAGAATTGTCTTTTTCGGAAAAGTGTTCCTTCATGGTCAAAATTGGCCAAATCTAAAAAAAGTGCTTTTTTTCTTCGGTTTTACCTCTTTTTGGCGGTGATCCGGAAGGTCGCGGAGGTCGAAAAATTGGATTTGGCATCTCGGTACTATCACATACAATATAAAAAAAGAAATCTACTACCCCATTTCATGCAAGGTAAAATGTACTAGGTTACTGGGCTAATAGGTAAGTCACGTTAAATCGGCGCTACTTTGACATCAGACCTCGCTGTTAAATTCTGGACGTACCTTATTGAAATACAGGCTAAGTTAAAAGAGAGAAATGAGCTTTAACAAAACCAAAATAACAGTATGAAAAAAGTTGGCCGTTGTGGTCGCTCGCCATAGTTGGCCGTTATGGTCATTTTGGCTGTTGTGGTCACACTCCATAGTTGGCCGTTGTGGTCACTCACCCTAGTTGGCCGTTGTGGTCATTTTGGCCGTTGTGGCCACTCGCCACAGTTGGCCGTTATGGTCATTTTGGCTGTTGTGGTCACGCTCCATAGTTGGCCGTTGTGGTCACTCACTCTAGTTGGCCGTTGTGGTCATCGTCACCAGCGACGCCAATACATAAGCGTCGGTGGACGTTGTGGTCAAAACGGCGGATGGGGTGGAGTTTCTAGTTGGCCGTTGTGGTCATGGTGGCCGTTATGGTCAAGTTTCGAGTTGGGCGATATGGTCAAATTGGCCGTTGTGGCTGTTGGCCGTTATGGTCACGGAGACCGTTGTGATTATGACCACAACGGCCAAAATAGCGATTGGCCGTTGTGGCCAGGCCCCGCAGATTCGATCCCCGGCTGAGCTGGTAATGTTTAATAGCGGAGAAAAATTAAAAACATGCCTTCTTCTCGGATAGGAAGTAAAACTGTAGGTCCCGTGTCAATGCGATGTTTGGCACGTTAAAAATCCCTACTTGGGGTGGAATTCCCTGAGGGAGTAAAGTGTTTCCTTGACAACAACAACAAGTAAACAACAAAAAAAAGTAATCGCGGTACATGTTAGGATTTATTATCCTGAAACTATGTGATTTTGGCAATTGTCCGAATGACATGTAACGAAATTTTGAATTTTTGCGATTAAGTCCTTTAGACGTGCAAAAAATAGCGTATATACCACTGGACTAAAAGTGTTTTTTAAGTGTTAATTAATAATTTAAAAAATGCATTTTAGTCCCTGAATATATAATATACATTATGTCCGCTCGGGTGATTATGACATGATTATGACCTATTTTGCGGACTGTTTCTAGAGCGTAAATCGCTAAATTAGAGCACCCCCTTTTACTACTCTTGTTTACGACGTCTCCATAGTAATAAGAATAATTATTTATTTATTTATTTATTTAAATCCAAACAGGCAAATCTGCCTAATTACATGAATTCAGTACAGTGTGTTAGGATACATATATACAGATCAATTCAATACATTATTATTATATAATATGTTATAGACACGCCAAGGGCTCAACCAGATTAAGATGATTCATTCATTCATTTTATAATAGTCGATCACACTGCATCTAAATTTAACATATGTAATATGAAAAATGTCAATTCTTAAATGCAAATGTACATAATTAAGTAATTTTAACATTTTAATCAACGGTTTACTATGGGTTATTACTTTAAAAGGTATATGAAATAAGCTAGTTGTTCTGACACTTCTTCTGGGTACTTTCAAAGGACACATTGCTAAAAGTTCGTTACAGTCGATGGCATTATTGACAATCTTAAATCCAAAGGACAGCATAGAACACTCGCGTCTGTCATGTAGTGACGGTAAATTGAAATTATTCCGTAAGTCCACTGTTCTTATTGTTCTGTAGTCAGGGTAATCACCAAACTTTTTAAAGTATAGGAAGCGTAGGAATCTATTTTGAATTTTTTTTTTATTATTATAGACCAATTATAGACCATAGCACCTACCTACTTGAAGTTTAGGACTTTTTAAATTATTTTTATTTTAAATTAAACTTAATTTAATCTTAGACCGCACATTTAAAGTACGCATTTCGGGCTTAATTAGTGTTTTAGAGCTCTTTATCGTCTTAGCGCCTTCGGTTTTCGCTTCAGGCGCTAACTGACTGCACGGGCTGTAAGACACTCAATTAAGCCCTTAATATACTATTAAAGACTAGAAAAAGCCTAATCTTGATTAGGCGAAATGTCATTCGAAAAAAAATTATTTTATTCTTAATTAATACAAAAAAATAAAAAGGCTGCAAGTCCTCGAAGATTTATTAATCTCTTTTACAATGTATTTTAGTTTTATTGCCTAATTACAAATAATCAGACGTCGATGAAATTAAATCTAAAAATTTCCCTATCGAAATTTTGTAACAGCACAATAATACAACTTTTCTAAACCGATTTCCGCTCGTAAGAAATAAAATCGGCTATTTAGGGTATTTCCGTTCTCTTCTGTAATAGAATTAAAATCAATATTGTATAACTTTCATTTCCATCGTTGCCACTTGTTCGGATCTCACTTTGCGCATCATTCATACAAGCTTCACACAAGAAATTATACGTCTGAAAAATATACATCTGGCGCAGCGACTCCAGGCGTCAACTCCTTGAACTAATCTGTATAATTCTAGCCGTTTTGGCAACATCTGAGGTCCAGCCCATTTTTTCAGTATCGCCAACTTATACCTTCGAAAAGCTCTACACGAAATATTATCGAATTTCAAAGTGAGGTCCGTATATTTGTCCTCACTTTGTTTGTGGACCTCACTTGAAACGTGAACTTTGTTCATACGGACCTCACTTTATACACTGGCCGTAAATATATATATATATATATATATATATATATATATATATATATATATATATATATATATATATCTATAGAGGCCTACCATGCGTCCGGACCAAAAGCGTAGCGCCCAGCGTCCGGCGTATATAAGTGTATATAAATGATGGTATCAGTCAGCGTCTTTTGCAAGCTATAGGTTTATTCAGCGTCTGTTTATTTTATGCAAGCTATAGGTTTATACAGCGTCCATTTATTTTTTCAGTATTGGCCAGCCTGCTTGAATTCCTTTGCCTGTCTGCGGTGTCGAGTTACTCTCTGCATTTCTGAGTAAAGATTGCGTCATTTAAACTGGCAAAAATAATTCTATTTTATTAACGGTATGTAATAAATACTTTTAGTTTCGTTCTGTATGTGTATAAATTTTATTTAAAAGGCTTGCAGATTTAAAATACTATATGCATAAAACATCATAAAACTCGAAATATTTTTGGATTTGTATGAAATTTTCTACAAAGGGGTTTTTCAGGTCGCTAATTTCAAATTTGATGTCAACGTTTGCAAATCTTAAAGGACGGATGAAATATGGCGGCCATGATAATTAAAATTTGATTTATTTGCATAAGACTTAACATCTGGGAGTAATTCGAAATAAGCGGATTTGATATAGCTCTCTGCGTTGTCAAAGTACTATGTGTGTTTCTCAGTAAGGATTGCGTCATTTAAAGTGACAAAAATAATTATGTTTTATTAAAGCTACTTAATAAATCTTTTACTTCCATTCATGTGTGTCTGAATTTTATGTAAAATGTTTTAAATAAGTTTTAAGGTACCATGAACATAAAAATGTCGTAAAATTAGAATTTTTATTGGATTTGTATGAGATTTTGTCCTTAAAGGTGTTTCTAAGGTCGTTGATATCGAATTCGACGCTAAAATTTACAATATTACTATTATAATGGCTAAAATACGTTTGGGTTTTGTTTTGTATTTATGTTAGAACTGTACTAGAAACTACGTTTTACATGTCTATTAAATAATTGATTTTATGGAATTATGAAATATTAGGAAAGCATTTTCATTTCAATACCTAATTAAACATATCAGATTCGTTATTTATTTCTTATTGCCCTTCTGTAATACATTTTAGTACAAAGGTAAAATTCTGATTACAAAAAAAAACAGTTGAGTTAAGCGATAAACGTATTTTCGTATACAGTATACACTATGATTGCTCTTAAAGGACATTTTAGATATTAAATTATTACGATTGTTCCAATTAGGTCAGTTGATTTTAATATGTATTTTTTATATGAAAACTATTTCAATTGTATAGGTTTATTTATTATTATAGGTTAACGATCATTTAAAGTCTAAACTGGAAATTAGTAATAAAATGAATAAAATCACGGTTATCTTTTATTCTCAAAAACAAAATCGTTTCGAATTTAACAGAAAGTAGTCGATTCTGCATTTTTTTAATATTAGTTAATTAATCCTGTGTAGTTATTTTTAAAGTGTAATTACTTTTTAGTGTATTTTTCCGTATCCAGTGTATTTCTGAGTAAAGATTGCGTCATTTGACAAGAATTGCTACATATTATATTTTGTAAAACTGTTTAATAAACACTTTTATAATACGTTTCATTTATGCGTCAGAATTTTATTTAAAACTTGTAGGTGGTTTTGCACTGCAAATGGGAGATAATCGTAATAAAAATTGCCTTACATTTTTCGTTCCTAATACGTTTGAGGTTTTTACAAGAAATTAAAAGGAATTATTGATTTAAATTAAACATGCGTTAACCATTATTATCATTTACTATATAATCATCTATGTAATTCAGAAGATTAAAATTAGCGTTAAAGCTCAAATTTAGAAAATATTTTATTAAAAACAGCTATGCATTTATAATAGTAAATAATATCCTGAGATATATCATGCTAATATAATAGAAATTCCAGCCATGACCAACCTTGACTGCAACTAATAATATGTTTAGTTTTTTTATTTCGGATCATTTTCATGTGTGTTTTGCAATAATATTTTAAGAAATTTTTATTATCTGCAAATATGTAGTTTCATCAACAACCTTTGATTAAATTTGCCTTTTAAATATACATTCTGGTAATAAGTTATCGATGTTTCTCTGTGAGATTTGGGTAAATATCTCAAACGATGTATATTTCAAGTATCCTGCTTAGAAATCGTATACAATAATATTAAAAAGTACTTTTTTTCTTTAAAATTGTTAGTTATATATACTCTACATAAAACAAGTTATATATTTTATCTAAATAACCAATTTTTGTTTAATAATCAGTATCTTAATTAACAATTTATCATTCCCATGGCATGTAACCAACCAGTGTTTTACAGCAATTATATACTTTTCCAATTTTTTAAAGGGACTCGATTTATTTCTGCATGACCAAAGTATATCCTTGATGTTGTTTTAATCTAAGACGTATAAAAAATATAGGTTTTTACAGCTTTTCTATACATTTCCCCTACATAAAGTGTGTAACGTTTTATTTTCCTCATTTCCATGGAACATCTTTAACTGCACCGTACAATTAATAGGTGCGCTGTAGTAACATGCTATTATGTGTAAAAGACACCTTTTATCTTCCCCTTTCTATGTTATAGTGACTTTTTGTGATGAAACAGAAGTTTCAGTTTCCAGAAAAATTAGATGTATTTGAACGTGCCCAGATTTAGTATAACTTTTTTTCCAATGTTTGTTTGTCAAAGAATATGTTATTTAGTTATTTACTTTTCAATAAAACATTTTTTCCTGCTTAGTTGTTTTATTATTATCATTCCTGTAGAATAACCGTCATTCCCGTGTTGCGACGAAACAGAAAACTAGTAAAAATGACTTCTAAAATAAATCAGCATTACCAGTGATTAACTCATATTATAATAAGAAAAGATTCATAATATAAAACCTATACTAATTTATTGATATTTCTACATCGTTTCAAAAGGTAAGTCAATATTGACAACAATTGGAGGAATTATCTATTTACAAAACATGTACGAGCCCTAACAACTAAATATTCGGACAGTTGCAATTTTGAAATAAAAAATCAGACAATTCAATCTGCCAGCGCCTTTTTGAATTCCATTTTTATTTTTCTAACTAGTGTTCCAAATTACACCATTTTCTACCAATAACTATTTCCTTCTGTAAAAACAAGATCTGCAGAAAACAATTTTCAAAAATTCAACTAAATATTCGGGCAGCATTCCAAAAACACAATTAAGTAACATCTCCCTTTGCTTTATTCACCGCTTGAATTTTGGCTGACATACTTCTAACTTGGGGATTCCGATATTCTGAAGTGAATGATGCCCCAATTTCTGATAATTTCAAATTCTTCATGGGAATTGTTTTTGGAGGTATGTTTCTCAGTTGTTCATCTTCTGCCACAAGGTTTCAATAATACTTAGATCCGGACTGCTTGAGAACCATTCTAAAATTTTAAAATTATGATTTTCAAACCACCTTTTGGTGGTTTTTGATGTGTGACAAGAAGCATCGTTTTGTTAAAAGATGAAATCGTGGTGAGATGAAGGTTTTTAACACTTGGTAACAAGTTAGCGTTAAGAATTTGTTGATACATTTCAGCATTAATAACTGTGCCGTTACAGATTTAGCCCATGCCACTCGTCATTCTTCTTGTTTCTCGGTTAGAATTGGCTTTTTTGAGTGAATACAGAAAATGTTTGTGTTACAAAGATAGTTAAGGAACACTCAATGTATCAAAGTTTAAAGATAACAAATTACTTTTAAAAAGGGCAGATTTGTGTCCTTACTTCCATTTAACTTACAGCATTTCCATAACACTCCCAAATTTATTTTTTCATTCCAAAGTACCGTAATCTCTCTTAAAGTAACACAACGATTCACACAAATTTCCACCAACATTCTTAGACGTCCATCAGACATTAATCTTAGACGATGAGAAGTTTTTTCAACAACTTCAATACTTCCAGTTTCACTATAGTGAACTGAAAACTACGCCAAGTTGTTACTAAGTTTGAAGCCCTCTATCCTGGTTGCGATGTTATCATTCAACAGGATGGTGGGTCTCGTCACACACCAAAACGACCAAAAGATGGAAAATCATAATTTTCGAGTTTTAAAGTGACTCTCAACAGTCCGGATACTAATGCTATTGAAACCTTGTAGATATGATCAAGCAACACCTGAGAAAGAGTCGTCAAAGCACAAAGCGTAATATATGAGACGAATACCATAAATCCCCGTACTTTTGCAGGACACAGATGCAAAAAAGTTGTGTATCTTACCTACGTTTCGGTTGGTTGCAAATAATACATACTGTTTACTGTAATTGAGCTCTACTGAATCTGGGCGTATGTTTTCTTTCTTGTGAATTTCTTTTTTTTTACTTTAGATCACACGTTACCACAGGCTGATTTGTATGGTATGTTGAAGAAGACAATGTAGTCGACATTGAAAAGCTGCACGATTACAAACAAGTTCAGAAATGTTCATCAAGTTCTATAAAACTGATAGATTTTGAAAGTTTGCGGCATTTTTTAACATGCATGAAAAACTCCATGCAGTATGCAGTATTTTAGTGCAACTTATCCTCAGATGAACAGATGATTCTATATTTTGGACGGCACTCACGCAAAATGTTTTTGAAACGAAAACCGGAAAGATTCGATTTCAAATTATTGTGTATTTGTTCAGCTGAAAGGTACTTTAGAAGTTATGCCATATGGAGGCGTATCCTCCAAACCTTAAAAATTAGTACGTGGGTTGGCAGGTGGCATTGCTTTTGATCTACTATCTATTGTAGAGAACAACCATAATCATAATATTTTTCGTGACAACTTCTTTTTTGATATAAATTATGTGCAAGTCTTAAAGAAAAAGGATTTTTTGCAACAGCTACCATTCGTGACAACAGGAATAGAGGATGACCTAGAATCTACACATCCAATTGCTAAGAAAAAGACGGGAGCATTTGACGCAAATCTGGAGAGAAAATACGAATTTCTCTTGTTCGATGCAATGACAATTCGGTTGTGACGGCAATAAGCATGCAGTAAGGTGTTGAACCATTGAAAACTGCAAAAAGATATGACAAAAAGGAAAAGAAAATCAACAACATACCTTATTTTACATACCTCTAATTTACAATTATAACAAAAATATGGGTGTTTGTGTTGAATCTCCGCGAGAACGTAGTGGCAAACTGTCGAATACGTGTCATGGGTGCAAAAAGTGGCCACTATTCGTCAATACTATACATAGTGGTTACTTGATATTGAAACAAGAACAAAGAAGATGTTCAAAGTCAAACAATCTATATGTGTAGCAGATGTAATTAGTAATGTAGATGTATTCATTTGAATGCAACTTGTTTTGCTCAATATCACAATTCTGAAATGGATATTGAGGGAGTATGAATAGTCACAGTAGAAGCAATGAGAAAGATTCTTATAAAAGTAGGTACTCAACGTAAATGTAACGCTCTGTTTCAAATTGCTCACTACGCATTTATGATGGTTTTAAAAATACCACTTCATATCGCCTATGCTCAAAAAATAGAGAATTTAAGTAGATCGAAGACACTTATTACCATGGTCAATATCATTATGATCATTTACTTCGTCAAAAAATACTAGTATATTGATCTATCATCAGAGCTAAAGACCGCTATGCTCCAATGCAACTTTCAATAAAACCTGATATCTTTATCCGTGGTGCTACAGAGAATTTTTTTTTTCAGAGAGTGTTTTCAGCCCTACCATTCAAAACTCGAGCGAATTTCAACATTTAGAAATATTAACAGGTTGCTGCTACTGCCCCCTTATAGCCTGAATTTTGCAAAATCTGAAATATATGTGACTTATTAACGATAGTACATATTATTATTATTATTATTTGATATTACATATTACATATTAATGACATATTAATTTTACATCTCCTATTTGAGAATAAAGTGCAACAAAACTAGTTTACTATTTTGCAAATTTTGCATGTAATCAAAGCTTATGCTCATAATAACCCCTTGCTTGGCTTTAATCTTACATTGTCTTTTTATTTCATAAAATCTATCTGCATTAGCCAGATGAAGATTCTTTTCCATTTCAATACTTCGACGTTCATCTAAATCAGTAGATAAATTTAGTTTTGAGAAGAAGCGATCGCAAACAGTGCAAAGTCAGATCTAGGGAGACCAAACTTAATATTAAATTTTGTGCTGAAAACGGCCCAATAATCTTTATAAGAAATATATAACCTATATAATGAAATATATAATCTTTATAAGAAATCACCAATTAACACTAAATCTGTTTTTATTATTGAAGGTTGTGTTTTATGCTTCAACAACTGATTTTCAGTGAAAACAACCATTGTCCAGAACTATGGTTGTTTTTGTAGAAACCCAAGCGGACTATGGTTGTTTTTGTGGAACCATTCAAACTTTTCGACGCTATAACTGTGGACTAGGGCCGTTTTTGCAGAAACCGAGTAAACCAATCGATGGGCAACCTCATAAACATATATAACGATATTAACCACGAAATTTGAATTATTGGACTATGGCTGTTTTTCTAAGAAGCACCTCAATTGCTCTAGATAACTTCATAGAGTGGTACTAATAGTTATTTACGTATAGAAGGCCGTAAGTGTAAGATTACGACCGCAGCCAAAGTTTGAGGCCCGACGAAGGAGGGCCTTTATTTGGCTAAGGGCGTAATCTACTTACGGCCAGAGGTACGTACAACATTTTACGCACAACCGAAACAAATTTTCATTCAAACATTTTTATTCACAATTTTGTCACCACAAAACGAAGGTGGCTGCTAACAATAATGCGGTGGTTGCCATGTGTTGATGTGTAAACAAAACAACTCTCAAAGCGAAAATTGGCGTTCTGTGAAATTGGCAAAAATGGAAAATTGTGTTGAAGCGTCTGCGTCTGCGGGTATTTCACCAGAAATTGAACAAGCAGCCGAAGAAGCTCTAGCTGGCTTACTCCCTTCTAAATCCAGAGAACGTTATGAAACTGAGTATGATGCGTTAGAATCATGGATGCGCGAGAAAAAAGTAAATGTTGTTAATGAAACCGTCTTACTTGCATATTTTAGCGAGAAGGTATGTTATTAGTAATATTTTAATGAAATATGTTCCTTATTTTTAATTTTTTAGTCTAAAAAATATCAGTCTAGTTCTCTTTGGGCCAAGTATTCGATGGTTAAAAGGACGTTATTGGTCAAAAAAAATGTTGACATTAGTAGCTATCATAAATTGACATCGTTTTTGAAAATTAATACTGTAGGACACGAAGCAAAGAAATCAATGGTGTTGTCGAAAGAAAATGTGATCAAGTTTATTACGGAAGCTCCCAATGAAACATATTTAATGACCAAGGTATGATAGTAGGTAATTAATGTGCGCGTTGTTTAAAAATGTTTTGAGGGACAGGTTGCCCTTGTGTTTGGAATTTATGGAGCCTGCCGTAGACAAGAACTTGCCAATATGTCAATATCTGATGTAGAAGATAGAGGATCTGTAATTATTGTGACTATCCCGAAAACCAAAACAAACAAAAAACGTGTGTTCACAATTGTTGATAATGATGCCATCCATGGAGTGGAGTTGTACAAGAAATATGTCACACTGCGTCCAAAAAATGTACCTCATCGCCGTTTCTTTCTACGCTACACAAAGAATGTATGTACAATTCAACCTGTAGGAAAGAACGTGTTTGGAGGCATTCCCAAAATAATTGCAACATTTCTTCAACTTCCTAATCCTGAGAAATACACGGGGCACTCATTTCGAAGAACATCTGCCACTTTATTAGCAGATAATGGAGCTGAGATGACATCCCTCAAAAGACATGGGGGATGGAAAAGTTCTTCCGTAGCTGAGGGGTACCTGGAAGATTCAATAGAACAGAAAAATAAGATTGCCCGGCTAATTCTTGGAAATGCGAATGGCGAGAAAACCGAGAAATCTGTTGCAACTTTGAAAATTGTTGAGCCTCAGTCGACACCAGAAGAAGAAAATCCACAAGGAAATATTGAAACATTCTGTTCAACTTCTAATGTTCAGTGTGTTGAGTCTAATTCCAGTGCTATTTCTGTTGGCAGCATTGTCTTCCATAACTTAACTAATTGTACGTTCAACATCCATCAAAAGTAAAATATTGCTGTAGTTTGTTCACTTTGATTTATGATAAATGATAAATCCTTATAACCTTTTTTTATTATTAACTACCTACTCAAAAACTGTCACCACTAAACAAAGGTGGCGGCTGACATAAAAGCCGTCATTGTCATGTGTTTATGATTGGTGTAAAGAAAACGCCCGGTTTTTGCGGGCTTTTTTTTACAGCGGGCATTTTCTTTACACTGGGCGTAATGTTGAAGTTTCGATCATGGTATCCTAGATGTAAACAAGCACTTTCGGTTCAGTTGTGCGTAAAAAATATTTTGAGAAATTCGTAGAAAATGACAAGCAGAAAAGAACAGGGACCTGTCTATGCAGTATAAGAGAGTGTTTGTCACTTTCCTTTTCTTGCCAAAACAAAATATTTATATAGTTAATTTATTTTGTATAGAATTCGATTAAAATGCTCTCCATCATCATAATTTTTTTTAACCAAGGGTACTAGACAAAATCTAATTCCAGATTTAAGTGCTCCATATTAAGAGTATCTATAACATCTATAACGTACACCATAATTATTTTCAAAAAATTTTAAGGACCTCAAATGTATTGTTCAGTGTAAAATTAGGGGAGCCAATATCTTAGAAACTGGGTTTTTACATGCTATTCGCGTATGCAACAAAACAGACAATACACTCTGTATGTAGTAGTTGAAACTACTACCAGTTGCCCTTGTACTTGATAAAAATACTTGTCATTTCTTTTGAGGCATATCTTGCCATCGTTATCTCGGTGCATGAAGGTAGTTTTTCTGCTCTGCGTATTGCTTCCCCAAGAGGTATCTTCTCTATAACTAGTGGACATTTAACTTCTATAATAGCATCTTCATTAACAAGTTCATCGGAGCTTGCCGCCAGAAATGGGCGTTCTTGATCAATAAATAATCCACATTCTCTTACTTCCAAGTTGTATTCACTTTCAAATTCTTTTATGGCAATTGGCTCATGTTCCAAGCCATAATGCGTTGCTCTATTTCCTGTAAATGTTGAGTACAGTATTTCCTTAACTGTGTTCACGCAAGATGTTTTGGCTTGCAATTTGCAGACTCTTCCGAAGTGAGATGCAGTCAATCTCAATGATCTTTCTTGTTTCCAGAGAGGGTTCCTTGACTGACCGACAGTATTTCGTTCTAGATGGGTAATCTCTTCTTTGGACTTTTTCAAGGTGTTACGGAACTCGATTTCTTGAATTTTATACTCTTCAGGTGATAACAGCCCAGCCTTTTCTGTGACACCATAATCTGTGTCTGGAAGTACAGTAGTTTTCGTTTTGCGGTAAATTTGCCCCTTTTCCTTCTTGATCTTTTCTAGCATTTGGCGTTTCCTTTTCAATTTTAGAGCATATCTTTTTGTAAATACACTTTGATCTTCTTGGTTCGTGGTAGTCTGTCCCAGCATTAAATAATATACTAGCAGCTTCACATCTTGTTTGATAGGAACCTCGAAGGGAATAATTTACCCTTTTCCCCACTACAAATTTACACATTAACGAATTGTAATGTTCTGCCAAATTGTTATTCATGTTTAACAGCAAACTATTAACATTTAAAGTTAACCTGTAAAGAGTTGCTTCAATATCTTGATATAGGCCACATTTCTTCATATCAGGAACGAAGTTTTGTTCTCCTTTTTTGTACAAGAAAAATACCCTATTTCTTGACATTTTGCATGCTCGCCAAAAACGTGCGAGGGGGCATTTAAAATGTCAGCAGTAAGCAGCTGCATTTTCTCAGCATGAGTTTTGCCTTCTATTATTCTATGACGTGCAGCTTTTGAAATAGATATTCTGAGGCGATACGCATTTTTCTTTAATTCTTGTCTGAGAGCTGGAGGTACTGGCTTATTTTCAGATTTACTTGTGGTTCTGGTGACAATATCCCGTAGTTTGGAAGAGACATTTCGCAGCAGATGATTCCTGCATTCTACTTTTTCGACTAACATGTTTCCATATGGTTTCATTTCTAATAGTTTTTTATGCACCGAACTGTCTCCGTCGCCAACCATGCGAAGATATCTAACTCCATAAAGTTCCAAACTTGATTTAAAACCTTCAAGAATGATGTCGGTTTCCATTCCCGTAGAACTTTTTTGCCAATTCTTAAAACACTGATGTTTAGGTATTTCAGTTTGTTTTGTTTCGGCCCTAGCGCATACAGTGCAATACTTATTTCGTACTTCTAGATATAATAACTTTCCTGTTCGATAACCGATTATACAGCCAACCCCAGATAAAGCATCATAGTTGACATTGTACGATCTTTTGCACCAAGCCCCATCAGTCACGACTGTTACGTACGGTATGTTATCTTAGCTAACTTCTCCAAGATCTCTGACCAGCTTTGCTTCTTCTTTACCGGCTTCCTCCATCACAGCCGAAGCTTTGTGGTGTACGAGTTCGCTAACTATTTCGTGACATTTTAAATATGGTTTGTTCGACATCATGGGCATGTTCACGGTAGCAGCAATTTCATCCAGTTGGGCATAACCAATTCCAGTTGAAACAGCAGCTAATGTTACAGCTGTGTTGGTATCTAGAACATTATTCCCCGGGGTACCTTCGAAACTTATGTCGTCGATAAGACCGCACATTTTGCATTTAAAAGAAAAAATACTCTTAAGTCCTCTTCTGGTCTCTTGAAGAAACTCCATGTTTGTTATGTTGCAGTCGACCTTATGTTTTAAATGGTTTGAGAAGATTTGATCAAAGAAATGTTTTATATCAACAATTCTTCTGCCGGTTAGTTGCAGAAAATGTTCGATTTTCTTCTGTATACGTAGTCGTCTCGCTCACGTCTATGTACATTCCTCCGTCTACAGACCAATGGCTACAGCCCGGTTGTGGAGTCATAGATACATTTGGAGACACATTTTCCTTATTAAGTGAAATTGGATTTTCCGTAGTAACATCAATTTGTTCGCCTCTACCAGCCTTTTTTGGGATCTATAATAAAAAATATGATACTCATCATGTGGTCCTACATCTGGCTACAGTTTTGCAAGAAAAGTCGCGTTGTCGGCAGTTCTTTAATGGAATATTTCGAGGACCCCACAACTAACTCGTAACTTTCGACTCGAGTGTTTCACCGCTAGTAGGTACGCTTTCCAGAAATGACGTCATGAAAGATGGCAGCGGATTCATTCAGTCCGATTTGTAGATTTTACACTTGTACTACAATGCAACCGAACACAAAGTTTTATAACTTGTATAAGTCGCAGGCAGATCTATACGATTTTGTTACATGCCTATAGGCATTTACTAAATGCCGTTGTTTAGAACAGGCAGTTAGTAAAGGACTTAATGTGTTTCGGCAAATAAAGTAATAACATGCACATTTCTTTGTAGAACATTCTTTTTTACATGAGCACTTGGAAGATCTTTGCCCTTGCCTAGGCATTTACCTAATGCCGTTATTTAGAACCGATAGTTAATAGATAATAATGATATATCGCTACCTAACCTAACCTAAGTATTCAAGATGTCCCTACAAATAAGCAGGTTTTTTGCGAGAAGTAAGTTCTAAGTACTCTCTTTACAATGGGCAAAGCTTTTCCAAATGCTCATGTGAAAAAGCATGTTCTAAAAAGAAATGCGCATGTTATTACCTTATTTGCCGACAGCACATGCAGTCATTTACTAACTGCCTGTTCTAAACAATGGTATTTAGCGAACGCCTAGGCACATAGCAAAATCGCATAGATTTATTTTCGTTTTATCATCTGCCCCGTCACTTCGTAAATGACTAGACATATAATTATTTGCGGGATTTAGCTATCTGCCTGCGGCATGTACAAGAAGACTCTATTAGCTCGCCCTATTTATTTGCTTCGCTTACAAGGTTCTTCCGCTGTTAACTAGAATCGTCTAATAAAGCCCTACATTATACATATACTACTTACAGAAAAATAGCTAATAGCGGGTAGATCTCAAAAAGTAAGAATCTTCCGGACGCCATCTTTCATGACGTCATTTCGGGCCAGTAGATTCGCTTTTGAATCTACTGGCCTTGTCTACTGGCGGCGAAATACCCTACTACGCGACTTTCCCTACAGAAGTGTAGCCTGATCCAGGACTAATGAATATATTATCAATCAAACAAAAGATACCCGTATACCATTTTACCATTTCTAGAAAAAATCAATTGTATGTACTAACCTACGTTGAGCCAATCTTCGATTTATTCTTTTTGAGCAAAGGGATCTTACACGTTTTTTGTCTGCTTCCCTTTTTGTTACACCTCCCACTGTAAATTAAACTCACAAAACACAAACTATGCACAAGAAATAATCACTACAGCAAACTATGAATAATCTGAACACCTCTTTAGTCCGAACTAGTGGTGTGTTATAACGGTTCTCGTGACACCCAACGCCCCAGGCTTCGGGAAATCAAAAGATCTCTAACAATTTTCGAGACATCAAGCTAAACAGTAGCGGCGCGTCATAGCATTTTGTTATCGGAAATAGTAACCATAAAGTTGGTGCATTTCTCATGTCACCCAGATGCACGTCTATGCGTGCGCATAAACATGGATGGTACTCTTGAAGGTCGCTCGAATTGTCAAACCAGTGGGAGTGATAGAAACGGCAATATATAAAAAATCTGTATTTAAAATAAAGATGGATATACTGCATATTTCAACGCTTCTCATAAGCATGTCTCATGATGCCTACTATCGAATGCAGAAGTTTTGAGCGCTGAGTTTGAATGCGCATAGCAAAAAAACTAACCGCTCAAATTAATTCAAACAAAAACAGTTAGATAGACAATTTATTTTTGAATAAAATAGTAAATTTGTAAAATTATCTGATTTTAGATTTTGAATTTTTGCGAATTATGTTACAAAAAGTACGGTTTTTTGGGAGTTTTGACGTAAAGCGTGCCTTTAACAATTAATATTTCAATAACTACTCGATAGAATTGAATGTTATTATATACGCAAGTAGCTAATAGTGTTTTATGTATGTGGAAATTTTTGTAATTTGGTATCTGTATTATTTCTCAGGTTATTCTATGGAATAGAGCATAATGCATTCTGGCCTTCTGGAGCCTTAATCAAGAACTTTTTTTTTACAAAAGATAGTACTGGGTGGAAATAAATGATTTTCATCAAGTTACCATTGCATTCCCCATGTAAAAACACGACGTGCCGCTCTACGAAAATAGAGAAGGCAGTACCATAACCTCAAATTCAATAAATTCTATGAATTGTTTGACAGATTGATTTCATTTATTGACAGAACTAATTTAGTACTAAATCAAAAAGAGTAGAGCGGCACAGAAAAATTTACATGTGAAAAAATGCCAAAGGGAACTCGATGAAAATCATTTATTTCCACGCTGTAGGTATCTCGTTAATAAAACAACAATCTAGGAAATATAAAGCATATCAACATTTTGTCCTGGCACTTTGTGCTCGAATTGGCCACACACCACTGTAATCGAAGGAAAGTTAGCTAAAGGTTGATTTCACAAAGGAAATAAAAGTCAAAAAATGTTGTATGTAAACTTCCCCAATTAGTTAGTAATTATTAATTACTATTAATTACTTATTAATTAATATTTAAGATTAATTTCTTATTAATTAACCTTCTGGATTTAGCAGATAAAATAAAATTTCTACCTATTTAAAAAATTCAATTCCCAGTTAATATTATTAGTTCAACTACAACAATAATATGTAAAATATATTAAATCTGCAACATGTAGTGTATGTAATTTATCCTCTATTAGCTTAGCAAATCTTTCATAAAATAATAAAGTATAAAGTTTCATTCTTTATCATAATTACAACTCTGGTCTGGTTCCAGGTAATAATTTGTTCGTTATCGTCCCATGGCCGCTCGATATTATTATCGGACAAGTTCTGAGAGATAAAAATATATTTTAAATTATTTTGTTTAAATTGAATTAGTCGATTTGTGGAGTTATGCTTAATTTATCATAAGTGCGTACCTTTTTTTTCTATGTAACTATTAATCAACTTTGCAGGAAAGCCATTTTTATTAGGAAAATATTTTCATTTCAAAAAATAAAAATATTAGATTTGTTTTTTAAATTTCTAATTAATTAACTAATGGTTTTAAAGGGTTACTATTGTTTACGGTAATAATTGTAGTTCAATTCAATTTCATAGTAAGAAATACGTAAAATGATTGTGGAAGCAGTCTGTCGTTATAGCATACACAAAATTACGTCACTTTATAGACTTCCACACCTGCAATCAGTAAATAAATATAGTCGGGAATTTTGGGGAAATTTAATCCACAGGACGTCTTTTATACTATAATATTGAATTATTCCTGATTATCTAATATCCATTTTTTTCTCGAGTCCTCTGACTTTGAAAGCTGAATTTATTTTTACATAATTATAATAGTAAAATATTTATTATATTTATAAATCTAAATGCTATAGCTACTTTTGTTTTTATCAGACAATAGGTAATAAAGGTACCCATTTTTTGGGACAATTTTATTAAAAACAAATTAGTTTTTATCTCAGAAAGTACATGCCATATATCTGCCATATCCATAAAGATAGTGAACGATTTGCCGAAGTTGTTGCTAACCTTCTATAAGAAGACAGCACCTTAAGAAAAAGAAGATGTAAAAAAGGCCGCAAAGTTAGAAAATGTAACAGTTTTATCGACCTTACTGAATATTTCTGAATTTGTTTTTACTCATGCAGTTATTAGCATGGGGCAACGTATGATAGCCTAATAAAAACAGGATGCCAATAAAACTGAAAAGTTTTTCCCTTGTAAATATAAAATCGTGTGTATTATTTATCATGAGCCTACTTTACAAAAAATCGCAATACTATATCTTGAACTTCATCATCAAAAAGTTTTAAACAATATCCAGCGGTGATTGACCTGCGAAATGATTTTTTAGCTGTTCAATTTTTTGTGTTCTCTTCGTCGGGCAAGTTCAGATACAAAAAGAAACCTCTCTGTACTTGGGTTTCTGGTTATTTGTTTTGAGCAAACTTGAGAATGTGAAAAGAAGAAGAAAGCATTTAAGTAGAAAAAAACTGAAAACAATACAGTTATGAAAACACCTGAAGAAAAACTAATGCCCATCTCTGAATAAAAAAAAACTGCACGGAAACGTTTTGTTGGACTTGGACCTGGAAAAGGAAAAAGCAATGAGAAATAAGCAATCCTACTCTAGTTTTGCACGACTCGCTGGTGAAACCTTGGAGAGTTGCTGGAGGTCAAAAAACCAACGGAAAAGATTTTTAAGTGCTTTGTTGATGTCCATTGATATTCGTCACTACCGTCTTTATAGTTTAGCAAATAAAACAATTGGCCTTGCACACAAAACAAAAATATCCTACAGTACATTCTCTCGATGCCATCCCTATGTTATTACCGTCTATATTATGTATGCAAACCTAATGAAATAAACAGAGCTACCTGTTTGTACAAGCAACGCGCAAACATAAGCTTCAAACCACAATAGTTATTTACGTATAGAGGGCCGAAAGTGTAAGATTGCGCCCGCCGGCTAAAGGTTGAGGCCCGACGAAGGAGGGCCTTAATTTAGCCAAGGGCGCAATCTACTTTCGGCCCGAGGTACGTACAACGTTTTACGCCCAACTGCAAAAGAAATATTAACTTTAAATTATCGTAAAATCATCTATCATAATTCATAATTTCACAACGTTAAAAATAGGCGGCGTGATGGCTGATCGTAACTATGACTTCACGCGTAAACAATAAAACCAAATTGTAAATTTTACTGAAAATATTGTGACATTGCGGATTATGCGGGCGTTTTTTTTACAGTAGGGCGTTTTTTTTACACTTTACCGCCCGCGATTTAATGTCAAAGTTGGATTATGCGGGCGATTTTTTTACAGCGGGCGATTTTTTTACACTTTACCGCCCGCAATGTAATGTCAACGTTTCCGCCACGGTCACCAAGATGTAAAGTACCCTTTTCGATGCAGTAGGGCGTAAAAACTAAAACCACTAAAACTTGTAGATAATGACAATTCATATGAACTCCTGTAACATGTAGTAAGGCTTCCGCATTGCATATGTATGGCAGGTCTCTGAAATGTCAAAATAAAATGAAGAAAAGGTTCAATTTAATGTTAAGATTGCAGCTAAAATCAATGTTACTAAACCTGTCCGAGAGTTGCAGGGAGAGGTTTAAGAAGAAATGAAAACTTTAAAAATAAATATAAATTTAACATTAAAAATAAAAATGCTGCTTAGAACACACTGAAAAACAGTCTTAGTAAGAATGAAGGGTTACTACATATAGACTTCTCTGAAAATTATGCTTGCAAACTAGCTGAGGAAATCCAGACTTATAATTTTGGAGCAAGTCGTGAGGAAGCAACATTGTACGCAGGAGTCACTTACGTTGGAGATACCGATAAGCTATTTAATTTTGTTTTATGTATTTCTGCTAGTCCTAAGACCTTGAACTGCTTCTCTAGTTCCAATGCCTAAGCGAAAACCAAATTGTTCTTCTCCTACATATTTTTCGCATTTTGTGTGTACTAGTTGATGCATGTTCTTAGCATTATCTACAGTACATGGCTCATCAGGCTAATCAATCGGTACTGTAAGCACTGTTTTACTCCGCTCTTTTTAGGTATCGGAATAAAAATAGGTTGGGTCCAGTCGTGTGGTACGATTCCTGTATAGTATATTCTATTTAAGAAAGATGTTAAGATGTTGAGGCTTTCATCGTCTAATACGTTTACGCATCTCAGTATAGATGTTATCTTCACCTGGGACTCTACGTGTTTTGATAGTTTTATTGCGTGTTTCACTTCTGCTATAATAATTTTCAATGGCTAATCTTCTTGATCTATTTCTCTTGATTCTGGTTACATTCTGATATCATCAAAAAGCTCTTGTATATAGCTTGTCAAAATCTCTTCTATCTCGTCTGGGTCTATTGTTTTTTTGTTACTATATGTGACTAAGATATTGTGTTGATGGGTTTTATTTCCAGTTATTTCTTTTATCTTCTTTTTTGTGTGTTAAAGAAATCATGCTTTCTTGGCAGCTCTTCGAGCACTTGACAACGTTTCTCCATCCAGGCCTCCTTTGCCTCTCTTATAAGCCTTGTAATCTTTTTATGGATTTCTTTATATTTATTATAGTCTTTATGTTTGTACTTCCTTGTTTCGTTCATCAATAAAAGGATTTCTTCCGTCATCCATTTCTGTTTTGCTCTCTGCTCTTGGTTTTCCAATTCATTTTCTTGTACTTCATGTTTACATTTTTAATAGACTGCCAAAAGTTTTCCATTGTTTCTGTTTCCAATTATACCGTTTCCCTAATCTTACTATTCAAAACTCGTGTTATTTCCTCTTTTATTTATGGTTCCCCCAGTTTCTCAAAGTTAGGTCTTGTTTTATTTGTCTTCCGGATTTTCTTCAATTTAATCTCACGTTTTTCAGCTACGGGGTTCTGATCAGATCTTACGTCTGATCCAGGATAAGTTCTTACACCTTTAATTCCGTTTCTATATCGTGTATCAATCAGTATGTAATCTATTTGATTTTTTATGATATTTCCTTCATTGTTTCCTGGTCCTAAGTACACTTCTAAGTATACAATCGCCTTTCTGGAAGTTGGAACCAGGTGTTTGCTGCCATTAAGTTTTCTTCATTACAGAACTGTACCAGATATCCCCCCTATCGTGTCGTTTGCAAATACCATGGTCTCCAACAATATATTGCATTCTTCCTTTACCTATCTTTCCGTTGAAGTCACCCATGATTATATTCACTTCATTCTTTTTGGTAAATCTTAGTAGGTGATTTTTACATCATGAATGAAAAACTCATGCAGTATGGAGTATTCTCGTGCAACTTATATTACTAGATGAACAGATAGTTCCATATTTTGGACGGCACTCGCAACAAAATGCTTCTAAAAGTAAAACCGGTGAGATTCGGTTTCAAATTATGGTATATCTGTTCAGATGAAGGGTACTTATACAAGTTATCCTCCAAATAATAAAAAATCAAGACTTGGTTTGGGAGGTGACTTTGTTTTTTATCTACTATCTATTGTAGAGAATAACCATAATCATAATATTTTCCTAGACAACTTCTTTTCTTCATATAAATTATTCGACAAGGCACTATGGTGTTGGACCATTGAAAACTGCAAAACATTATGACGCAAAGGAAAACAAAAAAACTACTTTACTGCTCAAAAGCTACTGTACTATCAAAACAAAAGGAAATAGTAGTTAACGAAGAAAATAAAGTAAAAACCTTCCCAAGGATCTTGTATGGTTTCTCTATTTCTTAGAAAATCAAATGTAACTGAACTAAAGGGTTCATTGTGATGCAATGAAGAAGTACATCATATGCTCAAAGTAATTCAGTGTGTCTAAAAAAATCCCAACCTATTGCTTGGTCTTGGAGGGATTCATCCAGTGTTGTAATGTATCTAGATACATATCTAGATACTTTTAAAATTTTGTAGCTGTATTTGGATCTAGATACATTTTCTGTAGTATCTGAGTATCTGTATTGTGCAGATACTATTTTCATAATTTAATGATTTTATAATACAAAAATTGTCATAAATGATGTGTAGAATCTTAAATTTAAAATAAACCGCCGAACATAATAAAACTAATTTTTAATTTGGAATTGCTTTGAAATCATGAAATCAAATATGTCACCTCGTTAAACAATTGAGTCACTACATCTAGTCAGCCAGGTCAACTTGGCGTATCAGAGTTTCGCTATCGACGCCATATTGAGATAAAAGAAGTGTAAAATATAGTAATTCATTAATTCAAATCGCATCTTACGTATTTGGCATATTACAATTTGTGGCTGTCAAAATGAAAACTATGTAGAAAAGTCTTTTAAACTAAACATGGATTTAATTAAATTCAATGGGGATAATAATAATTAACAATTTCGGGCTTTTCTCGCCACAAAATGGGGTTGTTTGCGCTACTCTGATCCGCCAGTATGGTCTGGCTGACTAGATGTAGAAACTCTATAAACAATGGATATTGTTACAGAATTACGATATTACCGATTGTGTGAGGAAGAAGCATTCTTGTCCGTCCAGGGCAGTGTTACCAACTGTACCATAATTATGGTACTTGTACCATAATTTACAGATTGTACCAATCAACAACAATTAGATAAAAGTGTACCATAATTTCAGATATGAAGAGAATTCATTCTTTATTACATGTAATAGTTGTAGTAATGTTATTATATTTAACATTTACGTAACAAGTCTGGAATGGTTATTTTACTGGACTTGTAGATAAGTACTAGGTACGACAAGCCACTGGTGAGTCTTCGAGTACAGTAAAGGCACTATACGGATTTTGTTACACACTCCTATTTTTTCTGTCAACAGTCAATTTGAGAACTTTCAAAGTAAGAACTATCTTAATGTAGTGCGTTTGAAAATATGTTGAAGAGCAAATAATTATAATATATTCCGTTACACCAAGGGTAACTAAAAGCAACGAGATTTAGCGACTTTTGGGTGTAATAGTACTACGAACTAATAGCAAATTGTTATAGTGTGAATCGTACCAACACATACTTTGAAGCTAGATTATCAGAAATAATATCTAGGCTATGATGATTTCTGTTAAAGTGGTAAAACATTTTCTAGGTTTTCAAACAATGAAGACTATTGGAGTTTATTCAAGTTATTAATATTCTGCACAACACCAAAACTGAAGATAGAAAAACTACACGGAAAAGAAACACGATTAAAAATTTATTAAAAAATTATTTAATTGTAAAAGTCGTTACATAAATTTATTCTGGATTACTTGAAACCCTCCCGAAACAAATTTTGGTTAAAAAGTCTTATAAATTGCAAGGATTACTAAATTAATTTTCTTGCGATTCAGAGGAAGATATTGAAGACTATACAGGGTGTCCTGTTTAACAGTCTACACTGAATCATTCCAATAAGCTTGTGACTATAGCAGTGGAATTAAAAGAACTTTGTATACTTTGACCTCTAGTTTACGAAATCAGAACACATCTTAGAACTTGTGTTGGTGCTGGATATCATCATGAGGATTTTTTTAAATGGAACGATTAGATTTGAAGTATGGAAATCGATAGCAAGTGGGATTCTGAGTAAAAAAAGTATTAAGGTACTATAGGCTTAAAGTGAATGATAATGAAATAATAAAGTGAATGGATTCTAATACTGTTTTCGTAAACAAGAAGCCGAAATCTACGAAGTTCTTTTAATTCCATTACTATAACCAAAAGCTCGTCCGAATGATTGAGTGTAGAACTAGAGGTCGAAATATACAAAGCTCTTTTAATTTCATTGCTATAGCCAAAAGCTTGTCCGAATGATTGAGTGTAGACTGTTAAATAGGCCAGAACCCGTTAAGTGACTAAGTGTTTACTATTTTTCCCACATTTAAACATTTGAAGTGGTGACTCGTACTACCTTTGAACTCTGAATTTTGCAAAATCTAAAAAGTATCTTCTACATTATTAACCATAAAATATGTAACTTCTTATGTTTGTTCATGATAACCATGAAAATGAAGCGCAACAAAAATTGTGCTATTTTTTCACATTTAGAAATTCTAAGGGTTCGCTGCTACCCCCTTATATCCTGAATTTCGCAAAATCGGTGAAGCATGTGCGTTTTTATGTTCTTTCACGCAACCCATTCAACAATGAAACGCAAATAAACTGCTTTACTATTTTCTCCACATTTGCAAATTCTAAGGGATGGCTGGCTACCCCCTTAGACTCTTAATGTCGCAAAATCCGTAAAGTATGTAACTTTTTATGTTCTTTCACGTCACCCATTCAAATATGAACCGCAATAAAGATTATTTACTATTTTTCCCGTATTTCAAAATTCTAAGAGGTGGCTGCTACCCAAAACAGAACAAAATTTTGAAAATATAAATATGGGTTTTTGTAACGTTTTTTAATTTTTCGCATAGACGAGAATCCGAAACTCTGTAAATATACCAAATTTCAAGTTTGTATGTACTCTAGAAATTCGGAAGTTATAAAGATTATTTAATTTCATTACTTAAATTCATAAAGTGAAGTCCCGTTTTACAACCCCTAAAGGGGAAGCGGAGGGTTAACATAATAACAATTTTTTATATTTTTCTTTACGAGAACTCTAAACCCTATAACTAAGCCAAATTCCAAGTTTGTATATCATCTAGAAATTTTACAACCCCTAAAGCGGGTGCGGGGGTTGACTTAATATTTTTTTTTAATTTTTCTTTAGGAGAGCCCTAAATTCTATCGCTATACCAAATTTCAAGTTTGTATGTCATCTAGAATTTCTACAACCCCCAAATGGAATACGGGGGTTGGTTTAATATTTTTTTTAAATTTTTCTTTAGGAGAGTCCTAAATTCTATCGCTATACCAAATTTCAAGTTTGTATGTCATCTAGAATTTCTACAACCCCCAAATAAAGTGCGGCGGTTGACTTAATAAAAATTTTTTATATTTTTCTTTACGAGAGTCTTAAACCCTATCACTATACCAAATTTCAAGTTTGTGTGTCATCTAGAAGTTTTACAACCCCCAAATGGAATACGGGGGTTGGTTTAATATTTTTTTTTAATTTTTCTTTAGGGGAGTCCTAAATTCTATCGCTATACCAAATTTTAAGTTTTTATGTCATCTAGAATTTTACAACCCCCGAATAAAGTGCGGGGGTTGACTTAATAAAATTTTTTATATTTTTCTTTACGAGAACTCTAAACCCTATAACTAAACCAAATTCCAAGTTTGTATATCATCTAGAAATTTTACAACCCCTAAAGCGGGTGCGGGGGTTGACTTAATAATTTTTTTAATTTTTCTGTACGAGAGTCCTAAATCTTATCACTATACCAATTTCAAGTTTGTATGTCATCTAGAATTTCTACAACCCCCAAATAAAGTGCGGGGGTTGACTTAATAAAAAATTTTTATATTTTTCTTTACGAGAGTCTTAAACCCTATCACTATACCAAATTTCAAGTTTGTGTGTCATCTAGAAGTTTTACAACCCCCAAATGGAATACGGGGGTTGGTTTAATATTTTTTTTAATTTTTCTTTAGGAGAGTCCTAAATTCTATCGCTATACCAAATTTTAAGTTTGTATGTCATCTAGAATTTCTACAACCCCCAAATAAAGTGCGGGGGTTGACTTAATAAAAAATTTTTATATTTTTCCTTACAAGAGTCTTAAACCCTATCACTATACCAAATTTCAAGTTTGTGTGTCATCTAGAAGTTTTACAACCCCCAAATGGAATACGGGGGTTGGTTTAATATTTTTTTTAAATTTTTCTTTAGGAGAGTCCTAAATTCTATCGCTATACCAAATTTCAAGTTTGTATGTCATCTAGAATTTCTACAACCCCCAAATAAAGTGCGGGGGTTGACTTAATAAAAAATTTTATATTTTTCTTTACGAGAGTCTTAAACCCTATCACTATACCAAATTTCAAGTTTGTGTGTCATCTAGAAGTTTTACAACCCCCAAATGGAATACGGGGGTTGGTTTAATTTTTTTTTAATTTTTCTTTAGGAGAGTCCTAAATTCTATCGCTATACCAAATTTCAAGTTTGTATGTCATCTAGAATTTCTACAACCCCCAAATAAAGTGCGGGGGTTGACTTAATAAAAAAATTTTATATTTTTCTTTACGAGAGTCTTAAACCCTATCACTATACCAAATTTCAAGTTTGTGTGTCATCTAGAAGTTTTACAACCCCCAAATGGAATACGGGGGTTGGTTTAATATTTTTTTTAAATTTTTCTTTAGGAGAGTCCTAAATTCTATCGCTATACCAAATTTCAAGTTTGTATGTCATCTAGAATTTCTACAACCCCCAAATAAAGTGAGGGGGTTGACTTAATAAAAAATTTTTATATTTTTCTTTACGAGAGTCTTAAACCCTATCACTATACCAAATTTCAAGTTTGTGTGTCATCTAGAAGTTTTACAACCCCCAAATGGAATACGGGGGTTGGTTTAATATTTTTTTTAAATTTTTTTTTAGGGGAGTCCTAAATTCTATCGCTATACCAAATTTTAAGTTTTTATGTCATCTAGAATTTTACAACCCCCGAATAAAGTGCGGGGGTTGACTTAATAAAATTTTTTATATTTTTCTTTACGAGAACTCTAAACCCTATAACTAAACCAAATTCCAAGTTTGTATATCATCTAGAAATTTTACAACCCCTAAAGCGGGTGCGGGGGTTGACTTAATAATTTTTTTAATTTTTCTGTACGAGAGTCCTAAATCTTATCACTATACCAATTTCAAGTTTGTATGTCATCTAGAATTTCTACAACCCCCAAATAAAGTGCGGGGGTTGACTTAATAAAAAAATTTTATATTTTTCTTTACGAGAGTCTTAAACCCTATCACTATACCAAATTTCAAGTTTGTGTGTCATCTAGAAGTTTTACAACCCCCAAATGGAATACGGGGGTTGGTTTAATATTTTTTTTAAATTTTTCTTTAGGAGAGTCCTAAATTCTATCGCTATACCAAATTTCAAGTTTGTATGTCATCTAGAATTTCTACAACCCCCAAATAAAGTGCGGGGGTTGACTTAATAAAAAATTTTTATATTTTTCTTTACGAGAGTCTTAAACCCTATCACTATACCAAATTTCAAGTTTGTGTGTCATCTAGAAGTTTTACAACCCCCAAATGGAATACGGGGGTTGGTTTAATATTTTTTTTTAATTTTTCTTTAGGGGAGTCCTAAATTCTATCGCTATACCAAATTTTAAGTTTTTATGTCATCTAGAATTTTACAACCCCCGAATAAAGTGCGGGGGTTGACTTGATAAAATTTTTTATATTTTTCTTTACGAGAACTCTAAACCCTATAACTAAACCAAATTCCAAGTTTGTATATCATCTAGAAATTTTACAACCCCTAAAGCGGGTGCGGGGGTTGACTTAATAATTTTTTTAATTTTTCTGTACGAGAGTCCTAAATCTTATCACTATAATGGGGGTGATAAAATTTTTTATATTTTTCTTTACGAGAACTCTAAACCCTATAACTAAACCAAATTCCAAGTTTGTATATCATCTAGAAATTTTACAACCCCTAAAGCGGGTGCGGGGGTTGACTTAATAATTTTTTTAATTTTTCTGTACGAGAGTCCTAAATCTTATCACTATAATGGGGGTTGACTTAATAAAAAATTTTTATATTTTTCTTTACGAGAGTCTTAAACCCTATCACTATACCAAATTTCAAGTTTGTGTGTCATCTAGAAGTTTTACAACCCCCAAATGGAATACGGGGGTTGGTTTAATATTTTTTTTTTAATTTTTCTTTAGGGGAGTCCTAAATTCTATCGCTATACCAAATTTCAAGTTTTTATGTCATCTAGAATTTTACAACCCCCGAATAAAGTGCGGGGGTTGACTTAATAAATTTTTTTTATATTTTTTATTACGAGAGTCTTAAACCCTATCACTATACCAAATTTCAAGTATGTATGTCATCTAGAAGTTTTACAACCCCCAAATGGAGTACGGGGGTTGATTTAATAATTTTTTTTATATTTTTCTTTATAAGAATCCTAAATCCTATAATTATACCAAATTTCAAGTTTCTAAGTCATCTAGAAGTTTTACAACCCTGAAAAGGGGGTGCGAGGGTTGACATAAAAATATTTTTTTATTTTTCTCTGTACAAGAATCCCAATTCCTATAATTGTGCCAAATCTCAGGTTTGTATGTCATCTAGAAGTTTTACAACCCCCGAACGGGGTGCAGGGGTTGACATCTTAATATTTTTTTATATTTTTCTTTATAAGAATCTGAAATCCTATAATTACACCAAATTTCAAATTTCTAAGTCATCTAGAAGTTTTACAACCCCTAAAAGGAGGTGCGAGGGTTGACATAAATATATATTTTTATTTTCCTCCTTACAAGAATCCCAATTCCTATAATTGTGCCAAATCTCAAGTTTCTATGTCATCTAACAAATTAGAAATTATAAAGGTTATTTAATTTCAATATTTTAATGCATAAGAAGTCCCGTTTGAAATGATGTCACAAACATATGAGTTTTAAGAATTTTAAAATATAATATGGGATAAGATAGTATTTTAAACAGCCAGATTTATTATTAGCTAACAGCATCAGTGATTGATTAAATACTAAATGATAATATAATAATGGTTAACGTTTGTTTCACTTAAATCAATAATATTAAATATATTATAATAATAATAACAATTATAATATTAAGTAGCTTTAACAAAATATAATATGTAAGAAAATTTTTATCACCTTAAATGACGCAATCTTTACTCAGAAATACAATGCATAAAGTGAAGTCCCGTTGAAATGACGTCACTGTCTAGACACGAAGCCATCAGTGTTACCAACACAATTCTTGTTAAATATGCGGACGCAGGGTAAACCTATGCCATAAATTTGTATACAAATGTATACAAATCCCGCGCTATTAGCGCTGCGTGTGGCAAACGCTCGAACTACGATTTTATACACGAATCAGGAATGGGTGTCAAACTGCGCACAGCTAATTTTTACATTTTCGTCATCTAGACACTTTAAGCTTCATGTGGTGCAATTTTGAGGCACAAGTCACCCTGCGTCCGTATATCCGGACGCCGAGTGACTTCGGACGCTGCTTGAACCTAAGATTTTACATGGGGGGACGCTTGGTGGTGCCCTATAGATATATATATATATATATATATATATATATATATATATATATATATATATATATATATATATATATATATATATATATATATATATTGTTGTATTATTTGTTTGGGTAGTTTTGCACAAATAATAAACTTTGCTGAAGTATTTTATTTCCTTTTTTTTCAAGCGAGATTATATGTTTAAATATAAGAAAATCAGTTGTAAAGTAAAATAGAGTAGCAAAATAGTTTGTGTAGTTTATTTTGAGTTGTCCTCGTATAATATAAAGTTTATTTAAAAGAGGTATATGATAATGTTATGTAGCTGGTCTGAGCGTGGCAGAACAAGATGCATTTATTTAGTTTGTTTATTACAAAATCATACGTGTTGATGAAGTATAGTTTGATTATAGCTCTGACAACATTTTTGTTTTAATGAAATTTTAGTAAATTACGATAATTAATTTCAATAAGTTTGTACAGTCTGGTTATTGATTACATTAAATATTTTATGTAAATCCTACTTTGTTTTAGTTAAGTTGTGTAATTTCTTCCTTTTATTTTGGTTATTGACCTGCAAAAATAAAAGAGATAGATAAAAATAGAAATGCAACAATATGAAATTGTTATCAAAAATGTTGGAGTTTAAAAAGGATAAAAATGGATAGTCGGTGCAAGTCAGTTAAAAAGACATGCTCGTCCAATTTGTAATAAAGTATTTGAATAATGAATTTATGATGAAAATTGATTTTAGTTTAGGTAAAGATAATTACATGTAATTTAGTGGCGAAGATATTATTGTGCTACAAATATAAAGGGGTGTATATAAGATAAAGTTATATATGTGGTGATAGAAAAAAAAAAGTTGAGAAACTTTAATAAAAGTAAAAAGTAAAAGTGCTAGTGGATGATAAATCTACAAAAGTTAACGATAATTATATAAATGATTATTTCCTAGATCAAACTATTATAATTAAATTTTAAGTTATGGGTTATAAAATCACAATTATAAAAATTAAAAGATTGATAATTTTTATAAAATTTTGATTAATTTTTATGAAAGGTTATTGTGTTGGTGTAAATCATAAAGTTAAATAAAAATGAATTTCTGTTGTCAAAAGGTTTATTATTGGAATTAAGAAATTCTAAATAAGTGACAGTAAAATATAAAAAGGTACTTACCCGTAAGACTTTCCTTGCTGTAAAATCTCACAAAGCAGCGTTGGTGCTCCATAAACATACACATTTGAAGCTGTTTCTTTCTACATTCAAATAAAAAAGGGAAATAGGGGATCATTCTGGAATCATCGTCCAATAGTGATTGTGTGCAGAGATGATAACAAGATAAGCATTAGTGTAAGTAATCAATAATCCATACCATAATTGTTTTTTATTTTTTTTTCCCAAAGCGAAAAGTCAATGAAGTTATTTATATATTTTTTTTCGTAAGTTATTACAGAGGTGTTACAGAGCGATAGTTTAACTATATTTTATTTATTTCGAACCTATATAATTTTAATAGACCCTGAAAGAGTCTATTGTCTCTTGTTCTGAGTAGCTGAGCCGGCGCATTTCAGTGATCTTAGTAAGATACACAACATTTTTGGCGCTCCAACGTGGTTGGGCATTGTAACATTTTTGGCAACTACATTTTTTGACTTACGTGGTAGGGCTTATTAATAAATTGCACAACGTTTTGGCTACCATTAATTTGGCGTTAATAGGTTAATGCAACAATTTTATTGAAAGGAGAGGAATTAATAGTTAGAAACAAAGTTAACCTTATAATATTTTTTTTAAGAATTTCTGTTCTGGTAGATAAGAGTTTAAAGGAATTTGTTTGTTGAATTTTAAATAAATTTTGGGATTTAAAGGACAAATGATAAAAATATTTAGATTTCTTTTGTTGAGAATATAAAATATTTATTTAGAATTACAAAAAGGAAAAGGTGTGTTTGTTTATTGAATAAGAATTGATACGATAGGGAAACAGGTAAGGGATAAGTTATATGACGTCACCCAAGAATATATGCAATATTTTTGAAGAAAAAGAAAAGAAGATAATAAATCGTTGCAGAAAGAAGCTAGAGAGAGAAATAAAAATGGCAGAAGAATTTCCATTCGCCGATATGAGCATAGAAGGATTCGAAGACAAGGAAGGGGAGGAAAAGCTGATTGCTGAGCAGAAATTATCAATGGAAGATAAAATGATGTTAATGTTCAAAGAAATGATGGGTATGATGGACAATGGTTTTAAAAAAATTGAAGGGCATTTTAAAAGAATTGAACGAAATTACAAACAATGTGAAAAAAGTTGTGAAAGAATTGATGGGAGTTTTAAAAGAATGGAAGAAAGTTTCGAACGAAGGGAGGAGAAAAGGGATTTGGTGATTAAAAAACTGGAGGAAGTTACGATGGAAATTAAAGAAAATAATATGGAAACCCAGGGAAATGTTGAAAGTTTTAGGGAAGATTTAAAAAAAAATAATGATATAAAGATTCAAGAGAATAAGAAAGAAGTAAATCAAGTATTAGAACAAGCAGAAAAAGTTAATGAAGATGTAGAAGATAATAAAATATTAGAAATGATGAAGATGGAAACGAAGGAGGACGGAAATAATGTAATGAAAAAGAAAGAGAACGAGATAAAGAATAATATGGAAGAAGAAATAAAACAGAGAATTGGAACAGTTAAGGGAGAAGTAGTACAGGGCATAGAAGCAAATGATAAAAAATTTACGAATATAAACAAGGTAGTAGAAGCAGAAAAAAGAATAGGGGATCAAGGAATGGATGTATTAGAAGCGTTTAAGATGGAACTAGATTGCAATAAGAAAGTGATTGGGGTAAGAGGTAAAATATTGAACTGCATACTGCAAGAATCTGAAGGGGAAGTTAGAGGGTTAAACATGATAAGTAGAAATGGACGGTATGAGAATGAAACGAAAGAAGAATTACAAGATATGGAGGAAAAATTAAGTAATAAGTTGGAAACACAAGAAAGATACAAGCAAGATATTTGCAACATGTTAAAAGAATATAAAAATTTAATTAATGATGAAGTCTTGATAGCAAGAAATTTTGTACTCAAGATAGGGAATTTGTTAGGAAGAGTTAAAAAAAAAATTCAATAAGAATAGAAACAATAAATAATTATAACATATCAAATAGGGAACTTGTTACTTTATTTATTTCCGTATTCAATAATTTGTATATAGGTGTATAAAAAAGGGAATAATTAAATAAAATAAGTTTAAAAAAAAAATTAAATAAGGTTAACAAGATATAGTAGAAAAATAATTATCACATATCAAATGGTGAACTTTTTAATTAATTTCCATGTTTAATACTTTGTAAATAAATGAAAAAGTGAAGGGGAAAATGTTGTATTATTTGTTTGGGTAGTTTTGCACAAATAATAAACTTTGCTGAAGTATTTTATTTCCTTTTTTTTCAAGCGAGATTATATGTTTAAATATAAGAAAATCAGTTGTAAAGTAAAATAGAGTAGCAAAATAGTTTGTGTAGTTTATTTTGAGTTGTCCTCGTATAATATAAAGTTTATTTAAAAGAGGTATATGATAATGTTATGTAGCTGGTCTGAGCGTGGCAGAACAAGATGCATTTATTTAGTTTGTTTATTACAAAATCATACGTGTTGATGAAGTATAGTTTGATTATAGCTCTGACAACATTTTTGTTTTAATGAAATTTTAGTAAATTACGATAATTAATTTCAATAAGTTTGTACAGTCTGGTTATTGATTACATTAAATATTTTATGTAAATCCTACTTTGTTTTAGTTAAGTTGTGTAATTTCTTCCTTTTATTTTGGTTATTGACCTGCAAAAATAAAAGAGATAGATAAAAATAGAAATGCAACAATATGAAATTGTTATCAAAAATGTTGGAGTTTAAAAAGGATAAAAATGGATAGTCGGTGCAAGTCAGTTAAAAAGACATGCTCGTCCAATTTGTAATAAAGTATTTGAATAATGAATTTATGATGAAAATTGATTTTAGTTTAGGTAAAGATAATTACATGTAATTTAGTGGCGAAGATATTATTGTGCTACAAATATAAAGGGGTGTATATAAGATAAAGTTATATATGTGGTGATAGAAAAAAAAAAGTTGAGAAACTTTAATAAAAGTAAAAAGTAAAAGTGCTAGTGGATGATAAATCTACAAAAGTTAACGATAATTATATAAATGATTATTTCCTAGATCAAACTATTATAATTAAATTTTAAGTTATGGGTTATAAAATCACAATTATAAAAATTAAAAGATTGATAATTTTTATAAAATTTTGATTAATTTTTATGAAAGGTTATTGTGTTGGTGTAAATCATAAAGTTAAATAAAAATGAATTTCTGTTGTCAAAAGGTTTATTATTGGAATTAAGAAATTCTAAATAAGTGACAGTAAAATATAAAAAGGTACTTACCCGTAAGACTTTCCTTGCTGTAAAATCTCACAAAGCAGCGTTGGTGCTCCATAAACATACACATTTGAAGCTGTTTCTTTCTACATTCAAATAAAAAAGGGAAATAGGGGATCATTCTGGAATCATCGTCCAATAGTGATTGTGTGCAGAGATGATAACAAGATAAGCATTAGTGTAAGTAATCAATAATCCATACCATAATTGTTTTTTATTTTTTTTTCCCAAAGCGAAAAGTCAATGAAGTTATTTATATATTTTTTTTCGTAAGTTATTACAGAGGTGTTACAGAGCGATAGTTTAACTATATTTTATTTATTTCGAACCTATATAATTTTAATAGACCCTGAAAGAGTCTATTGTCTCTTGTTCTGAGTAGCTGAGCCGGCGCATTTCAGTGATCTTAGTAAGATACACAACAATATATATATATATATATATATATATATATATATATATATATATATATATATATATACAGGGTGATTTTTTTAAAGCGGTCGTTAGACGTTTCTCAGAATCTACTAAAGTGAGACGAACGAAATTTGGTATGCGTCTATAACTCTGCACAATCTATCTTGCTAAAATATTTTCATCAAGATTCTACTTCCGGTTATACCGGAAGTTGCCATCAACTTTCTTATTTTAAATAGAACCATACATTTTTTTTATCATCATCGAATCGACCATTCAATTTGCTTAATTGCCAATCTAGGTTGTGCCAATCTAGTTGCCATGGTTTTCAAGATATTCAATTATTTTGGTAAAAATAGCTGCTTGCAGAGTGTTTTTCAAAAAATCGTAGTTTCCGAACCGCTCTTTAGAATAAATAGGAAAAAATTGTGTTTTATAGAAAAAAGTACATTTTATCAGCTCAGTAACCTCTGAGTTCAAATCGATGATTAGAAAGACCGTAAAAAATTGTTGAACTTTTAAAATTAGAAAAGCAAAAAAATCATTTTTTTCAAATGGAAGCACTAGTTTTTTTTTACAGGAATCGACAGATATTCTGATTTGGAAGATTTTTTCTTTAATGGTCGATATGGCTACGGCCAACCGTTTTCTAGTAATAGGCACTTTTCTGAAAAAAATGTTTCAAATTTGTTTTGAAAGAGCGTAGTAGCCTTTGGACTATGCGATTTTCGGTGTTGCTGTGGTTACCATCATAATATTCGCGTCAAAACTTTTCAGTTTTGTATTAGTTTTGTCTTTATTACGCAAATAACTCCTATAATGCAGAACGAAATTGTTAATCGTCGTTTTCGTTACACAAACGAGCAAATTTTCGATTTGTTTTTATGTTTTGGTGAATGTAACCGAATTGTAGCTAGAACATGTCGACTCTTCAATGAAAAATATCCCCATTTGCCGGCTATGACCCCGAATAAATTTCGAAGATTAAAAAACAATTTTATAAATTTTGGAAAAACAACATTTAACAGAAGAAACACGCGGTGGGTCCTGACAGAAGAGGCTGAAATAAATATTTTGGCTTATTTTGAAGCCCATCCTCGGGCTTCTATTCGATCAGCATCTCTGGATTCTCGGCTGCATTATTCCACAATTCAGAGAATATTACGAAAGCATAAGAAGCATCCGTTTTCGTTTATTCGGCTGCAAAAGCTACGGAGAACAGATTATCTTTTTTGTATTTTTTTTATTGTCTTTTTTATTCTTGCTTTCAAATTCGAACAAGTTAAACGGCGTGTACAGGACAGTATTCTTAGTCATAACACCAACTATTTAAGACAAATGGTCCTTTTTAACAGTGGAAAGTAAACTAAACCAGAAAAATAATGATTTAATAACAATTTAATAATTAATGACAATTTAATAATTTAATTTTAACAATATTACAATAAATGCTCTATGTGTTCGCCGTTTTCCCGCAAACACATTTCCATTCGTGAATGGACTCCGTGCGTAGTCGCTTTAGACAGCTCTGCCGGGTCAATCTCTTCGAACGCAACGTTGATACGGTTGATTAGGTCCTCAATAGAATCGACAACTCTGTCATAAACTTTGCTTTTTATGACTCCCCATAAATAGAAGTCCAGAGGCGTTAAATCTGGTGATCTCGGTGGCCACCGCCAGGGTCCTTGATTTCCTAACCATCTGTCCTCAAACATGGTTGTCAATTGCCGATCCACAGCTCTTGTGTTATGCGGAGGGGCGCCATCCATTTGATACCAACAGCTTCTCATCTGTTGTAAAGGTAAATTATCAACAAATGGCACCACGCTGTCCTGTAAAATTTCCACGTAACGTGCTCCGTTTAGGTTGTCGTTGTATAATACAAATCTAATTTGGTCATACAGGATTAAACAATAGACATTAACTTTAAATTTTTGTTGGTTGTCAACAGTTTCTACAATTCGGGGATTTTCATACGCCCAGAAGTGTCTATTTCGTCTGTTTGTAATTCCGTTTTGGTCGAATTTTGCTTCGTCCGTCCAAATAATATTCCTCAAAAAGTTTTGGTCCTCTTGAATTCGAAGCAACGTTTCTTCACAAAATTGGACTCTTCTAGGATAATCTGTTCTCCGTAGCTTTTGCAGCCGAATAAACGAAAACGGATGCTTCTTATGCTTTCGTAATATTCTCTGAATTGTGGAATAATGCAGCCGAGAATCCAGAGATGCTGATCGAATAGAAGCCCGAGGATGGGCTTCAAAATAAGCCAAAATATTTATTTCAGCCTCTTCTGTCAGGACCCACCGCGTGTTTCTTCTGTTAAATGTTGTTTTTCCAAAATTTATAAAATTGTTTTTTAATCTTCGAAATTTATTCGGGGTCATAGCCGGCAAATGGGGATATTTTTCATTGAAGAGTCGACATGTTCTAGCTACAATTCGGTTACATTCACCAAAACATAAAAACAAATCGAAAATTTGCTCGTTTGTGTAACGAAAACGACGATTAACAATTTCGTTCTGCATTATAGGAGTTATTTGCGTAATAAAGACAAAACTAATACAAAACTGAAAAGTTTTGACGCGAATATTATGATGGTAACCACAGCAACACCGAAAATCGCATAGTCCAAAGGCTACTACGCTCTTTCAAAACAAATTTGAAACATTTTTTTCAGAAAAGTGCCTATTACTAGAAAACGGTTGGCCGTAGCCATATCGACCATTAAAGAAAAAATCTTCCAAATCAGAATATCTGTCGATTCCTGTAAAAAAAAACTAGTGCTTCCATTTGAAAAAAATGATTTTTTTGCTTTTCTAATTTTAAAAGTTCAACAATTTTTTACGGTCTTTCTAATCATCGATTTGAACTCAGAGGTTACTGAGCTGATAAAATGTACTTTTTTCTATAAAACACAATTTTTTCCTATTTATTCTAAAGAGCGGTTCGGAAACTACGATTTTTTGAAAAACACTCTGCAAGCAGCTATTTTTACCAAAATAATTGAATATCTTGAAAACCATGGCAACTAGATTGGCACAACCTAGATTGGCAATTAAGCAAATTGAATGGTCGATTCGATGATGATAAAAAAAATGTATGGTTCTATTTAAAATAAGAAAGTTGATGGCAACTTCCGGTATAACCGGAAGTAGAATCTTGATGAAAATATTTTAGCAAGATAGATTGTGCAGAGTTATAGACGCATACCAAATTTCGTTCGTCTCACTTTAGTAGATTCTGAGAAACGTCTAACGACCGCTTTAAAAAAATCACCCTGTATATATATATATATATATATAT